>BROE01000024.1:4950131-4963500 GCA_036571765.1 Plecoglossus altivelis | reverse complement strand
GGGGGGCGATGGGCTTGAGGTGATAGGGAAGAGGGCGATGGGGAGGACGGTGATGGGTATGAGGGCGATGGGGAGGAGGGTGATGGGGTGGAGGGCAGGTGTGAGGTGGAGGGTGATGGGGTGGAGGGCGATGGGGTGGAGGGCAATAGGGTGGAGGGTGATGGGGTGGAGGGTGATGGGGTGGAGGGCGATGGGGTGGAGGGCAATAGGGTGGGGGGTGATGGGGTAGGGTGTTAGGCATACTGGTGACAACGCACAGTCAGGACGGAACAACATAGAATACGTTACATTCTGGAGTAAAAAGGCTTCATAATTGTCATGCAATGAATAAAAGGACACAGAGATTAAAAAATGGCACAGATGATCACATCTCCATCCACTATTTTTCTTCTTTTTAGATACATATCAAATATAGAACATTTCATCATTCTTATCGACATTATAAAATTATTGCATTTTATGACTTCATATTAGAAAACTATATGCAAGGCTTTCTGTGGATGGGCTGACCCCATGGGCAGGTGCACAGACTGGGGTTGATTGTCATTTTGAACATGGCTGCTGTTCCTTCATCCTCTTGTCTCCAGTCAGAGGAACATCCTGGATCCCTTTGATTGGCTCTAAGAGCTGGGATGGCAGTCTCCACTATAGTTAGACCATCGACGGGGCTGAAATAGAATGTCAACTGGGTTCGTCTGTCTGTGTAGGTGTGTGGTGTTGTTCAGTCTCTGTACTCATTCACCTCTTTGAATTTTACAGATAATTCGTTATGTGATGTTTGTGTGTTAGTGTGTGTGTGTGTGTTAGTGTTAGTGTGTGTGTGTGTGTGTGTGGGTATAAAAGGGGTAACTGGACCTCTTAGACACTGTCAAATGTTCGACTTTGAGTGCATCAGTCACACAAATGACTGAACTAAACCACCAGGCATCTACTTGCGACATACACACTCAGACACACGCTCACACACACGCACACACACACTCATTCTCATACGCACACACAAACTCACACACCTACGTGCATGGAGGTTGAGCAGAGGGAGCTGAAAGCACAACCCCCCACATCCACACCTGCTGTAAATGAGATTAATGAGCGAGTCCTCCGTGAGTCTAAGGCTTGAGTTAGGGGACAGCCCTGCTGCTGTCTCTCTCTTTCTCCTGCTCGCTCTCTTCCTGCCAGACACCGTTCTTTGCATCGCTGATGCTGCAGCGTCCACGGGGATGATTGTCAAAGCTTCGAAGCTTCTCCAGGACTCCTGTCACAGGACAGACCCAGCGAGTCAGACCCAGTGAGTCAGAGCCCTGTGTTCCACCACCAGCTCCCTGGAAACGAGGCAGGCCCAGGTGGGACTTGACTTGCTGTGGCCTAGGCCCAGTTGGAGCCTGGAGCTAGAGTGAGGAGCAGGCCCAGGGCCAGGCAGAGGACCAGGGGAGAGGGGGCCTCTCTGGGGGCCCCGGCGGAGATGACGGTGGAGGTCTTGACCTCGGAGGTGAGGAAGGCGGAGAGGGGGACGTGGGACACAAGGGTGGGGCTGCCGTAGTTGATGAGCGAGTCGATCTTCTCCGCCTCCTTGCTGCAGGCTTCAATCTGACAAATGCACACACACACACACACACACACACACACACACACACGCACACACAATAATGAGGAAGGAAACAAAGACGGCACACGTGTTGTCAGAGGGGAATTCAACTTTTCAAAAGAAGTCAGTTTGTTCACCCAGAAAAGAGATCGTATATAATATTGATAACGGTGTGGTGTCTCTCAGTATCTCATGCTAGTCCTGTCTGGATGTGAGTGTTGAGTCAGTTGGGAGGCCCAGGTGGAGCCAGAGATCAGGGGTGACCTGAGTAGCCTGACAGGGCTACTGCAGCCTGCATGAGAAGAGTGTGCATTGATCATTGTCTGCCTCTGAAAACTACAGGGAAGACACGAACAACCATTGTAATACTAGACAGATCAAATAAATAAATAAATACGTAACAAACATCTTGCCGCCTCTCCTAGGTTCCCGTGTGGGATGGGGAAAATGGCTGTGTATATATGGGTGTGTGTGTGTGTGTGTCTGCCTGCAGGTCGGTCTGGAAGTGTTTGTATAAGTCTCTTCTGTCTGTGTGTAACTTGTGTCTTTAACAATGCCCATACCAGCTGTAGACAAGCACCTGTGGAAGACCTTTTTGATGCACTGGCTGACACAGATGCTGTAGCTTACATAAGGCTTAGCTCCACTTACATAAGACTTGCACTGAGAGCAGACTGTGTCCATCTGTCAATGTACTGGCTATCTATATGTATGCACTGGGATGCACAGGACAGCGGTGAATAATACATCTATCTCAAGCTCTCCATACTAGGCAGTGGGTATTTATGAGATGGTTTAACATCCACATACTGTATATATTCTCAACCGCTCCCGCGAGCGGACTCCTATGGCACCGCATCGCCGCGTGCGCGTCCTCCTGCATGCGTGCGTGCAAGCGACAGGGTGGCGCGCGTGTCTATCAACGTGTGCATGCCTGTATGGGTGTGCGCATGCATACCTGTGTGTGTATGTGTGTGTGTACCTGTGTGTGTGTGTGTGTACCTGTGTGTGTGTGTGTGTGTGTGAGAGAGAGAGCGCGAGCGGCATCTACCTGCAGCGGCGTGGGCTGTTGATCCACGGGGACGACCAAGATGACGAGCTCGGAGTCGATGCTCAGGTAGCCGAAGATGTCGCACTGCGGCACGGACACGTGTAGCCGCAGCACACGCAGCACGTCGTGCACGGTGACCGGCTGGCCATGGTTGAGCTGAAGGGGGGGGGTCAGAGGTCACAGGCACAAGACGAGAAGACGTGGTTAGGAACGTAGACAAACAAAACGGTACAAATCCAAGTTCAAGTGTCGACTTGTGGTCAGGACATAGTTAGGAGTACGTTTGATCTCAACGTGTAGAAAACTGCGTCGCAGCTTGGGCTACCCGGTTATAGCGGGAGTTATGCAACCACGCGGCCTGAAGCCCCCCCCCCCCCCGCGGCGCTGCCCCCCCACCCCCTGAGGTCATTTGTTTGGCATTAGCAGGCTTATGATTTGGCCAAGAGTTAATCAAATACTTGTGTTGGGGATTAAGGAGAGACTATTAGCCTGGATTTATGATTAATCTGATGTGAATGAGATGCTTCCTAGCTGGCCTTGCAGCTGCTGACTAACTGTTCCAAGTTAGTGTGCGTCTGTCTGTCTGTCTGTCTGTCTGTCTGTCTGTCTGTCTGTCTGCCTGCCCGCCTGCCTGTCTGCCTGCCTGCCTGCCTGTCCGTCTGTCTGTCTCTGTGTATTTGTGTGTGAGATTATCTTTTGTGTGTGAGGGAGTTTTTGTTTCTAAGACCTGGCCCTACACAGTTATTCTGAACACGCAGGGAATTCAGGCAGGGACATGTGATGTTGACGATGGCATCAACGTGTTCACGGACAGTACAGTTAGCGACTGTAGAGCTCAATCTCCCTCTGGTGGTCAACATGTGTCACTACGGAGAAAGTGCCACAGCCTAATCTAGGGGGTGAAAGATGGAGCCGTTGCATCCTACTTCTCCTCGATTACAGAGGAAATGAAAACAGACACATCTGAGTGGAGGGCGGCTGGAAGAAACAATCCTCAAATTGAGCGAGGGAGCCTTCTTGTAGAGACTGGGGCACAGAGATTAGAGCCTCACTTTGGCAAAGACGTCCATCTGCACACTGCTCCAGAGGATCTGCAGCATGCCAGCACACAGAGGGCAGCAGGCCCCTGACAGACACACACACACACACACACACACAGGGGTTAAAGGTGAGGTGGCAGGAAATTAAAGATGCCTCTCTGAATCTCGTTGGGCGTCGGCTGACCTGGGGGCATGACAGGGGTGCAGCCTGGAGTGGAGAGGGGGGGGCAGGGGGTCATGTTACACCCAGAGTCGGACGCAAACTCGGACACCACCCCCACAGCGTTGCACGGGCCCTCGTAGTCGACGGCAACGCGGTCGGAGAAGGCCTCGCAAACCGTGTTGTACGTCTCCCCGTTGTGGCCGCACACAGGCTTGGGCTTCCTGCAGGCGTCCTGCAACACACACAGATGAACGCAGACACACACACACACACACACATACCGACAGACAGACAAATACATGGCTGTTAAGTTCTTTACCTATCGTGACAGCGTGTCTGGAAGCGTTGCTCCGTGACATCAGCTGTGGGCTGTGTTCTAACCAGTTCAACTGGCCCTGAACAAGTGCGGTCAGGAGCATTTGAGGGAGGTTAACCTGATCCTACGGTACCTAACCACACAGGCGGAACACCAACCATCCAAACCACAACACCCCACCCGCTCTTCCTGCCTGCCTCCTACCTCGCTCACTGCCTTCGCTCCCTGGCTGCCTCACACCTGCAGAGCGCTCAGCCAGAGGCTGTGTTCAGAGATAGGACCATTCTCTCGCGAGCGGCACAACACACAGAAGGTAATCCTCACCCACCAGAGACCATAATAACAGTCTGCAGATGTGTGCGTCCGCGATTGAGACTCCGGGTTGTCGTTGGGTTGGAAATATGCTTGTGTATGGGAGTCTGTGTGTCTAAAGGGGGTTGTTTGTGTGTGTGTGTTTGTGCGTGTGTGAGGGAGGGGGTCATGTGTGTGTGTGTTAGTGTTATGTGTGGGAAGGGTGTCGTGTGTGTGTATGTTTCTGTGTGTGAGGAATGGGGCTCATGTGTCTATGTGTATGAGTGTGTATGTGGGAGGGGGTCATGTCTGTGTATGTTTGTGTGTGTGAGGGAGGGAGGGGCATCGTGTGTGTGTATTTTGGAGGGTTCATGTGTGTGTGTGTGTGTGTATGTGGGAGGGGGTCATGTGTGTGTATGAGTGTGTATGTGGGAGGAAGCGGCATCGTTTGTGTGTATAATTGTGTGTGTGTGGGAGGGAGGGGCGTTGTGAATGTGTGTATGAGTGTGTGTGTGGGAGGGGCATAATGTGTGTGTGTGTATGTGTGTGTGTTTGTGGGAGGGGCGTCGTGTGTGTGTATAAGTGTGTGTGAGGAAGGGAGGGGCGTCGTGTGTGTATGCGTGTATGAGTGTGTGTGAGGGAGGGGCGTCATGTGTGTGTGTGTATGTGTATGTGTTTGTGGGAGGGGCGTCGTGTGTGTGTGTATAAGTGTGTGTGAGTAAGGGAGGGGCGTCGTGTGTGTATGCGTGTATGAGTGTGTGTGAGGGAGGGAAGGGCGCCGTGTGTGTGTGTGTGGGACAGGGGTGTTTGTGCTTCTGTATGTGTTTGTCCATAACCACCGGTTGGGGCGTAGCGCCGTGTTGCGTTTCTGGCTGCTCAGAGTGTGTTCTCAGCAAGCCTTCATGAGCTGACACCAGAGAGAGGCTTTTCACTGCAGCTCACTGACGATTACGTGCATTTCACTGACTAATCAGTACACACACCTCTCCATGGTACACACACACACACACACACACCCACGCACACCCGCTCTATGATTCAGTGTCAGGTTATTTTCCCCAGAGCATTGTGCTGATGAGCGAATGCCACAATAGAAGCTAATCAACTCTTTCATGACTGAGCAAATATGAAAACAGAACATCGTGTGACGCCTTTTCTCCAGAAGCTTCTGAATGCAGCTCGTTCAACCACGAACATGTGGAGATACGCCACTGCCATCCCCGAGCTGCGACCCGTGTTTGCGAACAGCATCCGTCGGTAAGATTGCGCTGTTCCTGGAGAGGCTACTTTTTAATTGTGTGATTTAGTTACATATTATAAAATATGTTGAGCCAGATTGTGGGATTGGAACAAGAATACATGGAATCCCATTTCTCCCAGGAATAGCGTTAGGACCCCCCCCGTGCAGACACCCGCGTCCCAGCGCTCCTCTATGCAAACCCCAGTTCTTATCCAGCGGTGTAGCGGTCTCTGTTTGCCTCGTGCGGGCCTACCTGGCACTGGCCCATGTACGCCAGCGTCTTCCCCGTCTGGTACAGCTGGCACAGGTTGGCGTGCTGGTTGCCGTCCTTGTCGCAGGCGGGGTCCAGGTGGTTCTTGTCGCAGGTGGAGGGGCGGCCCACGCACTCATACTGGTTACAGGGAGCTTCTAGCAGGTTACTGAGGCACACGCGTCTGTTAGGGATGCACCTGGGGAGGGGGAGGAGCCAAACCAGGAAGAGGAAAGAGAGTTAGAGCGTTTGCCGATGCAGTGAAGCATTTCACAGTCTAGCTTTCATTTGAGTTCAATATAAAGATGTATATAGTTTATTTGGCATTTGTCGTGTTGTACAGGACAGGGAACTGTGTAAGTGTAAGTGAAGTGTTATAGGAATGGCAGGGAGGGAGAGTTCATAAGACAAGGGCCAAAGCTGGTTTCGAACCCAGGCACTGGCCCCAGCGAGCTACCGCATGGGAAGGGTGGAACACCAACCCTCCTTTCAGTCACCTGACAGAAGACTATAGGGTCTCCGCGGCAACACCACCGCAATGCGTCTGCACCAATCAGGTGTAAGACAGGCGTTGCCCGGCAGTTTTATTGCCTTGTTTACCAGAGAACAGAGGGTTTAAGGAGGCGAGGACAGAGACAGATTGTCTGGGTCTTCGAAGAGGAAGAAGAGATGTTATGTTGTGGTAAGAGCAGACATTTATCTTTACTCCCTAGAGGGCAGGGGGAGGGGGTCAGGGGGAGGGGGGCGGGGGGGTGGGAAAATAGGTATGCTCAGAAAGAGCGGGAGAAGAGATGAGGGGAGGGAAGGAGGAAGCCAGCAGCAGTCCCACTGTTGAATAGCTGTGGCACTACTGTTTACTATCGTAGGCTCTGTCTCCCCTCTCACGTGTCTCCCTTGATGAAGCAGCCTACGTAAGAGAAAGTGAAGGATGCTGGTTAAAGAATGACCCCCCTCTGGGGGCCGGGAGTTCAAGGCGATGGAGGAGGAGGGGGAGGGGGGGGGGGGGGGTTACAACAACATACCCCATACCCATAGACCCTTATAACCCGGTTACCCCTGACAACTCAAGGGGGCCCCAGACTAGACCCACCTGAACAAACAACACAGCTGTCAATCACAGAGAGAGAAAGACAGAGATGGACAGAGAGCAAGACAGAGAAACGACAGAGAGACAGAGAGTGAGTGTGGAGTGAATGCCCCCCCCCCCCCCCCCACCGGGGGACAGGTTGAAAACGGCATCAGTCGCCTCACCTCTGGTTCCTCTGACAGGGGTTCGGAGAGCAGGGGTCGTTGCTACGGCAGTGGCCAAACAAAAACTGGTGGTCCTTGAAGCCGACACAGCGCGCCACACACGCGCTGGGGTAGGTGCGTCCGTTGTTAGCGCACACGGGGACGAAGCGGTCCTGGCAGCCACAAGGCAGACCTGCACGGAGACGAGCGGAGAACAGGAGAACCGAATCTGTAACGGGTCGGTCGCGATGAGAACCCACACGCCTGTGAATGCTCAAACGTGACCCAGGTCTTTATAGGATGGCTCCCTCCACGCACGTTCACACGCAAACACACACGCGCGCTGACCTGTGAAGCGCTGGCGGTCCTCGTTGGAGCTTTCTGCGCTGAGGCACTGGCGCGTGGAGCAGATGACCTCGCCAGCAAAGCAGGAGCAGGGGTGGCAGTCCACCCTGAAGGACATGCCGTGATCTAGAGACACACACACACACACATCAACACACACGCACGTGTAGACGCCCACCAACACGGCCGCGTGCACGCACCCCCACGACGCATCGATCGACACGGCCTCCGCTCGGCTTGCGGTCACACATTTCTCTGAGTGGCTTCCTCGGACGGTGCAACGTGACCCGCTCGAACGCAGCTCTCCCGTGGAACTCCAGGCCCCCTCTGAATGTTCTAGAAAGGGACTGCCGTACATGCTGTCCACATCTGTGTCAAATAAGACCCCAAACGCATGACCCTTGTGGATGCGGAGGGGGAAAACAAAACATAAAAGCAAAAGCAACAAACTCGTTTGGGTTCAAACAAATGCCGATGCAGACCCAGTCCGGAGAAGGAGGAGGGATGGGGAGGAGGAGGGATGGGAAGGAGACCCTGTCAACGTGTTTGTGTTGTTTTAGCGGGCCGCCATGGAGATGTTGGGGCTGTACCACTAGGGGGCGGAGATACGGAGGGATGAGCCGTGGCTCCTCTGAGGATGTGCAGTTTACTTTACTGTACAACTTCCTCCCTACACCCGATACCCATGGTAGGGTTGAGAGGGAAAGACGACAAGAGAGAGAGAAAGAGAGAGAGAGAGAGATGGAGAAAAAGAGGGAGAGAGGAGGAAAGCGAACGACAGAGGGTGGCACGCTAGCAGCAGGCTCCTTATCAAGTCCTCCTAGTGACATTTGGTCATGGTGGGTGAGAGTGGGAGCACAGGAAGGAAATAGCAGCGTGCAGTCACTTTCTTTTCTGCTTCTTTAAACGTAGCATTTCAGGGAAGGAGAGGAGAGGGGGGAGGAGGGAGAGCTGTTTACGCACCAATAGCCCCATGCCGTCACAGGCAGGGGTCGGAGGGATTCAGAACAGGATGAGTTCTTCAACACGGCCTCCTCTTTTTGTTCTCCCCCCACATCAGAACCCGTTGAGAGATCTCAAACCAAACAGGTACGAACGCTGATCTGTTTTGTCTTTCAAGTCGTATTAACTCCCGACATAATCGATGACCTCCTTGGGTCTCGACACCGGGACAGCGACAGACTGCTGCCAGCAGGGGGGGCTAAATGGACTCCCCCCCACCCCCCACCCCCCGCTGACAGGGCGACTCTGAGCCGTGTGGATCCAGGGCTCTGCGGGTGAGGGGGAGATGACGGGCACTCACTCTTCCTCTGTCCTCCCACGATGCAGGTCTTGGTGGTGTCCACGCAGGGCATGTCCGCGCAGCCCTCCAGCCGGCCGCTGTGGCTGCAGGTGCACACCTCGTAACAGCCCACCTGTGTGCTCCGTGTGGGCACCTGGATCCGGGCGTCTATGGGCACCAGGAACTCGGAGGCCTCGCCCAGCTTACAGCCTGGTGGAATGGAATACACACGCACATGCACGCATGTACGCACATTCACCATACATACATACAGACATGCACACACATGCACATAAACACACACAAACACAAACAGAGACAGAGTGAGCATAAAACAGTATGACATACTGTGCACTTGTTGAGCTTCTTGTGCATAACTGTAGTGCTGGGGTCTCCAACACTGCTAAGGAGAGATACCATCCTGGAGGTTTTTAGTTCCAACCCTTGTTGTCACCAACCTAATTCACATGAACACTTTCACCAGCCATTTCCTAGCATAAAGTGAGCTCGATTAGGGTTTGGAGTGAAATCCTCCAGTCCAGTACAGTGGTATAGCAGGAACACGGTTGAACAGTACAGTGTTTGCTCAAACTGCTGCCCTCTGGTGGTGGAAAGAGGCAGGGCACTCTACCTGGCACACAGAAGTAAGGATGGCAGTTGTGCTCATCATGGCAACCCTTCCTGTTGACCTCACACAGGTGGTTGCTAGGGCAGGGGTTGGGGTTGCAGGGGTGGATGACTTCCTCAATGTAGTTGTCTAGGGAACTGGGAGCTGCGGAGTGGGTAGAAGATTTGAGAACTTCCAGTCACGTTCTAAGGTGTTAGGTGTCTAAATTCTAATTTCAGATTAACTGACTTGAGGCAAAATGAGACACTTTACTTTGAGAAAAGCATCGCATAACAAATATTAAACTCAAGAACACACACACACGCACACACACTCACACACATACACACACACACACACAGGCACAGGCACACACAGACACAAACGGCAGGCTACTGACTGAGGTATCTGTGCAGGGGGATGCAGCGTTGGGGGTCGTCCGTAGGGGACAGCAGGTCACAGATGCGCTCGGCGGTCTGGCCCTCGTGGAAGAGCTTGTGGTCGCCACACTGGGTCAGGATGTCCACGCAATCCGACCTGGGGGGAGGAGTCGAAGGAGGGAGGACGTTCAACATAGCGTCGACAGGAACGTTGTCAAGAATGAGAAGCAGTTTCTACGTTCAAAGGCCCAGCAGCATTTTTGTGTAATGTGCCCTGTTTCCCCTGAGTCACGGAGGAGCTGTGCCTCTTTGAAGTGGCTTCTTCCCTCCCAGCCCATGCCTGCTACAGGCCCCTGTAATACAGACACTCCCAGAAGTCTGTCTGGCAAGCCTGCTCCGACATCCCACCGTGTCATTTCCTGTCTAGCTCTGTCTTGTTGTTGTCCCTCTACCCCCCTCTGCTCTTCCATCCTTCAGCGCTGTCACACACAAACATTCTCACTATCTCACTCTCTCTCTCTTTCGCTCTCTCTCTTTCGCTCTCTCTCTCTCACACACACACACACACACACACACACACACACACACACACACACACACACACACACACACACACACACACACTCACATCATCCCTCTGACACTAAAGCTCACAATATTTCTGTGGTTCTCTCTGCCTCGCTCTGTTACAAGCTCACAAACGTACAAGTCCTCTCTCTCGCACACACAAAAGTAAACGCTTGCACAGACTTGAGCAGGGGGTGACTGTGTTTAGGTTTACAGGGCAGGGCCAGATGCTGCCAATCACAAGCCTGACTAATGCAGATGAGGTCCCGCCCCACCATCAATCAATGACAGGAGAGAGGGGGAGGGGGAGAGGGGGAGGGGCTGGAGGAGATGGCCAGGGAGGTGGGTAAGGCTGTGTAGAAGAAATGAATAGATTGATGGGGGTGGTTGATGGGGGTCGAGAGGTGCGGGGGCGGGGGCGGGGGGGGGGGGGGGGGGGGGGGGGGGGGGGGGGGCAGACCGTCGGAAGGGTTAGCGTGAGCAGGGATAATCCAGAACAAGCTCCAACACAATGACTGAACACACACGTGTGTGTTTGCCTGACATATGTGTGTGTATGTGTGTTTACAAGCCCAAGGGTGAGTGCTGGGAATGTACATGTAAATAAAGGTGTGTGTCAGCACGTCTCCCTGTCACACACGTGTGCCCGCGTGTGAATGACACGGGAGGTATGGAATGTCTGTCTCTGACCACAGAGCCCTGACACACACACACGCGCGCCCACACACACGTACACACACACACACACACAAGTCCAGGTGGGACTTCTCAATGACAGGATCTATGGATGTATACAATGAAGAAAGGACTGAGTCAGGTCTTGCATAGACCACAAAACCTTCCCTTCATTTATCTCTCCTTCTCTTTCTCTCTCTCTTTGTGGATGAGTTGATACAATAAAGCAGAACAGTATAGAGAAAAGTAAAGCAAGGTAGAATTCAAATTAAGAGTAGACTGTAGAGTCAAATGTAGCAGAGAAGAATAGACTGCGACAGAGTAGAGCAGAGAAGTAATGATTAGAAGTGGAGAGGAGAGAAATGCCAAAGCAAAGCAGATTCGAGTGAAGTGATTATTAGAGTGAGTTCCCTACTTGCAGATGACTGCTCCTCGGGACTTGCTGTTGCAGGGTTTGATCTGCAGAGCGCAGGCCACGGCTTTCCACATCTCTGGCCTGCACTTCCTGATGTCCAAGACTGGGATGTTCATGAAGGGCATCTTGATTGTCCCATTGGACCAGAGTTTGATGTCATTCATGGCTCCCTGATCGGATTGGATGTTGCAGCTGCGAAACAACTCTGTGGGCCTATCAGCGAACAGGAGAAAAAATAATGTCACGTTCGTATACGAGCACCATTTGGAGGCAGAGCACAAATATGTATCCAATGTGTTTATGCTTTTTCTACTGTTTATGCTTTTTGCTTATGCTTTTTGCTGTGAACTTCGTTCACAGTAGCAATACACACTAGTATGTGTCTTTCATGTCAGCCCTTCGTAGCAAGCTAATTGGTCTGTCCAGAGCAGGCCATCTGATTGGTGGGATGGGCCCAGTACGAGTCATCTAATTGGAGGGTTGAGTGTAAGGCAGATTTCCAGACCAAGGCAGGGTGTGGTCAACTGCTACTGATCTTCTCGTTAGAGCTGGGTTGTTTACAATCTTAGAGAGGGTGTTTTTGTGAGTGTGTGCATGAGAATGTGTGCGCATGTGTGAGTGTGCATGAGTGTTTGTGTGTCTGATTGTCCACCAGACCTTGTCATCATCCCGTCTCTGGGCTGTGACCCTAATCTAACCCCAGGGGTAGTCATAGCAACAGTGTTTTGTGTCCACTTCCTGTAAGACTTCAAAACTCTCTCTTCCTTCCACAGTGACTCACTTCTCTGGCTTTCAAGTCTCTCTAAACATAGAAAATTGCTGGAATGGAAAAGAAAGCATTGCATATTGGGTATATATCTCTTAGCCCCATGTACACCCGCCCCTCACACACACATATGTCCCCTCAGTCCTGTTTGTCCTCTATCTTGATGTGTGTGGACCCCTGGGTTGAAGGTTAACCCCAATGTTTGAACCCCACGGGGGGAAGGCTCACACACGACAGTCCCCTGAACAACTTCAAAGGAAACCCAATCCAGCGTTTGTTTTCCTAAACTCTAAATCCCACAATCCCATAGCAGGAAAGGCCATGCCACCGTCATCTAAAGAGGGCCATGCCACCGTCACTCTAAAGAGGCTTCAGGCCTCTCTCTCTCTCTCTCTCTCTCTCTCTCTCTCTCTCTCTCTCTCTCTCTCTCTTCTTATCCTCCAACAAAAACAATACATGGAATAGTTGGGATGCCTTCCAGTTCTGTATCTAGAAGGGGAACCATGTTCTACAATGTTCAGGGGACAGTAAGACTGGTGGAAAGCAAGCCAAGCCCCCCCGGACGATGAGGACAACACCCCCCCCCACCATCCCCACCTCCCACCCCACCCCCTCCACACCCACCCCCCTCTCCTCCACCCTCATACAGACGAGACCTCTGCACTTTGAGCTAGTCCACACGGTGACGTCAGCTGACAGGCTGCTACACTGGCTAAATGGGACAGGAAGAAGTGGTAGAGTCTCTGAGGAAGCAGATCATTTGTCAACAGGAAGTTCCACTTGGGTCCACAGAGAGACAGGCAGACTCTGAGTCCTTCCCCTGATCTCTGTTCTTCTCCCCTGCCCTCTCTCCCTCAGACTCCCAGTCCTAATCAGTCACTTTAGGACAGGAGCGGGCCGACATCGAAGCAGGTTCCCCCATGCTACGGGAGGACGTGCTGCTGAGGTACCTGTTGTTGAAGTTGGTGCAGTAGGCCAGGTCCTTGCAGCCCAGCTGGCAGGGCTCTCGGACGTCTGCCAGACAGGTGATCAGCTCCATCTCCACGGGGTTGTACTCACACTGCTGGTCGAACTCCAGCCAGGTCTGGGTGCCCCAGTTAGTGCTGATCTCCTGACACATCTCCCTGGTAGAGAGAGGGAGAAAGAGAGAGAGAGAGAGAGAGAGA
>BROE01000024.1:4689477-4939971 GCA_036571765.1 Plecoglossus altivelis | reverse complement strand
GCCTTGTGTGGTGTGTACATCATTTTGCTTGTTTGTGCATGCGAGGGGATGTATCAACTGGCGGCCTTCGACTCAATGCTGGCACGTCAGAACCTGACAATGGTGTTGAGATAGTGTTGGCACCAACGGTTACGAACTGAATGGCAGAAATAACAGCAACAACATACTACCGCACACTCTTCTGAACCAAATTGATTGAGCATAAACAACAAATCTCTTTCTCATCTCCTCTCTCTTCTGACTGTCAGAACATTGATGTTTTGGAAGCTATCTCCCCTCTGCTAATGTGGCACACTGTTTCAGATCAACAGCCACAATGCAACAAAGCACATCAAAAAGGAATTCTCTCTAAAGCTCCCCCCCCCTCTGAATTCTCTCTCAGACCCTCAAACCCATCTATAACGCCCCCCCCCGCAACACCTCCGATGCTAACCAGGAAACTCACATCTATACCTCTAGAACCCGGAACCCCTATGTCCTCACTCCCGTCACAAACCCATCCCGCAGCCTGGGACAATGACAAACTAGCCTCCAGAGTTGTGTGGTGTGAAAAGCGGGATGGATGTCAGCTCTTGAGCATGGGGGGGTGGGGGGTATTTCTCTGGCAAGAATTACGGTCCAAGAACGTTCAAAAAGCTGCACTTGACAGGCCCTGTCGGCAAACAGCACGGATCAAACAAGCACGAGAAGCAGACAGAGGGGTGGATGAGAGGGGTTACAGAAGACCCCCCCCCCTCCTCGGCCACAACACAGCTTTTGGAATCCATTTTGGCTCCATAGTGAAAAAGTGTCAT
This sequence comes from Plecoglossus altivelis, assembly GCA_036571765.1. Lineage (NCBI taxonomy): Eukaryota > Metazoa > Chordata > Actinopteri > Osmeriformes > Plecoglossidae > Plecoglossus > Plecoglossus altivelis. The sequence goes on along the minus strand of BROE01000024.1, from coordinate 4,939,177 downwards.
CTTGAGGATGAGCAGAACCCATCTCCCGCCCTTGGCTCTCGGAGTCTGTGTGTGAGAGTGTGTGTCCAGTCAGAAGAGGACACGCGGGGAGCAGTCCAGGGAGAAAAGAGCAGTACAGGGGCCGAGTACAGCATTCACTGTCCCTAACACTGAGGCCAGAACAGCCACACTCTACCACAGGGTGGGGGCATGGGGAGATGAAGAGAGGGGTGGGGTGGTGGTGACGGGGAGGAATGGCCAAAAATATGGCTGATCCTAATTAAAAGGGAGGGGTAACAAATTGGGACAAAAGTGGAGCAGTCACCATCACCAGAGGAGGGGAGAGGAGGGGAGAGCAGAGGAACTCAAACCCTCTGTCTCTCTGCAGCCACGCAGGGTCATCAGGCTGCTCGTTCACAAGCCTGGCTCCTGGCCCCTCTCTTAACGAGCTGCCATTTTAATGACACGAGAGCCGGTGCAGCGGAGCACACGGCCTCCTCGATGCCACAGCCTATAAGCTTGGCAACACCAGCCTGTCTCAGCCTCTCAGCCCCGCGACACCGAGGCTGTCTGCCGCTCTGGGACCCTTCCTTGGCTCCGGGGAGAGGAGCACTGCTGGCAGACGGAACAGCGATAAAGAGAAACAGAGAAGCGACACAGAGAACGTTCGCTCCAGGCCAAACCCCTGACTGTTGCCAAGGGCAGTTGATAAAAGCCATGGCAACCACACATGTTGCTCTGTTCCTGCGTCTGTTACAATAGAAGCTGGAATCCTGGAAGCCCACGACATGGTGTCCACCAAGAGTCTGGTCAGTTTGCACCGGAGGGAGAGACCGAGGCTGTTTGGAGAGAGGGGCAGGGGGAGGGGGGGGAGGTCGAGAAAAAGAAGGAGAGGGGGAGGAGGGCTAGGAGGAGGAGGAGGGAAGGAGAGGGGGAGGAGGGTCCTCTGGTGTTCTATTGAGTTGTAATAGACTAGGACAGACACTGCCCAGTCAGAGACAGAGGGAGGGAGGGAAGGAGAGAGGGAGAAAGAGAGGGAGGGGCCTCTTTAACAATGTACAGGACAGGGAGCGGAGGAGACAGAAAGAATGTGGGCCGAAAAGAACGGATGGAGTAATGTACAGACACTCAGACGGCCATTACTGCTAATGAGCATACTGTAGAGAGAGCCCTTTACTGAACAGTCCACACAGACTCACCTCCTACACACACTCAATGCATACGCCACAGGACAATGGATACATACAGAGAGCAGTACAGACTGTCCAGTCCAGATCAGACACATGCCCCTGTCTGCAAGTGAGTGTCTGTGTGTGAGTGTGTGTGTGTATCACAGGGCAGGAGAACAGCTTGCAAGCAGATGCAGGGGCCATTGGGGGGTGACAGGGGTGTGGACAGGTGAGTGAAGGGGCAGATGGGCAGCAGAGGGGGGAAAGAGATAAGAACACACACACATACCCAGACCCCATACTGACCCATCCATCATGTGGGTGTGTGTGTTGATCCATTCAGCCTCTCCAGGGCACATATGGTTCCCCAATAGGGAACTAAGCAAAACACAATGAAGAAGGTGGCTCAGAGGATATATCACCTGATGGCTGACACACACACACACACACATACACACACACACACACACATGTGCACATGCAAATGCTGACTGACAGCCACAGTACAAAAGCATTTCTTATGAAGGAGAGAGAAAAGGAGGGAGTAAAACGAGAGAGAAAAGGAGGGAGTAAAAGGAGATTAAAAAGAACAACAACGTGAATGTAATATCAAAGTCATGTGACGGGGGGGGGGCGACGAACCGCAGGCGCCAGAGTTGTTCTGACACAGCACTGAACTGCTGCCGTCCGACACGTATGGAAAGGAAGATCTGATAGACACGCATGCCGATCAGCAGACGGCCATCTTTAAACCATTACCGTAGTCCGCGGCAACTACCAGAAGAACGCACATGCTGGCCCCTTCGTGTCAGCGTTCCACGACAACACGATGTTCTGTTTTGATTTCTTTTATTTGAGGCTGGCTTTAGAGACGGACGCGCGGTGTTGTTTTGTAAGTCGACTCTGAGTCAAGTCGGCTGCTTTCTTAACCATTCCAGTCCACTGTGAACGTCGATTCAGGTTGACGATTCAAATGATTCAAATCACTGAATCGACTGTTCAAGTGACTCCACTTGTGTATTCGCTTGGCTCAGCTCGGGTAATCATCTATGGTTTAGCCAGGGAGAGAGATCTGGCAGGCAGACTGTAAGTTCTCTTCAGAGACACTTTCCTTTCCTCTGAACAATAAAACACCCACAGGGGGAGCTTCAAACTGGAGGACAAAACAGATTGATATTCACACAATGACAAACAGGCTGGATATAGCAGCACAGCCTGCAGTGGGCTGTCAATAAGAAGCGGAATGCCCATGCTGCCTACCCCCACCTGAGAAACCTCCTTGCTAGTCTACTTCCTGTACAGACAGTGGACACAGTCAACACGGTTGGCTCGTCCGTCGTTCATTCGTTCCTCTCCTGAAGACTTGAACCAACAAACTTGTCCCTGTCAGAGCTCAGACAGGCAGCTAGGTCACATGCAGAGACAGAAACCATAACAATATTTAAGTCTGACTGTAAACTCTCATATTCCTTTCCCATGATGTATACAATGTCTATGCCTGGTGGGAGTCTAAACAGACACACACACACACACACACTCTCACACACACAGGGCTGGATAGAAGTGGGTTCCTGTCTGATGCTACGTTCCTTCCTACATTCCTTGGTGGAAGCCTCGACCCTCTGGGGGAGAGCCTAATGCCTTGGGGTCAAAGGTCACTTCCTGTGTATTAATTAATGGCCATCTGACATTGGCAGTGAAGCATTAAGGGATCAACAGAGAGAGAGAGGGGGGAGAGGGAAGGAGAGAGGAGAGAGGGAAGAGGGAAGGAGATACGGAGAGATAAGGAGAGAGGGAAGGAGAGAAGGAGAGAGGGAAGGAGGGAAGGGAAGAGGGAAGGAGAGAGGGGGAGAGGAAGCACAGAGGTATGGGCTGAGAGGCTGATTGACCTGATCTCTGTTTTCTGTGTTGACACTTCCAACTCTGCTTCCAGTGAGAGGAGACACACTGACTCAAACAGGCTAGAGGAACGGATGATTGTCCACTACTGCCATTGTTAAAAACAAGCCCTTAATCACTCCAATATCAATTCAAAAAGTGTTCTCTTTCGACATTAAGAATCTTCAAATTAAAGATTGAAGCCAGATTTGTATCAATAAAGTAAGAGGATCGTCAACAACATTTTTTTTATAATAAACTTTCCTGTTTTCTCTATTGCCTAGTTTCTATTTGACGTGACTGAAGTCCCATGACACAGACGGGACGAACGCTTAATCACAAAGGCGCTTTAGAGTCTCTCTCAACAAAATGGATTTGTTACTGGAACGTGAATCCATATTCCCACTATGGCCAGATGAAGGCAGATCTGAAACATTATGGGAGCAAAACCAACACGCATTGCGCCCAAACTTAAAAGGCCTCAAATGTTTTCACACATCAAAAAAGGTTCTTTTATTTCTCTCTCTCTCTCTCTCTCTCTTACTCCTTTAAAATCACTTCAAACTGTGTCTGTGTGATGAGGATGCAGGGAGATAGAGGAGGAGTGAAATGACGGTTTTGGGGACTTAAAGGCCTGGCAGGGACAAACATCTCCATCCAGCTGTTCACGCTGTACACCATCTGGGAAAGATGGAGGCATGAAAGGCACAGAAAAAGAGGGATGAGACAGAAGAATAAAGACGAATGGGCAAGAAAAAAGGCACAGCTGATATCATCGTTAGCTATAAATAAACTGATAAAAGGGGGCGATGCTAATCTGTACCATTGTCTGTCTTTGATGAAGAATAGCTTATTGGGGCATTAATTGTGAAGTTCTATTGTTGTGACTGACAAGGACAGTTTGATGGTTTTACTGTACATACAGTGTCTGTCCCTATGCTTGTGTGGTCAGCAGCTTACCCATATCCATCTACAACGTATGAGCCATTCGTGTGAGTCCATCAGGTACTACGAATGTGAGTGTGGTGTGTGTGTCTGCATAGCTGTGTTTATGTGTGTGTGCGTGTGTGCGTGTGTGTGAGACCGATGGTTGTGTATCAGCTGACAGGGGAGCCAGGCCAGAGTTCCCACATGCTGACCAGGTGTGAACCTATGAGCACGTATGAGGAAGTATGTTTCAAGCACACCTGAACGCTATAGGCCAGATGTGTGTGTGTGTGTGTGTGTGTGTGTGTGTGTGTGTGTGTGTGTGAGTGAGAGAGTGAGTGAGTGAGTGAGTGAGTGAGTGAGTGAAAAAGAGAGCACCTCCAGATGGCCAAGCGGATCCTCCCCTTACTTCATATTCAATTAGAAGAAATCAAACAGGGCAGGGAACCGGCCTCAGCTGTACTGGACAACTGCTTTTGAAGAGGCCTGTGTGTGTGTGTGTGTGTGTGTGATTGGAAAGTAAATGAATCGGTGTAATGACTTGCATATGTCCAGGTATAGGGCTTGAGGGGAGGATGGCGGAGAGAAGAGGGTGGTTGGGCGGTTGAGTGGGGTTGAGGAGGAGGTTGAGGTTGAGTTGGGGGTTGAGGTGGGGGTTGAGGAGGAGTTTGAGGTGGGGGTTGAGATGGAGGACGAATACTGGGGGAAAGAATCAACTCCAGTCTGTGCATCTGCTTGCTGGCCAAGGATGAAAGGAGGAGCACACGTTCCTCTCTTCTATGAGGAGTCCTCCTGTCGTCCTGTCCCCCTCCCCTGGGGCTCTCAGAGACCAGCCTGCCAGCTGAGGCAGCTCACAGTACTACACTACCCACAATCCCTAGGAGCCTTCCGCATGGTTAAATGTCTTTAACCGGCTTCACATAGTGGTCATATGGGTTTAATGTTTGATGATGGGACACCATAGTGAAAACAGACCCCTTTCGTACGCACCGTAACTCAGACACACTTCAGACCCAGAGCCATACATGGGGCTTGTCAGTGCATCTGGGCCTGCCGCTCCAAACGGCTGTGTTGTTCCATGCTTGTGGAAGTTACCACTCTGACTAGAGCTCTGATGGATGTTCTGATATGGACTCTTTGAAGTGAGGATTGTAATAAATGCATGGCAGCGGAAATTTCCTTGTTTCAGCAGATGATCTAATCTCAGCTGATTTACACACACACACACACACACACTCATACAGACACACACACACACTTACAGCAGTTGTGTCCATTTTACAAAACTCTTTACACTGCAAAATACCTCGTGGTCATAATCTAACAGAGTGAGCATCTTAGATCTAACACTTGGCAACGTAGGCCTACAAGGTAAGATGATACTCATGATAATCATTGTTTTATTTCATATAATAAAAATGATGTTCGGTTGTTTGTATCGGTACCTTTAAGCTCAGTTTTGGTCTGTGTGAAGATAAGTAATAATGAGTAATGTATTGGTTATATATGATATGTAGCAATGGTCAAAGCAATATGTTGAAGATTTGCTAACTAAAACCTAGTCTTGTGCCAGAAGAACATGTTACACGATCATTTAAAAGCGGCAAAATGTGCTTGAGGCCTTAAACCGATCAATTACCATGTTTGTAGGGTTCATGGTTATGCCAAAACGTGCATTCAGTTCATACTGGACATTGTCGAAATTTCAGTTGAGGCAAAGACATTTGCTTCAATTCTCCCTGCCCAGTTCCCCTCAACTCTTGGCTTTGAGGACCTTAATTGGTTACAGATGCATTCGGAAAACAGGAAAGTCTATAGCCTCAATAGATGCCGAATGAAAAGAAACAAAAATACAGCAACCATGTCATCTTAATAGGTGGAATTTGCAAGTCGCCTGACGGAGGAACAGAGACAAAGAAGAAAACCGTTATCTCGCGTCGGTAACCGTTGCGCTGATGTTTTTTCCAGATGTTGACGAGAGGCCGTGCACGCAACACCAGGACTAACGGAAAGTTCAACTAATATACAAATAACCGAATTAATGTTGGCGACAGACAATGTGTGTCCCAAATGAAATACTGGAAAAATGCCCCGTCTTTCATGTTAGTAGCACACATTGTGACAGATGTCTTGTGTCAAAAACTCCAGTGCGATATTATTTACCCCGGCTAAATCCACATCCTGAACGCATGTGGACTTCTTAAAGCACTTTCCTAAAGATCAAAGCGCCTCACACGGCCAGATGCTAATTTATAGCCGCACCACCCGTATCCAGAACCCTTCTCCACAAAGATTCAGATCTGGGAATTCCATAGGTTTCAGCTGGGTAGCGGAGACGTGTTGGACGTATGTTGTTACTAGATAGCCTCGGCAGGGAACGGTTGGCAATGCAGTGTACTTGACAAGCAGCTCCAAACGGGTGAAAAGTGTAACAAATGTGCCAAATGGCAAAAGCCACAAGGTTGTGTTGACTGTAGGAATTAGCATGACAATGCAAAGTCAAAGGGAATGTTGTCTTACAACAGCAATAAAACGCCAAGCTATTAGAGGGCTATACACACTTCATTATGTGTGAGATTGATGTTGTGCTTTTTCTAATTATTAAGCCATGCATTTTGTTTGCAAGTTCAGTTTAAGTTGGTGACTGCCGGGGCTACTCAAGCGCTCTCAACTTTTATACGTGGAAAATTCCCGGAGACGAATCTCAACAAGGGCGGTAGTTTTAATAGGGTCTATTTACCCAGCGTTGAACCAAATGACAGTTGAAAAGAGTAGGCAGCATGAATGAAAATTAAAATCTAGGCGACAGAGATATGAGGTAACCCTCTGTTTCCCAAGCATTGCGTATCCGCTATGAATCCGCTTCCTTCCTATTCAGAAAATACTCACATAATTCATGTTTACAGTGTTGCCTAAAGTGGTTGACGCTGTGCTATGTCTAAAATGTTGTCTGATAACCTAGAGAGCTGAGTGCTTATGCAAAGTGTAATGTTTAAGATATGTTTTGCAGTAGTGTACAACGATTAAGCTACTCGTATCACAGGATGCGAGTAGATGCGAAGCAACAAGTACCTCGGCGCACTGAAAACTTAAATCACCACTCTATTTGCAACGTAAAAAAACACAAGCAATGGGCTGAACGCAAAATATCAAAGTACACTGGTTCATCAAAGCCCAGAAGCGATCGTAAGCGCAGAGGTATCTATTACAGTATGAAACAGAACAAGCGCAAAGTGGGACTTACCCTGAGTAAGAACCAAATCGTAGAAGTTGAAGGCGAGAAGAAAACTGATTATCTTAAAACACACATACATCTTATTGAAATCCTAAAGTGCATTGTGAACGGAAACACAAATGTAACTGTGTGGCAGCCGCTGTTAGCTCCATGGGACCCTCTCCGTTGGCAACATCGGCGTCTGCGGTTCCCTTCTCGTGATCCGTTCATATACCAGGCCGAGCAGCGGAGATGGAGACATGGCCCGATGGTTACACAGCGCATGCGCACACAAGAGACGGGGGGGAAAAAAACTATTTGCGGCGTCGCTCTCACCGGTCACAAGAGGGCTAAATTGACAGTGGCATGATAGATGGCTTTCGCAAACTATCTTGATAACGACTTTATCATGAAAACGTTGTATGCACCTAGACAGGCATGAATAAAAAGTGATCTCTCATTTTCATGACAAACTTCAAAATGCAGTCAGCAGACCGTCTTTTTTGATTCACAACAATACTTTTCAAAGCTGAACACTGACCTTTTGCACTAATCCAATAAAATAATCAAAGCCTATCTTTTACCCAATTAAGATATGCCTAATGCTGTGAATCTCAGTAGGTCTACAAAGTGTAAACAACCCATCACTGTGCAGCTAAAATATAAGGTGCAAACAGAACTACGAAAACAGTTGGTGCCTTCTAAAAAGATCAGTGGTGACAGCCCACACCTGCAGCTGAGGGCACTCACTCAGCGTACGTGTCCTGCAGAAACCATTGTGTCAGCTATTAGACATCTGGTTAGCGAAGATGCGAACTCTGTAATGGAAAACAACAACACAGCATTTAACATGGTGGAGCAGACTGTCTGGCCTGACAATGGGCCCAATGTTGGGATGATGAGCCAGTCGCTCGTGGTGCCTCAGGGCAGTACCACAAACTGAGACCTCTTTCTCTCTTTCTCTCTGTCTTCTTCCCTATTTCCAGCGCTCCCTGTCTTGTAACAAATTCATCATAGGTGTAAGTTTTATCCATATTGTAAATGTGTGCTAGGAGAGACTGTATTTCCTCCTGCATGTTTGTGTGTGTGTGTGTGTGTTTGTGAGCATCTCGCATATCCATGCCCGAGTGAGTATGGATGTTTCGAACAACAGGACTTGGTTGTGGGGGGCCACAGTGCTGACTCTAGTGTCTAATGTCCCCCAGCTCTGACCCCTGACCCCACTGAAAGGGGCCACCCCCTTACGGACAGATCTACCCGCTGTTTCACACAAAAGGCCAGGCCTGGCAGTTGACATGGGAATTAGACAGGACAAAAGTGGGACAGAGGAGATGCCGAAATGCTCCTCAGACATCACTTCCTGTTGCTGAGACCATTTTCTGTCACAGGGAGGAAGTAATAATTGATGGATTGGATATTAGGAAATATATAGGTTTTACTTGTTCATAAGTATGAATGTGCGTGTGTGTGTGTGTGTGTGTGTGTGAGAGAGAGATAGAGATAGAGATAGAGAGAGAGAGAGAGAGAGAGAGAATGAGTAAGGAGTGAGTGAGCGAATGTTTGTGTGAGTGAGTGAGCGAGCGAGCGTTTGTGTGTGTGTACGTGTGCTAGTGTGTGTGTGTGTTTGTGTGTGTTTGTGTGAGTGTGTGTGTTTGTGTGTAATTGTGTGTGTGAGTGTTTGTGTTTGTGTAGGTGAATGTGTGTGAGTGTATTTTATCACAGTGGCTTCAGAGAGAGCTTATCCTTCAGCTTCTCAGGGCCAACCTCAGTCTGCAGTCCTCAGTCTCCCCCAGGCTACACCAGGCCTTTCAACACCTGCCAGATAGAGCTGTGAGGAGGGTTCACTCACTCACTCCCTCACTCACTCCCTCACTCACTCACTCACTCACTCACTCAGTCACTCACTCATTCACTCTCACACACACACTTGCACGCACGCATGCACGCATGCATAAACTCACACACTAACACACACATGCACACACACACTTAATAATGTTATTACTGGCACACAGCACTGCATGCCAAGATACTGTGTGTGTGTGTTACTGTATGGGTGTGAATGAAAACCCCTACATTTCCACAGTGCTGTAAAAGCAAGCAACCTGCAGGTCCACACAGACAGCCCTAGATACCCAGATGTTTTTGCTGTGTATGCGTGTGTCTGGAAGCTCTCTCTCTCTCGCTGAGTGATAGATGCTGATCAATAATGCTTGGTCAGAAAAAGCTAGTTTTCACCTGTAGATTGTTTCAGTTGTTATTGAACAGTTTGTGTGATGAGTGAGCTGGAGATGTGTGTGTGTGTGTGTTTGTGTGTGTGTTGGCGGGGGAGGGGGGGGGGCTCAGGGCTCAGACTGTGGATGAATGAGAAGCTGTCTTTTAGTTAGAGTTAGCTTCTAGATTGCGTGTGGATTTTTCATGTTCAATGTACGTATGTGTGTTTGCACACGCTTCTTGCCAAAACCAAAGTTGACTCATACTGTAGACTACACCTTTATTACATCCAAAGTAAACGTCACTGCCCAAACCATTTTTCAACCGAAGGAGTTTTTAACAGGCAATGGAATAAAGTAAAGATAACTTTGGTCAATTACAGTAATAACCATAATGTCTATCTATATTTCCACTCTACGAGCACAGGCATTGCCAAGCCTTGCAGCCATCTAAAGGGGTATATATTAACCGAATGACAGCAGTTTTCAGACCACCGCACACAGTACACCTCCCCCATACAGGGCATCCTGCCGGCTGCCTCCCAGTGAAGGAAGGGCCCTCTACTTTGTGGTGCGCGAGCGGCCATTAAATGGGTCAGAATTCCGTGATTGAGTCAGATTTAATTTGACACGCCACGGTGAGCCAGGACTGGGCCAGTTTCCAGGAGCTCCACCTAGTTGAGAAGCTGTGTGTATGTGTGTGTGGGGGTTGTCACATCCTGAGTTTCCTTATAATCACCATCCACTCAGGAAAACCTCTCCTCTTTCATGGCAGCGTGAGTGGCCCGGGCGATTGGCGGCGCGGAGAACCTGCGAGTCCGTCCATGTTTGATGTCTTACCAAAGTGAAGTGCGTGCGTGTGTGGCTTCAATAAAGACTCAAGCGGAGCGTGGTGACAAACGCGGGCATTCCGTGCGCACGTGTGTTTACGGGATTCAAAACAACGAAACGGCAAATGTCAACGCTGGTGGATGTGGACAAAGCCCAGGCTTGTGTGATCAGAACCCCAGTGCTCCTATATTTAGACACAGCTAACTGTGCATGAACTGAGGCCCAACCATCCCCCTCATTACCTTCTAATGATCATGAAGTCTCCACATAATCACAGTGTTCTCCACCGATGGACACTCTGCAGACTGCCTCGCACATGTCACCAATGCTGCAGTACACCACGGGAAGCAGGGCGGAGGGATAGGAGGGGGAGAGCAGGAAGGAGGGAGAGAGGTGGCGGAGGGGAATAATGATGGTTGATAAAGGGGCTGTTATCACTTTCTCTCTCTCTGGTTCTTTCGCAGACACACATCAGGGCACCTAAGAGATGACATCAGCAGTCCAGTTGTTTCTGTCTCTGCTACATCAATTTCATCTGTGGTCACCAAATATCCCTCGCCGCAAAGTCACAAACCCCCTTTGAAAAGCAGCTGTAAAAGCGGCTATGACAAGCCACGTTTGAGCCTCAATTACCAGGCTCCAGCCTCTGGTTAGCACGGCTTGCTATATTTAACCAGGTCGAGTATATTTAGACCCCAACAGAGCAGGTTGGAAATGGCCGGCTGCACGGGTGCGGTCGAAAACATTTCCCAGCAACCCCTGGTGTCTGGACTGCGTTTGTGGCCCTCCCACTCTAACAAGGTCACTTTGATGGAAACACAAGCGGCCATCTCACCCCCACAGCTTCTTTCTCTCATCCTCAGTTGAACCTCCTCTCATGCCTCACTCCTGGGCTGTTTGTCTTGCAGCAAGTGGCTGACTGGGTCTGTCTGCTGATGGGGCATATAGATGGGTGGGGTTAAGCAGCTCAAGTCAACCTTGTGATGTCTGGATCCATCCTGGCTGCCAGTTCTGGACCTGAGGTCTTTGCTGTAGAAGTGTAGGGACTCTGTCATCTTGATACTGGCTACATGCTGCTGTACCAGGACGTTACAAAGCAGGGCTGGACTTGCCACGGTAGGACTCAGTGAGGTCTCCTGGCGGACCGAACAGTCTGTCATACAGACTGTCCTCCCATGACAGTTACAAGACAGCATGAGCAGTAATTTAGTCTAAAAGTGGAACAGCCCAAAACCACTGAAAGAATCTCATTCTGACTTCGGCCCATTCTGTGGCCAGACTTTAAGCCAAACCGATGACTTGTTTTCACGGACAATAACAAAGATTCAATTTCAACTCTTTTTTTTCCTCTCAGCTTTCTGCCATGTTTTTCTCCAAGCCTATCCTGTGGTCCATTCTTTGTTGCTGAGGCAGAGTTCTCTCCGGTCTAGAGTTTCAACTTGGAGTTCCCCAGAGGGGCTGAGGATTGTCGGTGAGCTCACCTGCTGTCTCCTGCTGCCTGGTCAAACATCTCAGGGAGAATACTGGGTCCTCCTGGTCCTCCTGTAGATGATCAGCTCCCCCTTCAGGACAGATATGGAACAACACCCAGGGAGTGTCAACCTAACAAGGACAGCAGTGAGATAGAGATTGATTGACTTACCGACAGACAGATGGTCACCTTTTGAGATCTCTTTTCAGGTAAAACCCAGCACTCCAGAGATCACCGCATGTTTATCTTTATTAAGGATGTGTAAAAATAAGATGCCTATAAGCTCTCTAAAACACGACTTAGACAGAAACAAACAGACCTGAGACAACAGCTCAAATAAACCATTAACTGTCTTCATGGAAGCTATCATCAGTGAGGTAGACATTCTAGAAGAGACTCTCTGACACATGTTGGGAAAATCTGTCTTGTTAAACGTCAACAGAACTCGTTCTGTTTACAGGGTGCGATCAAAGCACATGTCAATAAATAAGGCTCTTGTTGTTTTCATCGCGGTGGTATTGTTTGGGCACGCAGCCTGGCACGAGTGCCCCCGTTAAACACCGCCAACGTGTCGACTGGCATCTTTACAAGAGAGGAAGACATGCAGCTGCAGGGAAAGGATCGTGCACATACACACACACTCAGAAGGTCACCCACACGTCTAGGCGTGTGTGTGGTTAGTTGTCCAAGTCCATATGCTATGGAATGACCGACCTGGCTCTAAGAGACGTTGTAAGGAGGAGTAAATGGGTGGAAAAGGGTTACGTGATTAAAATGATCCATCCACATGTATCTTGTACCGATAATCTATAGTCCACATGTAGTTCATATTAAAAACACTCGCGCACATGTTCTACAAGCATTTAATCCATGTAGTTTAGTACGTTTAGCCGTTTGGCAATTAGGGTTTCGAGACTCCCATTAAATGCGGTGATGTCACGGCAACCTCCGACAGCTTTTTGAAGCAAACCGTGCGAGTGGCCGTTCCACCTCCCTCTGCCAGCAGGTGCTGAGGCAGTCAGGCAAGCAGCTACGCGGCCGGTTCCTAATCTGTAAATATGGATCGTCCAAGCAATGAAGGCCCCAGGGCAGGCCTGTGTATACGCGGCTTGACTGAATGTTCCAAAACATTCTGAATGCAAGCAGATGTGGCGGCACAACAAGAGAATGAGAAGAGGAGGAGGAGGAAGAGGGGGAGGGGGGGGCAGAAAGGAGGGGGCTACTATGAAATAATTACCCCAGATGAAGGGAGAGAGCAGCATCATATTTATGGAGCATTCCCACAAACTGTACACATACACACTCGCACGCACGCTCGCACACTCGCACACGCACATGCACACGCACACACACACACACACACACACACTCTAAGACTCTTGAGACAACTGTCAGGCTGCGCCAACGTTGGTGTTTGTAACCATTCCAGTCACCGCAGCGACTTCTGAGCTGACCCCTGTAGCTGTGCGCAGGGAACTGACTTCTGTCTCCAGGCACACACACGCACACACGCACTGCGGGCACAGATAAACACACACATACTCTGAGGTTAGGCTAATGCACAACAGCTGCATCGAAATCACCTTGATCTGACTGAGGTAAAGCACAACATCAGATAATCATCTTTGAGCTGGCTGTATGTGGTCTACGGCTGGCTGGAAGGTTCTGGAAGCCATTAGAGAACGAACGCATCAATGCTTTCAGAGGAAAGTCACCAAAGGCACTGAAAGAGCTTCGATCACCTGCAAGGATGTTTCGTTTCACACACTCCTGTTGAACAGGAATCTGAAGGGCTTTGGGTTAGAGCATTAGATGTTGGTTTTATCCTGGGTGGAGACATGCACACAAGACGAACATGCACACACCCAACCACATTTGGTGTTGTCGCACTGAACTCAGAATATTGATATAAAAATACAAAAGAGCAAGGCACTCTCTAATTATTTCAAATGCCTTTTTTGGTTTCAAATGCCTTTTTTGGTTTCAAATGCCTTTTTTGGTTGGCATGTCTAAAAGGATCTACTGAGCCCCAACGTTCTCAGAGGTAATAGAATATTGATAATCAGGTCTCTGATAGTTACCGATGCTCATTCATCACAAGCTGGTGTCTATATAGGTTATAAATGACTTAAATCATGGATTATAAATGACCTAATCATGGATTAATCTATTGGAACTTCTGTCGTTAAAAATCTCCCAAAACAACAGAAAAATATTTCTGCTATATCGCTATCGACTACCCAGGACCCTAACTCCACTGCAGCAACAGCAAGGCATATTTCAGTACGTAGGTCCAGTATTACACCAGCTATGGCATTGCTGCTATGCTGATATACCTTTCTTCAAAACATCTTGTCTGCACTGGTTGAGTTAAGATAGTAGGTGTCATTCAAATTCCCCAAACCACAACTTAGAGTCTCAAAACAATAACTGCACCAAAAACGTAGCTTTCTTGGTTACATTAACATTATAGTCACTCCATCCCTGATCACAAGGAACTATTGCTGTCATTTATTTTAGCCTTTGATCTTCCACTTCTTGGGACACACATGCCCCTTTCATGGTTTTACGATCACGCGTGACATCCATCGTCATAGCAATCTCAACCACGATGCCAATTCAACAAGTTTCTATCTGTTTCTATTTTTACCCACATAGTGTGAAGGGATCAAACTGAAAATGACATGAAGGGCTTTGTGTCATTGTGATCATGTCACACAATAGGCTATCGTTTAAAAGGCAACCTCCATAGACCTGAAGTAAACAAATGCCTTTGTTTCAATTCTTATCCTTGTGACCCTCCCCCCCCCCCCCACACACACACACAAACACACACACATCACACACATCACACATCACACACACGCAGCGACCATATTCTCGCCATGCTGTCCCTTGAACCTTCCAGATTGGGTACAGGCTTCCCTCTAGAGGACAGAAAGGGTATTGCCCAGTAAGAAGCATGTGGGCTGATTGGATGTCTACAGTTGGACTTCTGTACCTGTGTGGGTTTTCATCTCAGAGTGCCTCAGTCCTCCTCTTCCTAGGAGGAACGTCAGGACATGCCACTGAGCTTACGAATGGGCCAGAGAAGAACCAGATTTCACCTCAGGTCCCGAAACCATTACCGTGATCAGAGAAGTCGAGGTTTAATTAGCTCCTTGTCTCAGTGTCCAATAACAACCTTTAGTTTTTGGACATGAGCGTGCAGGATGTTGTTTATGAGCAATTCTGTTAAGTACCTGACAATTATTATCATCATATTCCAATCAGGATCCCATTGAGAACATTCAACCACCTATTCCCACTGACAACATACATAGTAAATCTTCTGTCGAATCATTCATGTGAGGCACCAAACCATCCATGCAGTTTGAGCGGACATATTCATCTTCCTCTGCTGTTCTGTGGACCCAGGGTAAAACTAGAACCTGATTCCCATTGGAAATCCTATGTCCTGAACCTGTACATAGTGTGCCATGGTTCCCGAGAAGAATGCGCTGGAAATCAGTCTTCTAATGAGAACCATATGGTCACTTCCTGTCAGAGTCAAAGAACAGGAAATGTGAAAAGGGGCTGTCGGGCACGGGCATGCTAACATATACCTATGGGTAACAGGAACACCGTTGACTTTGTACTCAAGTCAACAGATGTGCTGAACCACATGCCTGCTTCAGTTCATGTCACTCCAATGCAACACAGCCTAGCATGAAGGGAGCTTTAGCTCTTACTTAGCATGACCCAGTGTCGTCCACCCACACTGCAAAACCCACCGGTCGTATCTATGTGATCTCACCAGTGGTCACGCAGTGGTGAGAATGTTCCACGCGGATGGCAGCAGTGCCTTTGTCCACCCTCATGTACAGCTGGGTGAAAATACGCAGGGTTCAGTCTGCTCAGTTGGTCCACTCATTCATACGTGATTAGCTAACTGAGCCGAAGGGCGAGAGGATTACTGTTCAACGATACTTCACCTAATAACGCCTAATAACGCCTAATAACCTAAAACACACAGGGTTTTTTTATCACTGTCTCGCACAGTCAATTATCCAGTCTTCCTAATACATATTGTGAATCGTATCGCGAAAAGAACTCTTAGATATCAAATCGAACAGACTTTTAAATGACCTGTTTGGAAATGCCTCCTTTTAATCCATCATTCAGAGCAAATGAAGATGTCCGGAGACCGCATTTGCCGAGAAAGACATTTCACATCGAATCGTTAGTCTGACCACATCTATATCCATCAGAAGCTAAATGAGTGAACGAAGAAGTATTAAGGTATTAAAAGAAGTTTCACTCCGAATTCTACTTAAGGTTGGAAAAACAAAAGTTGATCATGGAGACAGCAAACAGAGAGTTCCTCTAACACACACCGACACATGCACAGGCACACATCGTTCTCCAAGCAAACCAGGGTGCTCTGGGGTACCAAATCCTGTCCTTCCCAAAAGAAAACAGAGAGTAGAAAGTTCAAAATCATCAATAAACCTGAAGTTGGAAACGCAGCCAGTTCTATTTCTCATGCACGGCGGATGTGTGCTAACAATGATTGGTTGAACCAGTAGGGGCCGCAAATAGAGATCAGGTGTTGCCTCTGCTGTTGCAAAGTTATTTCTCACTCTATAAACATGCGTTCAAAGAGATCATTCAGCCTGTATTCTGCAGAGTATCCTTTCCTAGGCATATATTTCAGCCAGGAGTCTGATGCAATCATACCCACACGCACGTACACACACAGAGCCGCAGATGTCCTCCACATGTGGATCTCACAGAGGTCAGACCCGTCTAATCAGTCACACAGGTGGATGGGCAGGTGCTCTCTTAGCCCAATCAGAAACGTCCATCACATCAAAGAGTTGGAGAACGACCACCACGCCAGGAGGAATCTGTTCTCAAGACGACTGGCCAGGCGTGAGGCCATAGAACGCATTTTCTCTGATCCTGTTCTGCTGAGACCAGTCAGAAAAATCAGTTCAAAGCATCTTGATACTATCTGCCCACCAGTGTTTAGATCAGAAATTTGGAAACATTATTAGAACGTTGAAAAGGCTATTTACAATATTGTCTCTTTGTACTTTTGGGGGAAGGAGGTAATGTAACAAAGGGCAAAGCAGGGACCTGTGTTTTCATCTCTTGTATCCACCTTTTCTGATGTTCACATGGAGACTAGCGCCATCATCTGGTCATCAACAGGTTCTGCACCCCCCAAATAATCACCAACATCCTCAACTTCAACAGTCATTTCCGTCACAAGTTCCTTGATTATTCTACCTAGTTATATCCTCCCTCGTCCCACTCCCCAATCTCAGAATCACATGTTCCCAGTTAAACAGACCCGTTCCTCCAGTGCCTAGAGATAAACATAATGAGAGTCATGTGGATCTTGTTTATGTGCCAGAGGCTGTTTTTGGCCCTGGGTGTAAACCCCTGGACACCCTGCTCTGTGGGTAGGAAGAGGACTTTGTCAGTCACCGGGGCCCGGAGCGAGGAAGGATGCCCTCTCTGCACAGCCCGGATACTATTCCTCTGTCTGGGAAGAGAGATGGACCTAACCTCTGCCTGAGTCAATGGTTCATGGGACTAACTCTCCAAGTCAGGATTGGTGAGCATTTCTTATTCTTGACTTGATTAAATACAATTAATGAAATTCCGCTTTTTAGATGTATGTCAGTGTGTGGAAGGTCTCAGAGGATAACGGCTTTGCCGAGTTAACCTTTGACACGTTTTGATAGCCAGATCATTTCAAGACGTAACTTACTTTAGATTTCAGAAACATGGGTGTTTGTCAAGTTCACGAGGCTACGACCTTTCGCGTGTCGTCCATAGAAGGTAAGAATGCATTTAGAGAATCTAGCGGACTGGAGGATAAAACAGGACCCTTGCATTGAGAACTAGCGAAAACAGGACTTCATAAAGAGACACTACATGTGGAGGAGATAGCGTTTCCATTGACAAAATTAATTTAAACGTGTCGAGATGAAACACAGGTTAGCTTGATTGTTATACCCCGAAGGTTTCCCCTGTGAAACTAGATCTTTTGCAATCGCATTTTCCATGAACTCATCTCATAATAGGGTTCTAACACAATGGTCTTGCTTACCAAGAATTGCGATACTGCTTAGGTCACATTCAGTTCAAAATTACACTCGTGTTGTTATCTCTAGCTTCCTGAACGCTTGACCTTTCTAAAGGACCACATGCTGGTCCCTGAAGATCCATCTTGGCCTAGTGTCCCCTCTTGTCTGGGATATATCCATCATATTGACTAGAACTCCAGCTTTGAATAGGCATTTTACATCATGTTCCGGTAATTGTTGGTTGATTGCTTCAGAAGCATATCTACATTACCAATTCCTTACTCATATTTGCGCCCCCCCCTCCCCTCTCTTCTCATTTTCGTTCTTCTTTTGTTTGCATTTATAAGCTGGATGCAGAAAATGGGACTACCCCAAACTTTGAGAAAATTCTTGGGCGCTGCTTTTCTGAATCATACTCATCACTAGTCGTTAAACCCTACCTCAACCGGTATCATATTCTGGCACGTCCTCTGTTGGGTCCAAAACTTGTTGTATCCCACCACTTTGCCTATCCTCCACAAATATCGACTTCGACTACAACGTTAAACAATATTGATGAACACCATAATTAATAAAGACAGCTATGTCTGTTTGCTTTATCATAACCATATTCGTCGACCTGTAGTGCGTGTGTGTGAACTACACCACCCTTATCGTGGTAATCGTTTGAGGAAAAGGCTTTGTGCTAACGTGAGAAGCATGTCCTACCCTGCCCTCATTTTTAACGTACCACTGCATTAAAACTAGCTCCCTTACAAAATTCTGATATAGTTCTCTGTGCCTCACTCCAGGCTTTGCCCGTCGATATACTTACATGAGAGTTCACGCTTATATGTCTCTAATGTCCAATGGTGATAAGCCGCAGCTTCACCTTAGTGCGTACTCGAATTTACCCCAGATCTCATGACAGCTTACACTATTGTCAGTGTGATATCAACAGTAGTTGCTTTACCTCCTCTTTATCCCCCGAGTCAGAGAGAGGCTGCAGGTGTTTCAATTTTGAGGATTGTCCCCCTCTGCCCCCCACCTCGCTCCCCCTCCCCCCTCCCCTGTGCTTCAAAGCTCCTGTTCTGGAGTAAGACCAGGGATCTGATGCACAGCTATGCAGCAGTGACGCGTCGCTTCTGGACCCTGGAGGACACGCTGGTGGGCTACATGTTCAACGACCTTGTCTGGTGCGGACAGCAGGAGAAGGACAGAGGTCGGAGGGAACACCGCCATCACCATCACCACCACCACTTCTAACCTCACATGGAGGGAGAGGGCAGGGCGCCGGGGCAGAGTAGGAGTGAGGGAGAAGTGAAAACTGAGAGAGAGAAAGGAAAAAGAAAGGAAAAGACTGACAGATGTTGAAAGTAGTGGTTGTGGTGCCATGGGTGCACTGACCTGTCTTTAAGAAGACAGGGAGAGAGAGGAGTCATGAAAGACTGCGGCTCATTGGTTGAGCACATCATGTGATGATACTGTGCATGGGAAATTCCATCGAAATGTAACATTATACAATACAGCTGAGCCAAGACGTGTGTGGGCATTGCTTTTGTGTTCTCATTTCTTAATTGTCAAGCGCAGGAATTTAACCTTTTTGCACTAAACCGACAAACTCTTTCAAAGCTCTTCTGTAAATGCTACATAACCCTTTAGAAAATATCGTCTTTGTTGTGTTTTGTATGGATGTGCCTGGCTTTGACTTGCCTTACGAGACACGATTATATTATTGTTTACCAGGCTTTGATTTCAACTCTTGCCCAGAGTGGTCTGCCTGTGTCAATCATCCTGTATATTCCCTGTGGAGGCGTGCTTCACAAAATGTAAGCTTACACTTACAGATATAAAAACACTATTAGGAATTACAGTTATTAAGGAAAGTAACCATCTGAAACTTCCTGCGTTGATAAAAAAAAAGGTTTGTAAATTGGGCCAATTACTTCATAGAATCCGCATTTGTAAGAACTGAACAGATTCTGTTTAACTGACAAACTTACTCTGTCATGTTGATGTAACTTGAGATAAATATATAGATATGTAGATATATATCTATATCTATATAGATATATAGATATTAGATGGATACTTCTGTCTGTATTTGACAGTTTGCTGAAGTAGCATGTGGCAACATCACAGTGCTGCTTAATGGATCCATTGAAAATGCCTTCAACAGGAGTAGGTAAGGCAAAGTACCATGAAGACTAGGTATTATTTATTGAGGTGGACTTTTTCCGAGGTCTGGTAGAGGTCTTTGATCACTGTGTGTCTCCTGTGTGTGTCTCCTGTTGTCTTTTGTGTGTGTCTCCTGTNGATGTGCCTGGCTTTGACTTGCCTTACGAGACACGATTATATTATTGTTTACCAGGCTTTGATTTCAACTCTTGCCCAGAGTGGTCTGCCTGTGTCAATCATCCTGTATATTCCCTGTGGAGGCGTGCTTCACAAAATGTAAGCTTACACTTACAGATAGAAAAACACTATTAGGAATTACAGTTATTAAGGAAAGTAATCATTAAGTAATCTGGGTTAATCTGAAACTTCCTGCGTTGATAAAAAAATGTTTGTAAATTGGGCCAATTACTTCATAGAATCCGAACTTGTGAGAACTGAACAGATTCTGTTTAACTGACAAACTTACTCTGTCATGTTGATGTAATTTGAAATAAATATATAGATATATCGATATATCGATATTAGATGGATACTTCTGTCTGTATTTGACAGTTTGCTGAAGTAGCATGTGGCAACATCACAGTGCTGCTTAATGGATCCATTGAAAATGCCTTCAACAGGAGTAGGTAAGGCAAAGTACCATGAAGACTAGGTATTATTTATTGAGGTGGACTTTTTTCCGAGGTCTGGTAGAGGTCTTTGATCACTGTGTGTCTCCTGTGTGTGTCTCCTGTTGTCTTTTGTGTGTGTCTCCTGTTGTCTTTTGTGTGTGTCTCCTGTGTGTGTCTCCTGTGTGTCTCCTGTGTGTGTCTCCTGTGTATCTCCTGTGTGTGTCTCCTGTGTATCTCCTGTGTGTGTCTCCTGTGTGTGTCTCCTGTGTGTCTCCTGTGTGTGTCTCCTGTGTGTGTCTCCTGTGTATCTCCTTTGTGTGTCTCCTGTGTGTGTCTCCTGTGTGTCTCCTGTGTGTCTCCTGTGTGTGTCTCCTGTGTGTCTTGCAGCATGTTTGGCAGTATTGAGCTGGGCAGTCTGAACCCGAGGCTGGTGGATCACGTCAACATCAAGGTGGTTCCAAATCTGGAGGGGCCTTTCATGTGAGCAAGAACCTCAAAATAATACGACAATTATGGTGCCATCCTTATTCACAGTCTTTGAAGCAGATTGTCACGTTGCACTGTCCTGTGCATTGCCCATGAAGTTCACTCCAGTCATTTGAACATTTCTTGACGTGTGCTGTCCTCTGGTATGGCTGCCTTACTCTGGGTCATCCTCCAGTGAATCCTGCTCACAGGGATCCGTCGTCAACCTCATACAGGTCCTTCAGGAAAGAGGGTTTCAGTGGACTTGCGCAGACAACGACTTGTGAGTTCCAGCTAACTCCATCATGTTAGAGCAGGAGTGAGTTCCATTTAACGAGGTGTGTGTGTGCATTTCTAGGAGGGGTGTGTGTGTAGGGGTGTGTGCATGTGTGTGTGTGTATACGTGGGTGTGTGTGTGTGTGTGTGTGTGTGTGGTTAAGGCTGTAGCAATGTTATGAGTCTTTGTGTCTCCTTTGTAGGACCCTGACCATGCTCCAGTGTATTCAGAACCCCCTGCAGTTCTCCTGTCAGATATGTTCAAATAGCCTGTTGAAAAGAGAAAGGCCAACTTGGTGAAACAGCGAACTCAACTGTTTTTGCATCCTCGTATACGCAGGTCACAGCCCTGTTCTCATTGTGGGTGTTAATTTCTGAGGAAAGCAGGTTCATCAACAGATAATTTGTTCATCGTTAGTCCAGTCATCATTTCCAAATGTCTGACAGTTATTTTTCACTTCCTCGTCTGGAATTACGTATTAAGAACAGATGCATTTTAGAGTTCATCAACTTTCAACTGAGAAACATTTCCAGTTTTGATTTGATTTCATAGCTGTGAGAATCAGCAAATGTGCATGAAAAAAATGAACACTGGAGTGCACAAAAGTATACTGTAAAAATGAATTGGCCTATTGTAAATGAAATAGTGTTGTGTAGGTTAAACATTGTACATGTCATGGTTGAGTGAAATAAACAATGAAATCAATCAACAGTGCAAAATCTGGTGTGTGAATTAGAGGCACTTTCACTGTATTTGGTGTGGTATTTATGTGTTATCCTATGTATCCGTTTTATTATCTTTTATATCTTGGTGTAATATTGTACATCACTTTGGTACAACACACGTTGTTTTTTTTAAATGTGCTTTATAAATAAACTTGAACTTGATAACCACCATTTTATGTTCTTGACTTGTCCTAATTAGATGGACCTACATGCCATTGAACCCTATATAGTTTACGTTAATCAACGTCCGCTGATTGACTGAGAACACTTAAACATGCTGTAATGAATTGGTCATGATAATAGAGACGGGTCGTTCAAATTATGTACAACTCGAAAGAGTTGACAAACTGCTGTCCTCTCTTAATGAAACGTAACGGTGTACGCGACGTCAAATGCGCGCTGTGCTGGGATAGGACAAGAAGTCGAAGCACGACACTTGGAGCAGGACACTTGGAGGCAATAAAGTTTTGGACTCCGCAACATATATATCGCAGATATTTCGATTAACTATTCATTGAGAAAAATTTTAAGAAGAGAGTAGCCATGGGCGACATAGAATCAAACCGCAGACAGAGCAAGAAACGAAGAAGTCGTTGTTTTATATTTGGTCTCGCTGCAGTTATTTTTATAGTCATACTTGCTATCATTCTAGGAGTAGTGCTGGGTATTAAACCAAGTGACCCGTCAGGTGATCTTAAATCAACAGTCATTACACGGTGTGAGAAGTTTGTAGGGAGCACCAAAATTTCAAGGTAAAAAAGTGTTACCCTATATTTTGTTGTGTTGGTGTTAACAAATGTTTTCGTTCAGCTTAATTGATAAATATTTATGTAATGTATGTCATATTTGATAATTGAATATTAATTGCCGTTTATAGTTTTTCTCATGCAATCTTGTGTCCACTCAAGGGATTGCGAAAAGTTATGGAACCTGTTCGAGCAAGCCTATGTCGGGAAGGATCCATGCGCCGTACCTCCACAGGCTTACAACCCTCTTATGGCAGGCACGCACCTAGGCTCCCAATGCAACCAAGTGAGACAAACCTTCTAGGAAAACCATGTTCCTCTCAAATCATTACACACGTAAACAATCGACATTAACTACCAAACATGACATAATTTTAGATGATGTTCTGGAGCAAAACCAAGGATCTGGTCCATGATTTCACAGAGAAGAGAGATTGTTTTAAGACTCTGGAGGACACCCTGGTTGGTTCTGTTATGGATGGGCTGACTTGGTGTGGCAAGGAGGGCTCCAGGGGTAAGACTCACCCCCTACTGCTCCACACTCCGCCAATCTGGCTCAGAGTCAAAGATACCAACTCACACAATAGATAACAATTATTGAACTATCAATGGCTGTTTGACAAGTTGTCAATAACTGATTCAAACATAAGTTCTGACTTAGACATAGTCTAGGATATATTATTTGTCAGTATTGGAAGCTATTGTAGTAGAATAGAACAATTTCTATCATATGAACTTGAGCTTTGTCCTGTTTAAGCTGCACCACTTTGCTCTGCTTAACTTTTCTCCTGCTCAGCCTCTGGCAAAAACAACTGCTGTGCGTGTATTTTGTCTGTGTGTGTTTTGTCCACACATGCTCCGTGCTGTTGATGTCCACAGTAAACGATTCAGCCACGGTTGTCAGGCTGGAACAGGACTGTTGACAAGACAGTCGCTCCTTTGGAACGTGGCTCGAAATGAGGTAAGGTGTCTCCTGGGGCCGTCTGAAATTAAGGGACGGGGATGATTTATACAGATGGAGCCTGCAGTGGGGCTCTAATGTAACACACACACACACACACACACAGAATATGTTGCATTGAACAGGTGACAAACAGTGGAACAGACCCAGCGTAGGTCGGTCTGTTGGGGAGAGGAAGGCTTCCTCTGCCTCATTTGTCATCAATGAGGCTTTGTCTCCGTATCCATGGAATCATTTCTTTGCAGTCTTTGGAGTATTCCCATGCAGGACGCCTGCTAATTTTCTCCTTCGGCTTTTATCAGGATCGATTTTCAGTACTCTTGATAGTAGTCACTGAGCTTTCCTGGATCCAAACTGTAGCACTCTTAATGTTTGTAGTTTGCAGATGCTGCATGTGGGAATGTAACAGCAATGCTTAATGGTTCCATAGCGACTCCCTACAGCCCCACCAGGTAAGCCCAGATAAGACCAAACAGGCCTCCTCATTGTCAATCGTGGGAAAACATGTTTGAGGATCTATATGTAGAGTTGTATCTGTGCACAAATGCAGATACAAATGCAGTCAGGACTTGTGTCTAGTTTTAAATGAGAAATCATTCACGTTGTTACAGTGTATCATTCTCAAACTATCAGTGATACATCATAAGCAGTTGGCAGTAGAAGAATGATTTCAAGGATAGTCATGTGCATGAAATCACAACGTTCTCATGGCCATGCAGTATGAGTAATTTAAAAGACATGGAATCATATTGTGCTAATAAACTAGCTATTCAAAGGTATGGGAAGATGACCTGTTTTGGACAGCGTTAAGGGTCATTGGAAGGTAATATAGCCACAGTACTAGAATGTGTGATAGTGCCTTCTAGTGGCAATACTGGGGACTGCCAGTGGCAGAGTTTTAAATGTGTTACTGTAATAACTTGGCTGGGATTTAACCCACTTCTCTGTGAAAAAATATGAATACTGTTTCAGGAGAGTTTGAAAAGTTTGCTGACAAATGGAAGGGATACTTTCACATCTAGGAAAGATTCAGAATCAAATGAGTTAAACCAGCTGTTCATATCGACTATCTGAACTAAATAGGATCGTTTTTTGTCTTTTTTAAGTATTTTTACCACTATCGAGGTCAAGAGGTTCAACTCCAACAGAATGAACAGCCTGAATGTTGTACTGGTCACCAATAAGAACGATAGGTAGGTTTAAATTGAGATGTGAAAGATGCTATGCTTCCATCTGTCTATCTATCTGCCTGCCTATCCTTTCCACTACAGATATCAACGTTGTTGTATTGGCTTTTGTTTACATGAGTTTGTCAGATTACACTTGACAACCACTGGAGAAAAGTATATCCAAAATCCGTCATATGAGAAGACTGGTAAACTACTGTTCATGATGTGAATAGTACTGTTAGCTTTATTGTAGGACAAGACACCTCAGTTACCGTAGCAGTTAAATGAGAACCGATGACTCACAATGGTGTTTCCTAACTATTTCCTCATTGCTATCCTTTCTTTAGCACAACCTGTGAGAATCCTTCTCTAAAAGACCTACAGAAAGATTTGGACCCAAATTTGAAGTACAGTTGTAAGGAGGTGACTCAGTAAGTACCTCCCTCTCGTTATATATACATATATATCTATCGAGATAGATCTATCAATGGATATATATCGATAGATATCGATAGATCTATCGATAGATATATCTACAGCATCCAGCCATTCAGTAAGCCAGCCAGCTAGTGAATCTATTCCCATCTCTCTCCATAATCTTTAGTCTCACCTCCCTGTTCCCCCAGGTCTGACATCCAGAAGTGCATGTCAAGTCCAGACACAGCCTGTGGTGCATGTTGGTAACTCTCTGTCCTGTCACTGGATCAGCTTTCAGTTCTGCATGGAAACTGCCTTTGAGATGGTGTAACATGCAGGGAGATGTACATCTGTCTAGCAATGCTACAGTGTGTGGATGCATTTTGTTTGGGTGGGGATAACCTACGGGAAGTATAAGATTATTGTGAAAGTAAGTTCTGTCCATTTCCACTAGAATGGTGTGACCATCGGTAGAATAAGTTGTATATTGAATGACTGGGAAACATTACTTGATAATAAAGCTATATAATAGCTGATCTACTGATTCTTCACTTTGCTGAGTGCACTTAAGAAATACCTTACGTCTTACGTCTCCCACAGTGTTTTCATAGTTATCTATTAGTAATGGTTAGCTATTTTATGGACAGGTGGAGAATAATAAATGATATGTAATACAATATTAAGTGGTTATCCATTTATCTCCCACCAGTAAATGAATTTGTTCAATCTACGACATGGACTTTATTTGTAATGGTTTTGTTTATTTGTAAATGAAGCATTTTTACTCTCCATATTGATGTAGTGGACCTTCTGAGATCTGCATTGCCTGCTTTTTAGTCTTACATTTTGGAATGTCGGTTTGTGATCAATAACTTGTAAATATTTCGTTGTAAAAAGTTGGCAATAAAAAACATGTAATACAATCCCTGAGGGACTGCTGGATTTGATGCTTTACTATATTTTACAAGTATTGTTCTTGAACATCAAAAAAATTCTTGTTGTTCTTGTACAAGTGGTTTTCTGTGATATCTAAGTCAGTGGTTCCCTTATTGTAGACATTGTCTAGTACAATCCAGTCGACTATATTTGAGGACCTATTTGGAGTTGCTCAGATTTTGAGTTTAAAGTGATTGTACATAGAGATAATGTATGCAGATCCAAGCACGGGAAGGAAATGAAAAGTATTGCTTTCCTTTCTAGTTTTGCTGTGTCAATAGTACAGTAAACACAGTGATACGGCCGGTGCTAAGGAATGTGTCAGTTCCCACATAGTAATGAAACGTAACGGTATACGCGACGTCAAATGCGCGCTGTGTTGAGATAGGACAAGAAGTCGAAGCACGACACTTGGAGCAGGACACTTGGAGGCAATAAAGTTTTGGACTCCGCAACATATTAATCTCAGATTTTTCACGGTCGATTAACTATTCATAGAGAAACATTTTAAGAAGAGAGTAGCCATGGGCGACATAGAATCAAACCGCGGACAGAGCAAGAAACGAAGAAGTCGTTGTTTTATATTTGGTCTCGCTGCAGTTATTTTTGTAGTCATACTTGCTATCATTCTAGGAGTAGTGCTGGGTATTAAACCAAGTGACCCGTCAGGTGATCTTAAATCAACAGTCATTACACGGTGTGAGAAGTTTGTTGGGAGCTCCAACATTTCAAGGTAAAAAAAGTGCTACCCTATATTTTGTTGTGTTGGTGTTAACAAATGTTTTCGTTCAGCTAAATTGATACATGTTTATGTAATGCATGTCATATTTGATAATTGAATATTAATTGCCGTTTATAGTTTTTCTCATGCAATCTTGTGTCCACGCAAGGGATTGCGAAAAGTTATGGAACCTGTTCGAGCAAGCCTATGTCGGGAAGGATCCATGCGCCGTACCTCCACAGGCTTACAACCCTCTTATGGCAGGCACGCACCTAGACTCCCCATGCAACCGAGTGAGACAAACCTTCCAGGAAAACCATGTTCCTCTCAAATCATTACACACGTAAAAAATCGACATTAACTACCAAACATGACATCATTTTAGATGATGTTCTGGAGCAAAACCAAGGATCTGGTCCATGATTTCACAGAGAAGAGAGATTGTTTTAAGACTCTGGAGGACACCCTGGTTGGTTCTGTTATGGATGGGCTGACTTGGTGTGGCAAGGAGGGCTCCAGGGGTAAGACTCACCCCCTACTGCTCCACACTCTACCCGTCTGGCTGAGAGTTCAGAGTCTAAGATGCCAACTCACACAATAGATAACTATTCCTGAACTATCAATATCTGTTTGACAATTTGTCAATAACCGATTCAAACATAAGTTCTGACTTAGACATAGTTTTCAGTGTAGGATATATTCTATGTTTAGTATTGGAAGCTCTTGTAGTAGAATCAAACAATTTCTATCATATGAACTTGAGCTTTGTGCTGTTTAAGCTGCACCTTGTAGACCTTTGCTCTGCTTAACTTTTCTCCTGCTCAGCCTCTGGCAAAAACAACTGCTGGGCGTGTATTTTGTCTGTGTGTGTGTGTGTGTTCGTGCACATATGCTCGTGCTTATGTCCACAGAAACGTTCACCACGGGTTGTCCAGGCTGGACAGACTGTGACAACAACCCAGTCCGCTCCTTCTGGAACCGGGCCTCGGCTGAGGTAGGTGTCATCAATGAGGCTTTGTCTCCGTATCCATGGAATCATTTCTTTGCAGTCTTTGGAGTATTCCCATGCAGGACGCCTGCTAATTTTCTCCTTCGGCTTTTATCAGGATCGATTTTCAGTACTCTTGATAGTAGTCACTGAGCTTTCCTGGATCCAAACTGTAGCACTCTCAATGTTTGTAGTTTGCAGATGCTGCATGTGGGAATGTAACAGCAATGCTTAATGGTTCCATAGCGACTCCCTACAGCCCCACCAGGTAAGCCCAGATAAGACCAAACAGGCCTCCTCATTGTCAATCGTGGGAAAACATGTTTGAGGATCAATATGTAGAGTTGTATCTGTGCACAAATGCAGATACAAATGCAGTCAGGACTTGTGTCTAGTTTTAAATGAGAAATCATTCACGTTGTTACAGTGTATCATTCTCAAACTATCAGTGATACATCATAAGCAGTTGGCAGTAGAAGCCTGATTTCAAGTGAAGTGAAGTAACGTATCGTCAAGTATGGTTACCCATACTCGAAATTTTACCTCTGCATTTAACCCATCCAAGTGCACACACAGTAGTGAGTAGTGGGCAACCAAGGATAGTCATGTGCATGAAATCCCAACGTTCTCATGGCCATGCAGTATGTGCAATTTAAAAGACATGGAATCATATTGTGCTAATAAACTAGCTATTCAAAGGTATGGGAAGATGACCGGTTTTGGACAGCGTTAAGGGTCATTAGTAGGTAATATAGCCACAGTACTAGAATGTGTGATAGTGCCTTCTAGTGGCAATACTGGGGACTGCCATTGGCAGAGTTTTAAATGTGTTACTGTAATAACTTGGCTGGGATTTAACCCACTTCTCTGTGAAAAAATATGATGACTGTTTCAGGAGAGTTTGAAAAGTTTGCTGACAAATGGATGGGATACTTTCATGTCTTAGAAAAATTCAGAATCAAACGAGTTAAACAGGCTGTTCATATTGACTATCTGAACTAAATAGGATCGTTTTTGGTCTTTTTTGAGTGCTTTTGCCACTATCGAGGTCAAGAGGTTCAACTCCACCAGAATGAACAGCCTGAATGTTGTACTGGTCACCAATAAGAACGATAGGTAGGTTTAAATTGAGATGTGAAAGATGCTATGCTTCCATCTGTCTATCTATCTGCCTGCCTATCCTTTCCACTACAGATATCAACGTTGTTGTATTGGCTTTTGTTTACATGAGTTTGTCAGATTACACTTGACAACCACTGGAGAAAAGTATATCCAAAATCCTTCATATGAGAAGACTGATAAACTACTGTTCATGATGTGAATAGTACTGTTAGCTTTGTTGTTGGACAAGACACCTCAGTTACCGTAGCAGTTAAATGAGAACCGATGACTCACAATGGTGTTTCCTAACTATTTCCTCATTGCTATCCTTTCTTTAGCACAACCTGTGAGAATCCTTCTCTAAAAGACCTACAGAAAGATTTGGACCCAAATTTGAAGTACAGTTGTAAGGAGGTGACTCAGTAAGTACCTCCCTCTCGTTATATATATCTACAGCATCCAGCCAGCCAGTAAGCCAGCCAGCTAGTGTATCTATCCCCCTCTCTCTCCATAATCTTTAGTCTCACCTCCCTGTTCCCCCAGGTCTGACATCCAGAAGTGCATGTCAAGTCCAGACCCAGCCTGTGGTGCATGTTGGTAACTCTCTGTCCTGTCACTGGATCAGCTTTCAGTACTGCATGGAAACTGCTTCTGAGATGGTGTAACATGCAGGGAGATGCACATCTGTGTAGCAATGATACACTGTGTGGATGCATTTTGTTTGGGTGGGGATAACCTACGGGAAGTATAAGATTATTGTGAAAGTAAGTTCTGTCCATTTCCACTAGAATGGTGTGACCATCGGTAGAATAAGTTGTATATGGAATGAGTGGGAAACATTACTTGATAATAAAGCTATATAATAGCTGATCTACTGATTCTTCACTTTGCTGAGTGCACTTTATTTGTAATGGTTTTGTTTATTTGTAAATGAAGCATTTTTACTCTCCATATTGATGTAGTGGACCTTCTGAGATCTGTATTGCTTGCTTTTTAGTCTTACATTTTGGAATGTCAGTTTGTGATCAATAACTTGTAAATATTTTGTTGTAAAAATTTGGCAATAAAAAACATGTAATAAAATTCCTGAGGGACTGCTGGATTTGATGCTTTACTATATTTTACAAGTATTGTTCTTGAACATCAAAAACATTCTTGTTGTTCTTGTACAAGTGGTTTTCTGTGATATCTAAGTCAGTGGTTCCCTTCTTGTAGACATTGTCTAGTACAATCCAGGCAACTATATTTGAGGACCGATTTGGAGTTGCACAGGTTTTTTGAGTTTAAAGTGATTGTACATAGAGATAATGTCTGCAGATTCCACGGGAAGGAAACGAAAAGTATTGCTTTCCTTTCTAGTTTTGCTGTGTCATTAGTACCGTAAACACAGTGATACGCCCGGTGCTGGGAAATGTTTCAGTTCTCACACAGTTCAACTCAATCTTGTAAAGTTGGCTGTGTGTATTTCTGCTTTTTTGGGCAAGCCTATAATCCCAATACATCAATTGTATTTTTTCCAATATTTTACACACATATTTGCACTGGAAATGAACACGATGTTGACATATGTTGACACCTATGTTGACACGTATGTCAACTCAAGGCACATAACAAGATGTGTAGGACATCAGTAGGCTCTGTGATGAGTCAGACTGGGTTGCCAGTCACTATACCTGGTCATTTTCCCCTTGATCTTTCTAAGAGGTATCATGTGAGTCAGCACTTTGAAAACAGAAATGGGAAATTGTGCGTGTGTGTGTGTGTGTGTGTGTGTGTGTGTGTGTAGGGGGGGGGTGGGGTGAGGGTGTGTAGTGTAACTGTTACTGTCTGAAAAACCTTGAATGTAGAACAGATAACGGTACCGTAAGCATTGGTAATATGTACTATACCACTGCGCCAATGACGTTTCCCTTGCACGTCTTTGTCATTTCCTGTGTATCAACACACTGTACGCTCAACAAGCAACTATGAGACGTCAAGAGAACGGGATGTCAACATTGACCTGGTTCCGGGCAATGTGCGGTTGAAAAAACTTTTTAGCACGCGTTCTCTTTGATGACGAAATATTGAGGGAATCCCAACTGTAGTAGCAGGATGGTTCACATGTTTCTAGAAAGGGGTGGTCGGGTAAGAATATAAATACACCGGAGTTTTTTTGTTGTTGTATTTAAACGACTTACATGTCAGTAACGTACATTTTTGGCAGACCGGCCATTCACTCAACGTGCTAAACCTTACTAAATGTGAGTATTAATGCAATGCGATAGACCAATACAGGCAATCTTTTGAATGTAGTTTTCCTGTGATTTTATACAATCGTTTACACAGATGATCCCCCCCCCCAACGCTTACACAGCCAACTTTTAGGATGGAAAAACGACGGACCGAGAGAACACAAACAGACAGACCTCTCATGGGACTTGGGGCCCCACATAAGGACATTTCTCAAATCATGAAGACAAGACAACATGAATTGGCGCTGACTCCAGAAAGGTAAGTCAATGAAAATGTTTTAGTTTGTTTAGCCTACGTTGCGCAGATAACTTCATTTTACAATGAACTAAAAAGTGTATGGTTATGACTTCGGGTTAGACGTCCACGTGTTCCCGCACTGTCCCGCTTACTCGTCTACTGAACATGTTCGAGATGTTTAGGCAAAGTTCGTACGGGACTGTGTGCTAACCCACAGTACTGTAATATTAAAACTGAGAGATATGGAATGCAATGCGATGTTTTACGGTGTTGAAAAACGGTATGGTTCAGCTTTTAATTTATGTAAGATGCGGATGTATTTTAGTAATTAAAGAAGAACGCTTTTTTGACAGGTGTGAGAGTGTTGAATTGGATCATTCAATTAGGGAGCGGGTCCAAGCATACCTTCTTACACAGCGTGCACCTATCCACGACGACAGACAATTCAAAGAAACACAGGTGAGTGAGACAGATCAAATCCTTTTCTGCTCTTAACATCAAAACGTGTAGACAGAATACCAGAGAGCAGGGCTGAGTTCCCTAACGGAAATGTTAGGTGGGCCAACGTGTTACTGGAAACATCCATGGAGAAGAACTTCCAGTATTTGTCAAGAGGAAGCAGAGTCAATCACAAACATACTCGTACAAACAGTTCAAGTGTTGTCTGCATTCGTCCCTGTTGATCATTTTCTTTTTGACTCACTTTAGACCGCACCACCACACACCCCACACACACACAGCCACACACACACACACCCACCACAAACACACATTCGCCCCTTTTCTGTGGTACGCAGCTCCTAGACATAAACATCAAGTGGGCAGAGCAGTACCAGATCATGACACAGTATTACAAACAGAAGGTAAGATCATCACTCAAGTTTTTCTCTACTCTGCAATGTCATACAACTCTACTCAATTGTATGCCTCTCAACTCTATTGAATTCAGCTTCATTAAAACCTCCAACCGAATTTGTGTCAAATGAGTAAAGTATTGAGTCAAATTACTATCTGTTTGTGTTTTAAGTGTGTTCACTTTATTGCTAGTCCTGACATCTACACTCTCATAATGTCTAGGTCAAAGACCTGAAGCTGTTACTAAAGTCCCATGGCCAAGAATTGGAGGCCAGTGATGAAGAGGAACAGCAAGAAAGAAAGAGAAACATGGATCTACCTCAGACCAACGATAGCACAAACTGCATCCAGGTAATGAAACAGTGATCTTATAGCGCAACACCACTACAACGCAGCAAAAAACTCCACCGTTGTTTTACACACAGGATCGAATTCTATGATTACGTCTTCATGTGTCTGTTTCCTGATTGGTTCCCCATGTAGTGGGGTGATGGCACCAGTGCTGACCTGCAGAGGGCAGAGCAAGAAGCAGAGCGCCTGAGAGCGCAGAACACCACTCTGACCAGAAGAGGGCAGCAGCAGCAGGGGGAGATCAGACGACTCAACAAGGTGACTCAAGCGTGACAAAAAACAGGAAACTCCAAACGTTCCCTTTTGCACTCAAACAGAAACAAATAAAGAACTTCCTGCACTCCTGGAAACACCAAACAAGGAAGAACAGGAGAAGCCAGGAAATGCTAGGCGTGTCGCACTGACACGTTCTCCTGCCATGGTGCTCATTTACATACACACTTGATTCATTTAGCTGTCCTCCGAAGCGACGCACGGGTAGTGCGTGAAGCAAGAACAGCTGAATCATTTTGTTGATTTTCTTGCTGTTCCTCTTAGGTCCTAAAGGAGGTGCTGCAGACCACTGGAGCAGCTGAGGTTAGCTGTGGGCCACTAGAAGAGGTCTGGAAGCAACAGGTGGGCATTTCATATCATTACTAATATTATACATATTGTCAATAAGCACAGCAACTCATATGGGTTATTACTTACCGGTATTTATTATTACTTCAGATTATTTATTATGGGTCTAGATTTCTCGCTAGGGATCGTGAGGAGCAGAGCAGGAACAAATGTAGCTGGACTTGTTACAAATTCTAATAACCAAAATTTGAAACCTCGAAGTTTTGAAGAGCTCTGCAGCTCTTTATGCAAAGATGCCTCTCTGTCCAAAGTCTCGCACGTCATGACAAAAGTAGAATTTAATCGATGCTAACTATCTTCTGCCAGGCCCAGATTTACAAAGAGGACTTTCTGAAGGAGAGGAGAGACAGGGAGCAGTTGAAAGGGAAGCATGGAGACTTGGAGAGGAGATTCAGGAAGGTGCACACTGAGTTAAACACCCTCAAGTCCAAGGTACATTGCGCAACACCTTTTCGAACCTGTGCACTGCAAGATCCCTTCTTTATCCATTTGGTTTTAACGGAACCGTCTGAATAATGTCAATCCTGTTTGTATTCCAGCTCATCTGGACTCCAACTTTACCTCGTCCTCCAGCTGTCTGTGTGTGTACCCATCAGGCATACTCCACCACACAGAACAAGGGCACCCAGAGTCCCCCTCCCCACACCCAACAAAACCACCTCCTTTAACCAAATATGCCTCCTTTTGACACTAAATCAGTACTTGAAGTGAACTGGAGTCCCGGATTTTTGATATCATCCATGAAGACCGCACGCTGACAAACATAACATGTCAACATGCCATAGCTTTCGGACGGTTGCTCGGCGATCGGAGAGTTTCTACGAGCAAGTCTTCATCCAGGAGCTGGGCTCAGTTCTGTCTCAGTCTGTCTGACAGTCGGTTCGGGACCCAGGTTCAGATGGCTCTCAGAGCAGTCAAGGGGAAACCTGTCCACTAGTCCAGGCCCTTTGGATGACAAAAGCAAGAACTATCTGGTAAACCTGACACGTGGTTCCCTCTGAGTACAGATGAGAATGTATAATCTTCTACTAGGCAGTACCAGGATGGCCAATATTACCATGGCAATAGTAATAAGCTTCTCACCCTCTGACAGCTCCTTAGTAACACACATCTAGTTTATCTCGGAATCAAGGCCGTGTGAATGGTTATGGCTGGGTATAAGGTGAGACAAAGACGTACCCTTAACCGCACTGAACTGGCGTCCAACACCACATGACCTGAATCTTCTGGACACAAAATAATAATCAATTCTGTTATTTATTAAATAAACAAAGCACATTTTGTTGTGTTGACATCATCCGACTCTTGTCTGTTTCGGCCAACTGTGCCTATGGACATGAACCCTGTCAGAGGCACATCTTCAAGGGAACCTGTCTCACATCACGTCAGCACAGCCAGAAACAACATCTGCAAGTGCAATCCCACAGTTCAGTCCTTCATACACAAACAGACCGACTCAGATGACACCATTTAGTCCTTTTCACGGGTGCCTAATGCACACCTGACACTACAGGGGCGGGACTAGCAGTTGACTTACTCCTGTCCAACACCATATGAGGAGACAGAGTTTTCTCTGAGTAAACAGGAAATCTGGGCTAGAGCGCTGCACAGCGCTCAGACACGCCCTTCTGAAACACTGACCCCGGTCCACCTGGTCAACTGGATGGGGAAATGACATCTCTCCGGTTTTCCATCCCTTTCAGTTTCTTAAGGTAAATCAGCACAACACTAGTTATTCTCGTCTTCCTGTTACTCAGGTAGGTTTGGGTTGGAAGGGGCCGAAGTGTAATCTGATGAGCTAAAACAAACTAGCTCCAAATAAAAGAATTCTGCTCATAAACGTCCAAATATAGACACAGGTGAGAATACTTTGGTTTCGTGAGACGAGATGAAAAAGTCTTTATGGGTGCAAGTAAGTTCATTACGAAGGCATTTATTAGAGTAATTGTAGCAGCAATGTGTTCCTGGTCATTTAAACACCACCCACTCTGTTCTTGTAAGGTCTTTGGTAGGAGAAGCTTGGTTGCGTCTATATACTGTACATTGCACAACAAATCAGTCAGACACATCAAGCTCATTGTTAGTGATAGTCTTTTGCATCTGTTAAAGTGCATAATGTACACATTATAAAAACGCCAAAAGCACTTAATAAGACTGAAAAGTGTCAGGCAAGACCTTAGGATTACCAGGCATGCTTCCTGCTGGTTTGGCTACATTCTTAGTGGTTTAGTTGGAAATGATTTGCTGCTTATAATAAATATGATAATAACAGTGGATGGTAGCCTGTTTTGAAAGTTCTTATGATATACCACAAAAAATATAAAAGTAAAACAAGAAGGGCATCACCTGCTTTTCTGTACCCAGTGCTCATTGCTGTCGCATACTGTAACAGTACATCACAAACTGATGCAAAACACAAGCAATACATTGGAAAAGTTGTTTCACTTTTTTTTTTTACAGATAAATATGTTAAATACATTCCATATAAATGTACTCAAAGGACAGCATTATCAACAACCATGCAAATAAAGAAGGAACACAAAGGCAAATATTGCACACCAGTTTCCACAACTTTGCTCCTCTCGTGCGTGAAACCCCAGAGCAGGAATGTTGCAACATCCACTTGTCAGAGCCCAAATCAAACAGCCCACCCCCATCTTTTCACCTCTTTCAGAAAAAGCCAGGGTTGGTGTGCTCGATGACGCAGCGTCTGCAGTGTCGCCTGACGAAGCGCAGCGCCTCCGGCGACACCTCGCAGTCCTGCACGTTGAGCAGCTGCAGCTCGCAACAGTTGGCGGCAAGTGCGCGCAGCCCTCGCCCCGTCACACTCTCACATGCTCTCAGACTTAGCCTCCTCAGGCCCTGGCAGTACATTGCCAGCTGCTCTAGCCCGCTGTCCGACACCAGTGGGCACTTGCCCACATCCAGGGAGCGCAGCTTAGGGCAGCTCCTCGCCAGGTGCCCCAGCCCGTGGTCCGTGAGCCCCTCGCAGCCCCGCGCGTTCAGGTAGCGTAGCCGTGGGCAGTAGCGCGCCACATAGCGCACCCCCACATCGGTGATGCGCCCGCAGTGCGCCACGCTCAGGTAGCGCAGGCAGCCCTCGAGGCGGGCCACCTCGCGCAGCCCAAAGTCCCCTACTAGACGGCAGTCGCTGAGGCTGAGCTCGCGCACTGAAGGGCAGTGGAGGGCCAGGTGGCGGAGCGCGTCGTCCGTCAGCCGCGTGCAGCGCCGCAGGTAGAGGTGGGTGAGGCGCGGGCAGTGGGAGGCAATGGTGCGCAGGCCCTCGTCCTCCAGGGAGAAGCAGTCGGTCATGTCCAGGAAGTGGATGGAGATCTGCTGGCCGTGCAGGGGGGGAAGCTGGACTGAGGCCTCCTGGGTGAGGCTTATGCATGTCACCTTGGAGCACCCTGGGATGGAACAAGGTAAGAGGAGGGAGGTAAGAGGTTAGAGTGGATCTTGATGCTGCTGTTGACAGTTCATTGAGCATGTTTTTCTCCATAATGCACTGGTTTCTCTTTGGCTTTGGGATGACTAAGCAACACAAGACCACTTGAGGGTGCCATAGCTAAACCTGCTGTATCTGGCCAACTGCCTAACCCAGAGGCCTACATTTCACTGAAGGCATGACCAACTTGGATATAATAATATCGAGTCCTTTTTCTAGGGGAAAAAATGTGTCTGGGGATCAATCCTTTCCAGTCAAAGAACTACATCTTCATTTCATTATTGTAAGCTTTTAGAATACCCCGCAAGCGTTTTAGGCTATTTTTACAACAAAGAGCCTACTTCCTTTGGTTAATGGCGCTGGTTTCACATGGCCACCAAAGTCCAGTCAAAGTCAATGTTTTTTGTGTCATTTCCTTGATGAAAGCAGCAGACTGGTGCACTAGCTGGTGTGGAGGAACACAGTCCTGCTCTCGGTGCTGGAGCAAGTCTTTCCTCCCCCACATGGGAGCAGAAGGCTGGCAGAGCGCTCCAAACTCCTTTAATGCTTTTAACAGCTTCAGAGAGAAGTCTGAGAAGGGCTGAGAAGAACGGCTCTTTGAGCAAGAACCGCAGATGTTCAGGAATCTAACCTGCTACGTTCGGGGTACCGAGCGCTTCGGGAATGCAAATTAATCACAGCTCAGACTCCCAGAGTAATGACACAGAGAAACGACTCCCAAGCTTACCTGAGAGGTTGAGGTGCTCCAGGTTGGGGCAGCGGGACACCACCTCGAAGACGGCCTCGTTGGAGATGTTGTAGCAGCCAGCCACCTCCAGACGCCGCAGCTCCGGGCAGCACTGGGCCACCATGTGCAGGCCCCGGTCAGTGAGCCTCCTGCAGCCAGACACCACCACCGTCTCCAGGGTCAGACATACGTTGGGGGTGTCCTGGCACAGCCGGTGAGTCAGCACCCTGAGGGCGCGGTCAGCGTGGAGCAACTCCCCGGTCAAGCGAATCGCGGCCCACAGACGAGGGTCCCATGCCAGGTTGTACCAGCGGCGACACGCCCGCGCGCAGCGGCACAGCTGATTGGTGGGCAGGTGGCTGAAGATCTGCAGAAGGATGTGGTCAGGGAGAAGGTCGATGGCAGCATGGTGGTGGCCTTTTGATTGGCGGGTGCGTGTGTGCTGGCCCGGTTGGGAGTGCACCATGGCAACTGTTTCTGCTGGGGCAGAGGAGGAGGTGGACTCATGGCCATTGCTGGGGAGGGCTAGGGGGGAGTGGGAGGGGGGCAGGATGAGGCCAGGGCTGGGGGTGCTTAGGGTCCGCACGCTCGGGTCAGAGCCTGAATATAAGGAGAGAAAAAGAGAGCGTGAGAGGGAAGGAGACAGAACGCGAGAGAGAGTGAAAGAGACGGGGTGAGAAAGTGAGAGAGAAGAAGAGAGATAGAGTGAGAGAGAGAGTGAGGGGCAAAGCTGAGAGAAAGATATCAATCACATGCATTGTAGATGCAAACAAGGGGGGAAAAAGGAGACTTTTTGCGTAAAATGTGTCGTTTCTCAGTCTGAAAACTATGAGATATTGTTCCCACAAAATTCAAAAGACCTATTTTTCATATGGACATTGTGTAACCGTTCATTTTCATGGAACAGTTGACCGCTGCCTTATTTTTTTATTTGAAAACAATAAAACAATTTGTTATTGTCTAGACCCTACAAGAAATCAAAAGCATCTAAAATCCTTTCTAGCACAAATGGTACCATGGCCATTCAATCTTTTATCATCAACAGGCCTAACTAGCGTTGCCATGGGTGTCATTATGTTGTCGTTATGGGATGTTTGTGTGAAAACGAAGTGTCGGGTTTATCTTGCACACGCTCAAACAGCAATCAGAGGGGGCCTCCTTATCAGAAGAAGCCGTCTGGTTCAAAGTGAGCAGCTGAGGCTCTTGGTGGTGCAGTTGGCGCTGCGTGGCTGGCCCTGTGTAAACACCGCTCCTTCCTGACAGATGTGCGCTGATTGCCTGCCGTACGGCGCCGCCGGGAGGCCAGCGGCTGCAGTCGTGAGAGAAGGCTCCGGCTGGATCCCATCACCGTGGTGACGGTGGCGTGAGACCAGGCCGGCCGCGCCTACTTTGGCCCGCTGAGTTTGATCTGATTGGTGGGGCCAGGAGATCATGGCGGGTTGCTGAGTGCTCTCCACTGATGTTATCATCTCCTCCTCCTCACCCCTGGAAGCAGGGGAGTTCACTTGGACTGATAGGAATCCCTGAAAGCCCTTGAAAGGAGTCGCTCCAATGATGTCACCTTAGTTGTCCTGGCGTGCCAAGGGCTATTATCAGCTCAGAATGAGGTATTATCGCCTGTTGAAATATGAATCTTATGACTGGGACACTTGTACAATTGCATGATAAGAGGATAAATGTTTAGGGGAAATGTGCCGGTGTCTTAATCTCCCCAGCTTCATTTTCTTCAGCTGTCAAGTCTCCTGCAGTAAAACATGAGTGTGGGAAGGAGCTCCACGATATATCTCTCTATGACTAATAAATGATTCCCAAAAGGACAACAAATACTGTTCCAATGCCAAACCGATGCCGAGATCCTGATCTACAGAGTAATTCAACATTTTCCATTCTCTATATTATGGCTGGTCTCTGGTTATTGTTTGGGTCACACCTTAATTGTGAGCAGCAACTGGACACTTTCTGGTATCATGTGATATAAAAATATACAGTGGCACCTCAGCCAATATCTAAATATTACACGTAGATGGAGCTTTTAATGTTAATCATGGAAATTCAATTATGTGGATTTATAGATGCTTTCAGACATAGTCAGCTGTCTCTGGGCTGTCTGTGCCCCTCTTTCTGCCTGTCATGGAGATTTGTGTGAGCAGACACACAGACAGACAGACATGCAGGCAGACAGGCAGGCCGACAGACAGACAGGCGGACAGCTACTCCATCCCGCAGATGTGTATTCCAGGCCTGACCTGAGATCAGTCTGACTCTTGGCCAGGGAGTGATGACATCCACAGACTCGTCCTCTCTCGGGGACATGTCCTTGCTATCAGAACTGACTGAAATACAAGGCGAAAAAAGCCTTTCCTCGCTAAGCCCCCAAACTTTCCAAACCGAAGCAATACTTCAAAACAGTGGAGGTGGAGGATTGGAATCTTTACGTCGTGCTAGAGGTCCATACTGGGAAGACATCTCATCCAGTATCAGACATTTCATTGGGTTGTGGTTGTGGGTTGGTGGCTATCAGGGGCTAGTGGTGGCTTTGGCGGTAGAACACTTGGACCTTCTCTTGGGTGGTCCTTTCTTAGCGGGTTCCACTTGAATGATAGGACATGTTTAACATGAAACGCCAACATGTACAGTCGTCAGAGTTGGCTGTGTCCCCGAACGCAGGCCTAATTTGTGGTGACACGTGTCACTTTCACAGAGCTCCAGTAGAGGACTAATATTTTATCAACACCCAGGGGGTTTAGTGGCTCAAAGAAAAAAGAAAAAAGGGGGCGGGGGAAATATGCCTCTTAAATGTGTTTCTTCCTGTCCAAATACTGATGGGGAATAGATGGCCTAAGTTCCAATGTTTTTTCTAGTACTTCATAAATATGTGCAGATTCCTGAGCTAATACCCCGTGTTTGTGGATCTAGCCTGTGTTTAGGCAATGCTTCTTCCACATCACTTAGAAACACACATACAGCATATCACTCAGAACGAGCAAGCGGTGGACAGGGGGAAAACATCTGCCTGGGGTATGCCCAACAGACACGCTGCTTGATCTATTGGATTTGATGGATGAGCA
The DNA here is from genome assembly GCA_036571765.1 of Plecoglossus altivelis. NCBI lineage: Eukaryota > Metazoa > Chordata > Actinopteri > Osmeriformes > Plecoglossidae > Plecoglossus > Plecoglossus altivelis. The sequence continues at coordinate 4,898,602 of BROE01000024.1, read as the reverse complement.
GGACACTGCTTAATGATCCACCCTCTAGCTAATGCAGTGGAGTTTGCACAGTATGCAGGAGACACAACCATCTGCCACTGGCCAAGAAGCGACTTCCAAATTGCGTAATTACACGTGTCACTGATCCTATGAGTGTTCCAAGACTAGAGAAATCCCAGTGCTGTTAATTAGGCTACATTTCCCTCCCATCCACTCCTATCCGCACCCTCCACACACGCAGCTGGTGGGAAGAGTTCAAAAAAGACAGCAACCCATTGTGCTCTTTCACTCTATTTTCAGAAAGCGCACCTGGATTTCTTTTTTGAGGACAAGTGCCGTTTATGAGGATGGATAAAAAAATGAAGATGAAGTTCTCGAGAAAACCAAGCAGGCCTCATCAACTGACTCATGATGCCATCTGCTTTCTATAAATGAATAAACACGGATCAAGTGTGAAGCAGTGGTTTGACTTGGAAAGTCTGCTCTTCACAGACTAGAACCAAGATTTAAACCCCTCGCTAAACATTACCCCACTACTGTTTGCAGAGGAAACTGACTTCTCAGCAGTTTCAATTGTTTAATAACTTACGATTGAAAACAGAGTGTTACGAGAAAATGTTGACTCCAGCCTTCGCATGGGTCGAACCTCTCCAGCCAGATCGCAAGCTATAAAAGCTGAACTTTCCTCTGTGGTTCTACGCTTCATGAGGACGCCATCTTGGAAGGCCGCCGAAAGACAGGCAGGCGATGTCGAGGGTGAGGCAAACACTCTGCCATTAGCAGTCACACAAAATGTCTTCTTCTGACAGTCCAAGTTCGTTAGGTTCTTCTTGTGAAAACCATCAACCCTGGACAAACAAAGCTGGGGGGACTGTAGACCAACACAAGTATGCAGATAAACAACAAGACAGACATAACACGAGGATCCAGCCAAAACAAATGACTAGAAATAAGAAACACTCTATGGTTCTCCCAGGTTGAAACATGGAGACGAACATCTTGGAACAATATAGATCAGTCTTTGTTTTGTGGCTATGGCCTGGCAGCATGCCCAACCACTCAGTTTAGTTAGATTTTAGTGCCCAAATCTAGAACTTCATTTGCAGAGCCCAAATCTTCTCTAGCTTCTGAATGCTCCATTTTTGCCATTTCCAACCAATCCTAGCTGTTCTGAGCACAAACACTTCTTGTCTCGTTTTGATCGACTAACCTTTTTGTTAACCTGCATTGGCCTCCACGTGAACCCCTGATAAGTGGAGGCTTTCTTCAGTCGGAGATATCAGACAAAACAGTCGAACATCTGGCCTTTAAAGTTGGACTGAGTGCAGGAGACAGGGAGGGAAATAAAAAGAGAAATGAGTGAGCTCTGAGTGCGTTACCACACCAAGGCATTTCCCTCTGAAGCATTCACCATGGATGCCTTCTGCTGTGACGATCCACTGACGTTCTCCCTCTCCTCTAACCCTCTCCTCATCGGGAGCTTGTCAACAAAGGCTAAGCCAACTTCTGGGACGCATGCGGCGAAGCATTCTTTCGAACCGGAAGTTCGAAAGTCAATCGATGAAAGGCGTCAGTAGATTCTGAAAGACGAAAAGAGTCGTCCGCATTCAAATGGCTCGAATGGAGAGAACCAAAGAAAGAGGAAAGAGCAAGANAAAAAAGAGGGAAGATAGGTTTCAATAAAAGGCTGCTGTTGATACCAGAGCCTGAGACAAGTGCACATCAGGCAAAGGTCAAACCTTGACTCAGTTCAGTAATAAACCAAGGACCTCTTTCATCATATCTCTCAGGCCTGTCAAGAAAAAAGGGCAGCAACGAAGGGTTCCTCCACTAATGCTGCAGCATCTGGCAAGACAGAGCAATCTATTACCTCAGTGCCATTACTCGTGTGACACATTCTTTCCCTTCAGACTTTCCACTGAGGTCTTCCTGCCCTGACTAGAAGGGTGACCAGTGAGATGTCGTGGGAAAGTGAGAGACAGTAACTTTCGAACTGGCAGTTGATTGTCTGGTGTCAAGTCTCTTTTCCAAATCCACCTAGGGGGACAACAACATGTGATGAGCAAATTCACATGGATTCGGGGGATTTTTCCCAAGATTGGCCTGGTTTTCAGTTTGATTCGAGTACGTAGTTGGACAAGAGTATATGCTGGGTGCTTGAAAAAGCAGCCCTGCTGTGAGTTGGGAGGTAGGGGAGAGAAGGGTCTGTTGTTGAGGTGTGAGTTGATATTTCAGTGGAGTTGAGCAGCTTGCCTATCACAAGGGCCTTCACTACAGGAAGCTGTTGCGTCACTAGACAAGCTCAGAGTACAATGGGGCCTTGCGTTCCACTCACAACGTGCATACTAGAGCAGGAAACTGTGGGAGTTCCAAAATGCCTGGCTCCCTTCCACCCCCAAGGCCTTTCTCCCTTCTCTACCCCAGACCCAGGCTCCCACACCAAGTATGTATCTCACTAAGCATGTGCAGTAAGGCTTCTCTTGAACCTCTGACACGCACCCCCAAAAACAACATTAGTATCCTCCAGGCTCCGGGCCTCTGAGGGCCTCCCTGTCTGCTCCAAGGACACATAGGCTCTCCCTCTCTGCCTCACTCCTATCCTCTCTCTCCCTCTTTCCTCTCCACCCCTCCGACTACCCTCCTCTTCCGTCTTTCCTTCCCCCTCCCTCTCTATTGTCCTCTCCCTCTCATGCTCCTTCTCACTCCTCCCCCTCTTCTCCTGCCCCCTCCTTCTTTGCTCCTCTCCACCCCTCTTTCTCACTTTCTTCTCCCTTTTCCTTTTGTCCTCCTCATCCTCCTTCTCTGCTCTGCTCTCCTCTCCTTCCCCTCCTCCTCTACTCCACCACCTTCTCTCTTCTCACCGTCCCTCTACCTTCCACCTCCTTCTCTCCTCTCCACTCCTTCCCCACACCTCCCCCTCCCTCTCTTCTCCCCCCCTTCTCTCTCCTCTCCTCACTTCGTAAATCTTCTGCAAGGACTGCAGGCGCTCAAACATCCGACAGACCGCCAGACCCGGGGTTTGCTCTACTATAGTTCCCTCCCTCATGGAGAGAGAGAGGCCTTTGTGTGGGTCTATTTATCACAATACTAATTCCCCAGAACGGAGATGACATTCTGGGCTCCAAAAGCAATCTTGCATCAGGGCCCGACTGATCCAGTCTCTTGCAGAGCACTGACTGTGAAACATAAGGAGGTGATGCAGAATTTACCCTTCGCTAAATCAGGATATCAAGCACAGGCAAACCGAGAGTTTCCGCTTCGTTGAGTGGGTTTGAGATGGGGTTTTGAACGTTCGGACACCTTTAGATGGGATGCAGTACAGACAGCACGTGTGGGGTGACGGCTCCTGGTAAACGTGCCAAGGAGAAACTGTGGGTAGCATCTGCCTCGCGCCACACATGTGCACAGCAGATCATAGAGGAGGAAAAACTACACAAGCCCAAAGAGTTTGGTTTGGTTATGATGGGGAACCGATGTAGTGATGTCATGTGGTGATAGCCCTAGAGAGAGTGAAGGGGGTAGGATGCAGGGAGCTTAGGAAGGGGACATGACTACAGGACTCCCTCTTTGGCAGTGAGGGGTGTACTTCTGGAGCTGTACTTGTCATCCACAGGTAATAACACGTCACTCAATCCTGTGTAATGATAAACCTGGAGGAGAGAGGTGGAGATCAGTCCAGAAAACAAGGTCAGGCAGTGCGGAGTAAAGCCTGTTAACCACCTCAGACGTCATACTGGCACACATAATCACTTAGACCCAGGTGTATTTCAAGCCAAACCATCCGTGCTAGGCCAAAGTCTAACATGCAGGCGTATTCTCCTGCCAAATGGCTTCCTTTCCTTCACTCCTGTCAAACATGCTCCAGTTATAACACTGAAAAGTACGTTTCAGTCGAGGGAAAGCAAAATGGCAACTGCCTTCAGAGAGTTGCTCTCCCAGAAAGGGAGAGCGAGAGAGAGGGGAGAGGGAGGCATAGAGAGAGAGAGAGGACTGAGCAGCGATCTGAGGAGAGTTATGAGATGGAAAGCTGCTCGACGGCCGGCCTTCCTTCCCCTCCTGCTTCAGTAAACCACTTCCACTTGTTTTCCTTTTTCTTTCACAATCTCGGCTCCAGCCCTTTTTCGGTGACTTTTCGCTCAAATTTCCTGACTCTGGGAGCGAAGCGAAAAGGGGGGGAGGGGAGGTAGATAGAGGCTGTGTTGGATACAGCAGACGCTCCACAGTGATGGTCGTCTTCTTCCACAGGTTTCTTCATTGCACGAGCACAATGGATTTGTAAAACAAACAAGACTGTAAGGCAAATCCTGTCTCCTCTCATACTAACTCTTCACACAATACTGGAGACATCACACATATCATTCACAATTCCATCTGTAAAGAATTGCTAAAGCGAACAAGTTCTTCTCCCCCGACAGCGATAAAACTCAAACACAGCTCCTGGTAATCCCCCTGCAGCAGTCAAACACAAGAGTCAGGGTCTTGAGGGCCAGTCTGGCACCTGCCAGACGTTTCCCTCTAGAAACAGCGAGCCTTCCTCATCTAAACAAACCAGCCGGCCTGTCGGAGCACCTCTCAACACAGCTGTCGAGCTGCAGAACAAATGGTAGCTGGACCCACAACTCGGGCACGGTCGAAACGTTTCAGCAACGCTCAGGAAACACACAACGGCTACACGGGTGTGAAGTTCGTCAGGCGTCTGTTATTGTTTGTTTAGGAAGAGACTGCCACCATGGCAGATATACTGTATGACCTGTGAAATGTCACAATCTGACCGAAGGGGCAAGACGAAAGTTCATAGGGTAGAATGAACCTCAAGGAAATCGAAAGGACCCTCTGTGTAGATAACCTCCATAACATCCAAGCAGTGTGTTAGCTGTCCTGAGTACAGAACAACATCACCAAACGACCATTTCACAGATTAATCATTCGTAGTGCAAAGTCACACAGATAGGATGGAAAAAAACGCCAAAGAGTTCATGGGAGTAAGAAGATGGTTTACAAATAGATGAAGTACAGGGGATTTAGGGCCCTTAGGAGAGTCAAAATATGACTATGTTGGAGACAGGAGAGTTCTGTACGCAGCAGTGTTTAGACTGCTCAGCCGATCCTTGTCCTGACCCCAGGAAGGCCGCAGGGGAACGCTCCAGAACAATTACTGTTATGAGGACAAAAACATTATACTTGACTTCATGGTAAGATATGTAAGATGTTCTATGTGGTGGTTATTTAATCATTTTCAATTCCTTGTGAAGTTTCAAAAGTGAGAATTTGTCTCTCCAGTACGCTAATACATAACTTTCCCCACATATTCTGTTATCCTGTGTCCCTTGTTCCCCCGGCAGACAGGAAGGAAGCAGGCATGTGTATTTTTCTCAGCATTCCCTGTTTCTACGCTGCCTTCCTGGTGCCATAACTAATCCCAGATACGCCTGTATCAAGCATACTGGCTCACAATAACATGGCTGCGATAGGCTCAACTTTCCCAATTGCTTCTTTCCATATCAGTGGCTGAAAAAGGCAGATCCTCAACCTCACAACGCCGTGGTTAGACCCTCCTCGGCAGGAAACTGCTCTGCAACAGTCCTGGTTGTCAACTGCGCTGACTGTGCTGTATATTTTACGCATGTTGTTTCCATGGCCGAGCCACATTCCTGAGGTACCCTGGGGTACCCTGGGGTGGAACAGGGCTTCCACGGCCAGACGCTGAGAGGTCAGAGTTGAAGCCCTGCTGTGACGCGACTGTTGAATCTTATCCCACCGGAGGAATGCACAGTCGGCAGCTCGTAAGCAAGTCAGCCGCAAGCTCTCCTAAATAACGCTGAAGAGAGGCGCTGCGGAATTATGCTGGATGACTTCATCACTAGGCAATGCCCAAATGCACAGCTTTTGTTCTTGGGTTTCATTAGTGGGAGTGCCTTTTCTTCTTCATATCAAGAAACATGGCCGACAAATGGATGTCCTGGTCAGAGGATAGGCAAGAGAGTGAGTCTCGCAGTAACTTGATACTCACAGTGAGACACTCCTCTTAAAACCAAGTCAAGGCCGCGTTCAGGCCAGCATGATAACAGCCGAGAGAGAGTGCTGTGTTGTTAAAGCAAAATGGTTGCTGAATCCCAAAACCAGGGATCCAGGGACCAGCCGCTCCAATTCAACAGCGCGTACTTGACGAAAACTCTGATGGATCCAAATGATCGTCTTACTCACGATCTGAGCAGGCCAGACTGCATCCTGATTAGTTTAAATGGCTCTTGGGGATTGTGTGTGTGTCTGTGTACAGGCTGAGAGTGTGTGTTCAAGACTGGGGGGATGGGCTGGGGCAGGGTGGGTGGTGGGGTACTGTGGTTGTGTGGGTTCCAGGCCATGCATTTACTCCCACTTAGTAGTATGAAAAAGGTTCCCATTTCTGTCATAACCCTGGAGGCCTCTTCTGGTCAGGCAGCCACTAGCCTCGACCTCCTGTATTATACAGGTTGTTCTCCTAGCAGACGCGTGCAGCCAAATGATCCATTTCCCATAATACCTTGGTCTGGTGTTCCAGAGGACTCTGGATTTGCAGATTTCCAGTGAGTCAGCATTTCCGTCACCGCTTAGGGGGAAAACAATACAGCGCCTTGTCTGTAATTCAGACTTTGCACAAACTCAAAGTCCCTATGAATTGACCCATTAAACTTTCGCACATTTGATAGTTATTACATAACCACACTCTATAGGACTGGATTCTAGACTGAAGTCTTTGCCAAAGGTATGAATACAGAGTGGCACAGTTGCAATAGATTGCGTTCCAATCTGCTGTCACCCGCAGTGCCATGGTGAAACCTTGTTCATTCAGCCATCTCTACTGTCCCTCAGAAACACCTTCCCCTGTCTGGCTGAGTGACAGTTCAAACTATAGGCTAGACTATGAGTTGGTTTTCTTGTGGCTTAGTGAAACCCACAATACCTCATTCCTCAAAGCGTGTATAAAAAAAGATAGGAGACTATGCAAAAAAAAGGAGTATTTAAGTGTTTGGAAATTGCCTGACCTTTGAATATGATGGAACAGAAAATTGAAGCTTGGTAGACACTAAAGACAGTTATATGAAACACATTCTAAACTGCTGAAAGCCTACACACACATACACGCAGAATTCACACACAGGCCACACATTAGCCGTGATATAACCACAGTTTGGACAAGCATTCCTCTACTGTGAGGGGGATGGAAGTTTGAAACAGCGGACAAGAAAGGCCTTCGGCTACGTGGGTCTGATGGGAGCCGTGAGTTTGTTTTCAATTTAGGGTTATCCCAGGAACACACAAGTTTCTCCAAAAATAGGCAGGATAACAAAAAGGGGGGGGGAGGTTCAGGAAAGGGGTGGGGGAAGATGGTGGATGAGGAAAAGGGGTGGGGGCGGGGGGGGTGAATAATGAACACCAGATGCCTTACCTTCGGTGGTAGCTGCATTCTTTGGAGCTTTGGTCGGTGTGTGATCCGTACTTGAACTAATGTCAGAAGAGATGCTGGAACTCCCTTTGCCTACGAGAGAACATTCAGGAAACAAAGTCAGTCAGAGCATGAGGTCTACACTGGTGGACTGCAGAGAAGATGGCTCAATCCTGACTCATGACCAACAATCCAAAATGATGTAAACAAGTATAACCAGTTAACGTTTCATGTTTAGATTCGGTTCTGTTTCCCTCTTCCCCAAGTTGTTGTTCTACTCGTTCTCCATGAGACTCCTACGAGGAGTTGAGGCCTGCTGGTGGGGCAGTTGTTTATTGCTCTTCATTCCTCTGTCAGATCATAAATACAGCATTGTGGCTTCGCTAAGAACAGGAGGTCAGTGCTTTTGCCCAGCGTGAGAGGCTAAGAGGTATTCCCAAACAGTCACACCCACGACTCACGCCTAAGTACACACAACATCAAGGACAGTCGTTTTCACTGAGTCCGTTTGAGTGGTGTGCATGTAAAAGCACAAAACAAGAAGGGGAAAATATAGTCTGAGAGCGAGTGCGTTAAAAGAGGCCTGCCTCTCTTGTTTAAAAGGTTTAGCCTTCTTGTAACTCCTCACTCTACACAGTCTAAAATCTATACATCTCCCCTTGACATATTTACACGCATACATATCCACACACTCACAGACATGGATTACTAGTATATTACTACCCTTTAGAGAGACCTAATGCAAATCGTATGTGTCCTTCTCCTTCAAACTGCTGTATGAGGCAGACTACGTTGTTGTGGTGACATCACCGAGCCAGCACATCTGCTCTGGCCTCCACCACAGTCCTCGAAAGTGACTCACAGCCTCTCCATGAAGGTCCATGCAGATGTTCTTCTGCGGGTTCCTCCAGCCACGAATGTCTAGCTGCATCCCTGTGTTCGCTGAACGCTGCAGAGAACTCTCTGAACAGAACTGAGTGAAACCCTTGAGGTGCCAGGAGAATATCTCACTCGATAAGTGCGTACATCAAGGCAGAGTCTTCACCATAGCTGCCTAGTGCCCTGGGTTCGAATCTGGCTCTGCCCTTCGCTTCCCTGTCTCTCTCTCTGTACCGTTGCTGTCACATGGCACTTGATAGTATCCAATAAAGCATACAAATACCCTAAAATAACATATGACTTGTATCAGAACCGTAGTCATTGCACACATGACGCTCATCTCCAGATTGCATGTGCTGTTGACCCATTCTGAGGAAGACATGGGTGAGGAGCCTGTTGGCATTTGTGGATTTAAAAAGTTCCCACTTCCTGTCTTCTGCTTTTCTAACGTGTTAAAGGGGATGTTACTTTGGCACTGATTGGTGTAGAGGTGTTGAAGATAGCAAAAGTTATTTCAAGTAGTAGTAAGACCAGTAATAAGACCAAAGTCCTCAATGCAGATGGGATGCTGAAGGGTTAAGTAAGCTTGAAATGCATGTTATAGACATTAATCTTACTAGAACCTATTTTTCATTCCTACAAATGTGGGAATGTGTCTTTTGGATGCAACTTCTCACTCAAATTACTCTCGTCTGTCATCATCTGTCACCATATCTGTCACTGACACTGAGGTAGACTTTTGATGTATAATCTAGATCTTCATACAACACTTGGCCTTACACACTAATATAAGGGTGATGTATACACTTGTCATAAGCCTTTATCATAACGGAAACACATGACAACTAAACTTCTTTAATAAAAGACACTTTGGCAAATCATTCAAGGACTTGGCCTATTAATGTAATTTTCTGGAGGAAGGGGTGGACGTTTGCTCGAATAATGGGACGTAGCCAGACGGATCGTGTCATATTCTGGGGAAAAATCCCCGAAGATCCGTAAAATGCAAGACAAAAGAGAGATGAAGATTACAATCTTAAAATCACAACCACCTCACGATACTTTTACCAAGTCTGGACATTCCAAAAAACCTACCTTCGCTCCCGTACTGTTTCCCATTGTTCGCACCCATCCTAAAGACTGCATAATCTATGTGCAAAACTCATCCGAAAAGTCATCCCAAAAAATACAGTCCAGGACACTCAGGAGAGCCCACGAACAAGATAATAGATTCAAAATGAATAATTTCTGGATCGTTGACTTCAAATGGTTAATCCAGATGTTGGCGGAGTAACGGGGAGAAAGAACCGTTCAACATTACGCAAACCTACTTCATCTTCCAAAGGAGACAATACGTTTGAGGTCCAAGCATTGTCAAATTTCGAGTTTTATTCAGGACTGCATTGTTTCCACAAACTCTGCTATCGAGCGGAATCAAAAAGCATTCTCAAAAGCTCTAAATGGCAAGCAGCTGTTGATCAGGTTGCGTGCAGTCCTTGAGGCGGCCACGACTGCCCAGTAACTTTTGACAATCGAGGCGCACAGTTCTCTTCCAGATTTAAAGAGACAGAACACACTGGGGGACCAAGGCCGTTCACACAAAGTAACATTTACTCTTGTTACCATATTCAAATAATGAATTAATATGCAACAATACAATATCTTACTAAGATGCACCCTTTGTATTCAATTCAAAGGATGTTAAACAGGACTGTTTGGCTGCCTGACCACCCAAAACATTAAGGTTAAGACATTACTTTCATGGTGATAGTATCACCATACAGGTTTACACTGTAATTCAATCCTAAATATGCATAAATGCTTCTCAATCTCCATAATCCCTATCCCTGCCATTTTAGTTTCAAGGATGTATCTCCAGCTGCATCTAAACTGGTAAGGTGTTGATACCAGTAAAGACATGTTCCAGGGTTATGCATGCTTTTAAGTTGCATGACAGTCTTTTACAGTGTTTGATTGGCTAACATAGTACTAATCAACTGGCTTTTTGGCTGTCCTCACAGGGTCAAATGCCAAACCTTAAAGTCTTTATGGGCAACAATCTATGCCACACCGGAATGAACACCAAGAATACGCTCTACTTCCATGCATATGAGCGTGAGAGGTAAATTAACAAGATGGATCTGAAGCCAAACTTATAAAAACTGGTGTGACCAACCAATTCTTTACTCTAAACCCTAACCCTTGCACAATCTGATAGTTAATCTTAACATTTACAAAATTGCCACATAATGTGGGTCTTGCTCATTACACAGCCTGATAATGCAGCGCTACGTTAAGAGGTTCTAAATACATGCTGCCTGGCCAGGAGTCGTTTCAGGTTCAAATGCTATTGTCCATCTGCCATATTTGAAGTATACCCGTAAATTATGACAAACCATTTGGCCCCCTGCCGATGACTAGAGGGACAGAGCACTATCAAGACAATGAAGCAACCTTGACCATCCCTTCACCCATGCTGTACTGAAATCCCAGAACTTTTTAAAACACTGACGATAGCCTAACCTGTCATTCACATGGAAGTCACGCAACATTCCGAGTGCTTTCAAGCAGGATCTAAGAGTCAGGGAACGTACTGCCAATGTATTCCATGTCCCACAGAGAGTGCTGCTGCAGCTAAGTTCAAATGATTTCACTTTAATTGTGGCTTTTCAGACCAGTGGGTTGAGTCCTTGATTACTTGCAAAAAAATAAGCAAAAAAAAAAAAAATCTAGTAATCATACTTCTATAAAAGCAATTACACTTTTAGAGCCAATTATGTTGATGTGATGTACCAACAAAATAAATACGGGTTAGAAATGTACTTTTATTTGAGAATCTTTAAAATGTAAAGCTATCATTTAGAGCCTTATAACCCACATCCTTCGAGGTTCACACGCTACTCACTAAGAACCCTAGATTAGGTCTGGAAGGTGGTTGCTGCTGGCTGTCCAGTGCGATGGATACATACCCACAGAGACACAGGGAGAAGGGTTGGCAGGAAGGCTTGTATTACAATCAGAAACAGGCTGAGATGCGGTTACAGACATTAGATAGTATTCGGACACCGCAGCTGTGCCATCCACTCCAGGTGCATTCTGGGAGATGGAGTCCGAGGGAGGAGACTGGACATTGCTGGGTTCTGTGACACTGGGGCTGCCAGTGTCCTGGGACATGAGGACAGACGGAGAGGCAGCTGCCAAGGTAGTTAGACAGCTGGGCGGAGTCTGGGGAATTACTCTTTTTTCCAGCTTCCCTTTTAATGCCCTCATCGTCACCGGGATGGACAGACATCTAGAAACACCAGCAACAAACAATGGGGAAATCCTAGTACACACACTACTGATGCAAGTCCGTGTGTTTAGCTGTTTATCAGGTATTATTGTATAAATGAATACCAGTTTGGGGAAATACAACTTGAACGTACCTCTTTAGGACTTTGGAGATATATTCATCCATGGCTGAGTGTTCTAATCCTGCAGCAAACAGGCTGCATCCAAGATGTCGGGAGTCTTCCACATGCACAACCACTATTGAAAGGAATCGTTTCATACGATCATATTAAAAAAGTACAAAGTGAATCTCGGATCCTCAAAATACTACCTCACATCCAGTATTTTGGCCTGACTTACACACATAAAGAGAGTTGCTCTCAGAGAGGTGAAAGGTCACGGAGAAGCTGGACTCGCACACAGGAAGGACCTCGCAGTACAGATCACACACAGACGATCCTGAAGGGCACATTAGACGACGCAGACGAGCCATTACCATCGACACATGCTGTCATGACTCAGCACTGCGCGTCGCCCACTGACACCAGGGCCGCCAGACACTCACCTGAGCAGCGGTGGGTCGTGGTGGGCACACAGCTGGCCAGCAGGGTGTTGATGGTACACTGATGGCGCAGGACTTCCAGCAGGGCAGGGACGTGGGCCGGGTGAGTGAAAGGGATGCTGCCCACCACAGATGCTTTAGAACCCCCTTCACTCCACGCCGTCCCTGGGACCACATAGCGCTGCAGTTCACCAGGCAGCGGCTGGGGGGAGTGAGGGATGGAAACAGAAGATGAATATTGTAAATGACTCATTTAAGAGAGGTACACACTGTTCCTGAAGGAATACCACAATGAAGTAGGAGTCTGACTCCTGCCCAGATAAGGTTTCATTCCAGTTCCTTCCCCCGGATAAGTCCATCAAAAGCTGGGGTAAGGGCGCCCACTGCTGTTCAGTTTCTGGTATGGCAACACCTACGAAACAGACAACAGCACAGAGAGATATTGTGAATCACACACCAGGATAACATCAGCATCACAGGAAAGGGCTAACAAACCTAGAAGGGATGGGTCACATTTGAACCTGAACAGATCAAACCTGTGATTTGCTTGATTTTGTTGATGAAAGCAGAGAGCACAGGCAGCGGTGGTTGCAGCTTGAGAAGGAAGTAGGCAGGCAGAGACTCACATGTCACCTCAGTCAGAGGGCAGAACACTGGGTCGCTGGCAAAGGAAAGAAAGAAACATTAACTCCAGCGAGCGAGCGAGAGAGAGCAAGAGCTGGCACGAGGTGACCAGCCTGAAAGGATGACTTCACTATTGAGTTGACAAGATGACAGTCAACGCCGTCATATGTACCCTTGACAGTCAAGCTGAGGTGGTTGTGGGATCAGTGATGTCATCTGGAGTTTGTGGGTGGAGTCACTAGGTGCGACTGTCACCAGAGTCACCTGGCCAACACCTTCTCTCTCTGATATCAGGAGAACTTTGTCATTAGCCAAGACCATGAAGTCAATAATGAATGCGTGCGTATGTGAAACACAGTAACCTGCTTTACCTGGTCCTGACAACCCCAGGAGGATGTCTGAAGGACTGACAAAGAACTGAATTCTCATGGGACAGCCTGAAGAAAGACAACGTTTGTTCCAGTGACTATGACTTAATAGAGTCATAAACAGGCGTCGTCTGGCTGCTCAGTATCTTCTATATGTAATACACCTTCTCTGCCCACTGTCAGGTACCCAAGTCTGCCATTAAGAATGATGTCCACATGAGGGTCATACTCCTTCAGCGCTCTGAAAGAATATTGAAGTACTTCAGAAAGTTGATGGCACAGACGAGAACACTTCCATCATCAACGAGTAGAGCAAACTTGCCTCGGTAGATGGGATATCTTCTGCAGATCTCTCCCTAGGTGTTGCAGGGATGAAAATATCTTGACTTTGGTCTCACTGTTGAACAAACGCAGACACTGTATATGCCACGCAACAACAAGACTACACCCCAAACAAGGTTGACTATTGGCCAACAGAAAGCTACAATTAAACCGCCAAGTACAGTTACACCGTCAACATTACTTGTCACCGGGTATGTCGTAGAGGGACGCAAGGCCTTCAAGCTTCTCTGAGAACTCTTCAAATCTCTTTGACCTGTGACACATCAAGAGTAGTCACCGAACACCTCCTTGTTTGTACAGTTGTGTCAACAGGACTTGCCTCTTACCTTAGCAGCTTTAGAAGGGACTCGCTTGACTATGAAAGAAAACACACAAGAGGTTAGCCTTCAGGCTGGCTCGTCCTACAAAAGGTGGGAGACAGGCTGGGGAGGTGTTAGAAGGCAGCAGGTTCCTACCACAGGAGCTTCCCCATGCTGGGCCACCTTAACGTCCTCCACTCCTCCGTTCGGCAGGAGCACAACCTCCAGGTAGAACAGGTCGGCCGTCAGGTAGCACGTGGTCTCACTGGGGCTCAGGTGGGAGCCCATTCTGAATATGAGAACAGACAACAACGATATGAAATATGAGGAAGATGAATGTTTATATAGCATCATCCAAACTCTAAATCAAGTCCCTTGATCCAGCAGAGAGAAAAAAAAGAGTAAACAGCGGTTTCACCCAAAGATAAAAATGATAGCGTCAGAAAAGCGATCGTTAGATCTCTACCCTCTTTGCTTGGCGACCATCTCCAATCTGGACACCATGGAACTCAGAGTGGACACTGACAGAAAAATACATGAAATTAAACCCATGGCATACAACATTCAGAAATGCATTCAACCCTCATGCTCTCTTCGTATTCTGCAACTCCCCCTGTCCTAATGTGCAGCCATGCTGCACATGCATCAGAGAGATTTAGTTATGTCTGAGTTTAATCAATCACATACGATTTAAATGTCTCACGGTGGGTGTGCATGTGTGTGCATTAACAAAGTTTTAGGTCATTCTGACCCCCGAAGGGTGCCCAAGGGTTAAAATAAGTGATTGCGCTTGTTTACCATTGAGTGCTTCGTGGAGTCTTTTTAGACATCTAACCAGTGGCTCACTGGGTTTGGGGTCACCTCTGGATTTATCCTATAACAAACAATGTTGCAAAGAAAATACCATCTTAATGACATGTTTGTCTGCTGATGCCACGGACAGCCACAGGCATTCTGACCCGTGTGTATTAGGGAAGCAGGAAACCCCGCACCAAGGAGGGTTCCTAAGAACTGAATGTACTTGAGCTAGAACATCATCGCTGGCAGACATCCGCATGGCTCCGTTCCAGCTGCCATATCCCCTCGGACCACACATGCACAGGATCACATGTCCCATAGCACTGCCCCAAAGCTACAGCCTCTGCCTGATCCCTCCTCTGCTGGCCTGGGAGACTGACCGCTGCCAAGTTCAACTGCCTGCGAAGCCAAGCAATCATCTCTGTCCTTGCGTCGACCTACCGAATCGAGGGAAACCACCTCTCAGGATAGGTCAGCCCTGGCTGCCCAGGGTAGCTGCAGAGCAGGGCATATCTTCAGTGTTGTTCCATTGTTTATGGTGCTTTTGAATACGATTCCATTACTGTAATGTGTCGTGACTTCCTTAGAGCGATAAAGCTCTGCCAATTCAATTTAATAACATCTAAGTAGTATAAGTGGCTGCTGACTTCCATCTACAAAGCTAAGCAATTAGACTGACAGAAGTTCATAGTGTCTGAACCAGGGCAAGAGACCAGGATCTCAACGGCTCACTTGACATCAATCATCTAATGAATGTGTGTGTGTGTGTGTGCGTGCACGTGTGTTCTGTTGCCTTCCAGACCATAATACTGTGAGAACTGATGATCCCTCGGATCTCCATCCACTCATCTGAACGTCACTCTTAATCTACATTCCCTTGTTACATTTGAATAAATCTTAGTTGCCATTTGAATTGATGTGACGTTCCAGGTTGACCTGCGCTCACCAATGACAGGAGACTACAAAAGGCAACCAACAAGGTTCCAGTAGAAAGATCAAAGAAAATCGGTGCAGCTAACATTCTGCGAGAATAGACCAGATTAATTTCCTCTCAACTGAAGTCTGGTGTCAGTGGCCAGCGGGAGCATGAGAAGAGAGGGGAGGGGGAGGAGTTGAAAGGGACCAGGAAGGTGGCCAAGAGTTCCATGACTGACTAAGCATGGGAGACTCCAGGCCACATATTCCTGTCTGACACCTCCCCTCCAGTTGTAGCCTGCAAGCCAGTTATTTTGCCATTTCATATATGTAGTTATGCCTATTGTGCATCCATCTAAAATGGGATGAAGACGTAATCTAGAGGTCAAACTAGGGCAAACCTGCCAGGGGTTCTATTCTTCTTCTACTATTCTTTTTTATTAACGTTGTCTTCCTCCTAAATGTGGACATTCTCCTAAACCTAAATGATCACTATTCCTCGGGGGCCCATTGGGGAAGGACGCTAACATCTAGCTAGCTCTTACACAGTGTGGTGTTTAGAGTACAGCTCTAATCCCGCAAATAAACAACATATGGAAAGCATTCTAAATCCTCTCCGCATGAAGATATGCTTACCATGCACCTTCGAACCAGTTGGAAGGTCTCATTCCATTTCTTCTCCGCATATTTGAAGTGCAGATCAGATACAAGGGACTTTCCTGATGCACAGAATATATGTATAGTGATAAATACGTGCCCTCAAATTGAGACGCGTTTGTAGCTGAAAATGTAAGATTGGGGTATCAATCAACCAAAGACCATTTTGTATCATTAGGCTAATTGAATTAAGCCACAATATGAGATGTAGACATGTAGGAAATTGTTTATAAACAGTATATCTTGTGGTAGTTTACCGGTCGTGCAAAAGGCCATCGTTTGTCGATATTCTACCACCAATGTCTGAAAGCCAGATTGATACCAGTAGATACCACAAATCGAGTCAGACACACGTGCTATTCTCGGTTCCTCTCAACGATGATGGTCAGATGGAATCGTTGGAGACCCATAGTTCCTTGTTTTAATTTCAACTATGTGTTGATCACTACACGCCACGTCACCACACTGATCATACGCTAATATATGTGTACAGGTCATATGGAGTGATATTCACTACCCACGCCCCCCGGCCACTTTCAGTATGTCTTGGGGAAGCAGACAACTCGTCTCGTCTAGATCAGCTCCAAGCGGGCGTAGTTCAGCCCGCTACTTCATTCAGTGCTTGTCTGGTTGTTTGACTGAAAAGACTAGCCAAGAGAACAAGTCACCGGCTTTTAACATAATACCTAGGAGTTGCGTCCTAAGGTGAGCGTATTAAATAATGCCACTTGACATAGAAGACAGTAGGTATTCGCTGGACTGAATTTTAATTTGATTTCGCCTGTCTGCTATTAAACGATTAACTAGCTAGCTAGTTTGTCATGCTAAAAAGAGTAGCCCAGGTTAGGTGGCCTAGGAACTAGTGAAACTAGCCACCACTTTTAGATGATCGTTAGCACTGGACTGTTACTAATAGAACAGAAGCCTATTACGTGCGTGCTGGTTAGCTATCAATCTGGGTCAACACTTTTTTGTACATTAATACAATTTATGAAGCTAGCTACCCTTTAGTTTAGCTACCTGCTAATCTAGCTACTTGGGCTCTGTACTGGCCGTGTTATTATGGGAAAAGCCAAAAACTAGATGGTTGCACTGCCATAGTTAAGATGGCTATTATATCTACCTGACACTAATGGTATTATTAGCTAATAATCGTGTTAACTAGTTAGCTGGCTAAGTAGTTAGCTAGTAGTGCTAATCTGCTAACTTAGTTGCCCACCTTTCAAAAGCAGTTGCCTAGGTTAGCTGGCTAGTCATTCAAGGACTAGTTTAGATAATTATTACCAAGAACAATAATGTTCAGTGTGAGTTAGCTATTTAGGTTATTTATTAATACATCATCATGGATTGGGACTCGTGGCAAGTGCGTGGCTTTAGCTAGCAAACATTAGGCTAGCTAGCTAGCTAATGAGTTGACAGCTGGACCGAATAATATTTGGCTACATTGACCTGCTAGTTTCTATCGAGGGGGCTTACATCTTACTGACTAAATAACTTAAACTGGTACTGCTAACCTATATTATTCGGTGAGTGATAAACTGTCCCACGCCACACCCCAAAACAAGCAGTGAAGTTACAGGTGCGTTACTTCCTCTGCTGTTCAGCACATATAAACCTTCCTCGTATGCTAATGTAGTTTTAATAAAGAATGTTAAGTGTGGCAAATGTATGGTTGCCTGCATTTCTTCGGGTTTACGTACTTCTTGCTTTTTCTTAGTACATTTTTAAAACAAAATACTGGGGTATTAAGTAGTACTGTTAGATCGCCCTCTTGTGGTTGTATTCCTGAACACACAGGGTGAGGTCAGTGCCTTGCAAATGAGGTCATGCTCTCTTAATGCCTCTTTTCATCTCCTCAAAGGACAGTGTCATTCTGCCCCTTCGTTGGAATCGGCTGCCCCGACCGTACCAGGCTAACCTACCGTATTGTTTTGCTCTCCAAACTCTCCCTTGAAGACTTTCCTCACCTAAAACTTTTGGTGCTAAGTTCTCACCGCCATGGCAGCTGCAAAGCCAAAGGGACAGAACTCCCTGGCCCTTCACAAAGTCATCATGGTGGGCAGCGGAGGGGTGGGGAAGTCTGCTCTCACTCTGCAGTTCATGTATGATGAGGTAAGTGTTCCCACCTGTTTGCTTCGTTATCTTGCAGCGTTTTACCAGCGGGCAGTTTTCCCTTTTGATACCGTGGCTGTGGTGCCGTTCTCCTCAAGTTCACTCATGGAAAGGTTTTACCCTATGACACTTGCAGTTTGTGGAAGATTATGAACCAACCAAAGCTGATAGCTACAGGAAGAAAGTTGTGCTGGACGGAGAGGAGGTCCAGATAGACATCCTGGACACGGCGGGACAGGAGGACTATGCCGCCATTCGGGATAACTACTTCCGCAGTGGGGAAGGTTTCCTCTGCGTCTTCTCCATCACAGAGCTTGAGTCGTTCGCTGCAACAGCCGATTTCAGGTTGAGTGACATCATTTTACTGTGTGATTCTTTCTCCGTGACGATTGTCTTCCAGTAGGACATGTCAAGCACGATGAGGTGACTGTATCGCTTGTGATTATTGAAAGCCGTGTCTGACCGTGTGCCCTGCAGAGAGCAGATACTGAGAGTGAAGGAGGACGAGAACGTACCTTTCCTCCTGGTGGGGAACAAGTCTGACCTGGAGGACCGGCGCCAGGTGAGCGCAGAAGAAGCCAAAACCCGTGCAGAGCAGTGGGGCGTGTGCTATGTGGAGACCTCTGCCAAGACCCGCGCCAACGTTGACAAGGTAAGACGGTGGTCCACAGCCGTGTGGTCCACTGTAACCGGCACCCATCAGCCGTGTCCCAGAAAATGGCTTCCGTCTGCTACTTCACATACCTTGTCGTGTAGCTAATCATTGTTTTGAACGCGGAACCTGTGATTTTAGGTGTTCTTTGACCTGATGAGAGAAATCCGAGCCAGGAAAATGGAGGACGGCAAAGAGAAGAACGGAAAAAAGAAAAGTAAAAGTTTGGCTAAGAGAATTAGAGAGAGATGCTGTATTTTATAGTGGCATGGGTGCAGCAACAACTGCTGGTGTACATAAAACATTTATCTGGTTTTTGCATTTGATTTGTGCCTGACCCTCACTTTTGGTCTTGTCAGAAGAAACCAGTTGAGCAAGAGGTCAGTGGCACTGGCAAATGAAGCCATTTTTCAGATTTGGCAGTAGTCAAGGACATTAGAAATTGTTCATCAGATTGTTTGTTTATTCTACGACACTCCAAAAATCATCAACCTGCAGCCTCTCTCTCCCCCAAAAAACTAGGAGTAGGGCCTCCAAAGTAGGAAAATGCACAAACTAGAAGTGGCTATGTGGCTAATGTTACAAAGACAATTTGTAACATTGCTGCTACATGTTAAAATGATGTACGTGAAGCTTGAGACAGCGGTGGGTGGTTGCTGTGTTTTTGACACTGATTCTGAGTTTAAAATTCAAAATATCATGATTCCCTCAGCGAATCGGTGTAAATGCCCAAAAAAGGTGAAAAAGAAAACGCGATCTCTCGTAGGACAGGCTGAATAGGATGGGTATTCGTGCATCATTTTACACTTTTTACCATGTGATGTATAGTAAATTATTTACAAAAGAAACGTATACATTTTCATATTTTTTTGCGATGGTGTCAACTCTTAGTTGCCATGCACAAAAGCACACTAATATTATTCTTCCCATCTAAAGATGAATCTACTGTCATCCATTTCGACGTTTATTCCTGTTCTCCGTGGAGCAATAGACTTTGGTGTAATCATCTGTTCAAAGTATATATTTCCGTTTAACATTTCATCTTTTCATTGGTACTTTCATTCAGTACTGTTCTCAAACAGTACTGAAATGATGATTACTTAAGTCTTAAAGACATTGTATGTGCTTATATTCTCTGTCGGAAAGGGGGGGTGGGGAAGTTCCCTTAATCACAGTCATTTCCATCCCTTTTCTCTTGAACCCATCTCAAAGTGCTCTGGTATCTTAGCCTGGACTTTTAGTTCTACTTCAATAGTGAAAAGCTTTGAAAGCAGATTAGGTCCTGTCTGCCTAACAGTAATGGTAGTAATTAGTCACCAGGTAGACCAAGTGCAGATATGTTCAGAACCTGGTGTGTGTCACAACTGTGTTCAATGGAAGCCATTTCTGTTGATCGTACGACTGCTCAGTGACTCAAATGCAACACTTTGAATGACCGTGTAGAATTGGTGGTTACGAGGGCTTTTCTGCCTCGAATGCCTTGACGTCCATTGTGAATGTGAACAAGCAGACTAGAGCCCCTCCACCCATCTCTCCTTTGTCACTTTACCATTAGATAGCCAATAATATGCAATTGTTTGATGTGTTAGAGAGTTGTTCTACATCCATACATATTCCATTTGAATCCTGTGAACCATTTTATTCATTCTGTCAATCATCTATTGAATTGGGTCCTATTCATTTCTTTTTTTATTGTTGAGCACTACACTACTGGAACCACTGTCAGATTTGTTATTCAGATTGGGAAACAATTCAAAGCCTCTCGATGCCTTGGCTGTCACACTTTCAATTATTTAATTTGATTTCCCTTAAGTAGCTGCTGAATAAGGAGCCTGTAAGAGCCTTCTTTGCGTAATCATCCCTATTTTTGTACATGAATATGGAGGATATATGTATGACAAATACCAGAACCCAGTTATTGGCATGTTGTACCACACCTGCTCACCTACATCATTACACTACATCCTTGTCCTTCCTCACATCACTAACCTACCGAACACTAACCTACCGAACACTAACCTGAACAACTCAGAAGGGCTGATCCCTTGGTTCAAACATTCAGACTTGATTTTAAAATACAAATATTTCCTTTGATAGAGGACGCAGTTAGCCCATGCTGTGCTTTATGTACTATAACCTACATCCATGGTGCTAGACTATTTTTTCACACTTACATGAATGGTGTGTGTGTAAAAGCATGTTCTATGAGTTTGAGTACGAATGTGTCCTTTTGTCTTGTAGCTCTTGCACAACTTAAACATGTGGTTGGAAAAAAAATATCAATACTCCCTGTGCTGTTTGGATTGCTTGTCTTCATGTATCACAGTGGATTCTGTCAAGTCTGGCCTGGCTAGGTAGGACCTGTTGTAGCAAGACTGTGAATATGGGAAATAGAAAAACGTTTTTTTTTTTTTTAACCAAACTAATTGGTATGATGTAATATTCAGGCTGCGGGCATTGATTTCTTTTTTTTAATTGATTTTTTTTTAAATACGTGTATTGCCTTTGATATATTTTAACTAACTTTTCATTTGTGTTATTTATCTCTGATTTAATCTGTCAAACCACACATCCTTCTTGGATGTGATGTTTTATGTATCTTGTATTGTTTAGTTATTGTTGTGTCCATGTTTACTACTTTAAAAAAAGAACCACTAATGTATCTAAATGTGACTGGGTACAAGGGTTGAAATTGCATCAACTCTTAGTTCATTTTTTGTGAGCTAATCGAAAGGCAAATAAAGTGATGTTTAAGACATTTTGACATAAATACTTTTCAACTTCGTGTGTCAGATGAAGTGGGGGGGACTCAAATAAATACATAAAAACAACTTTTTAAATGTAGTAGCCTAATGACGTTACAATAAGCACTTTCTTTTGTTTAAACTTTAGATAAATCGACTGTTCACCACTTGATCAAACATTTTGTAGAATAATTTACTTTTGTGTTCATATACATGAGAAAAGCATCACGATTTTACACCACACATCTACATTTAGAGTTTGCATGGCAGGGGTTTCCTTTGGTGGTGACGTAACCACTGAGCTGGATTACGCATTTCATTGGATGTACAGCGACGTACAAGGCCTCCAGTTTGAAAGCCAGAGAGGCCCAGTACAGCAGTCTGTAACGTTAGTTCGGGAACTAAAGTTCGTACATTTTTTATACAAAATAGTGCACAGTCTGTGACAAACAAAACTCAAATGACTGTATATCGCTGTCCTTAAAATATTGATGGCAATGGGACAAGCGTCGTCTGAAGACACGTGAAAGCAGATATGTTTTTGAATGGCTTTGTTTTATTGAATCTGCTGGAGTTGACTTGAACTCGACAAGGAGAAAGAAAGCGAGCTACAGTAGCGGCTTGCTAGCTAGGAAGCTAGTTCGCGTGCTAGTTACTTCCTTGTTACAGACTGGAGTATGGTGACATGTTGATCTGAAGAAGTTTGACTCCGGGATAGCGGGGCCTTTTGTATCCTTAACTATTTTTGAATGGATTTCAGACCCGTCCGAGTTGAGTGATATTTTCCAAGGAACACATCTTTGAGACATCGGGGCCTACACTCAGCATGGAATGGAATGCGATTCCCTGTCAAGCTGGCCACACAGTTCCAATCTAGCTGGCTAGCTTAGCCGACTAGCTAAGTTAGCTAGCTAGGTGGCATAGTAAATCTTTCGGAGATGCTTAGTCCTGGATTACAATGGTCCCGTTTAATTCAGTATATCTTTAATTTACTAAACTAAATGATAGAATACATGTAGATGGATATTAGTATCGTTGGCGAAGAGTGATGGATTATTGTTTGGGGTGGCTAGCGCATTGTAGTTAGTGACAGCAAGAGCTAGCCTGTTAGCCAGTTAGCTATCGTTAACAAATTCGTTAGTTACTCATGTTTAGTTTTATGAACCACATAACATAAAGCAGAACACTGGAAAAGGGAGTATTACCTAAAGTAAATCATTTATTTGTAATCAATAAATGCCTAATACGGAGGTGCTTCGTGAGGGAAGGGGAAGGAGCCCCTCGGCACAGAGAAATGCAAGACAGGACAGTCGCAGTAAACCTGGAAGCGGTGCTATTCAGCGAGAGAAGCACCGGGAGAAGAGGCGGTCATCGGCATCTCGACGAAAGAAACACCGACATGCAAAGGACAGAGAGCCATGGCACACACCCGAGGACCCTGATAATGAACGAAAGGGGACTTTAGAGCGAGACGGCGAACTTCGGACTTTGGTTGAGTATGACGACGTGAGTTCTCAATCAGAGGGCTTTTCTGGGAGCCCATCGCCTAAACTAGACGATAGGTTTCCAGTGGACCGACTTAGTGAAGTTGACAATAACGGACCTACATCTCCCGGGAGAAAGTCTCGCAGAGACCGGGATCTTTTGCACGTTAGGAAGGATGAGCAAACAAGAGGACCATCTGAAAGGAGTAGACAAGACAAGGAACCCAAAAGGAAGGACCACCAGAGCCGCGAGAGAAGCTCTCCTAAATCCCGCGGTGGCAATAGCCTAAGCGGTACCAAAAACAACAGAGACAGTGCAAGAAGCAACGACAGCAATGGCAAGAAGACTGCTTCCGTGTTGCCTCCCGTGTCTGTGGATAAAAGGGATTCTAAGAGACACCGAAGTAAAACAAGAGCTGAGAAAGAGCCCCCCTCGGCATATAGGGATGCACCACAATCATACAGAGAGGAGCGCGAAGAACTCGGCAGGGCCTACAGAAGAAGTCCAGGCTTCAAGGGAGAAAGTCCCTATGGGACATCCTACTCATATGAATACCAGTCTCCCAGCGGTAGTTACAACCAGTTGATATCCAGAAGAAGTCCTACGTATGGAAACAAAAGATTGTCCCCTAGCTCCACATACTACGGACGAGATGCGGAGCTTTATGGTGCCTACAACGTTTCGAAGTCTCCCAGTTCATATTCCAGCAACAAAAGAAAGCGGTCTCCAGGGAGCCCGTTTGCCTGGCGCAGGTCTCCAAGTTATGGCCGTCATAGTCCTTATGAACATGGAGAACTTGGTACAAGCCCCTACGGCAACCGTAGGAGATCACGAAGTCCCTATAGAAAGTCACTGAGTCCGAGTCCAGATGTAAGGTGAGCGAACATCTTCCAAATGCGCCGTTGCTGCCATTCACATGTGCACACAACTAATTTAGCTACAGTATGTGTTATCGGCTCTTCCTTTGTTTTCCAATTAGTAACGTAAATGATTTGGCAACATACAATAGCTTACTTATACAAGGCCTAAGAGTTGAAGGCCTGTCCCCACGCATACTAGAAAATGAAAGACAGCGTGGGAAGTGGAGAACACATGGCAATGTTGGCTACTTAGCAATGTAGAAAGTTGTGTTTAAATGTTTGATCTACAGTTTTGGCTCAATAGTATGAAGGAGGAAGCCCACTTTCCTGACTAGATTTGACACCGATTAGCAGAAGTCACGGGGCCACGAGGTGCCGACTGTCTGTAACTGCCTTACTCTGACGTCAAGGATAGATTAGAGGCAAGATTTCGATCTGATATTCGTTTTAGGGCTGGTCATATTTAACAGTGCATCCAAATGTACAGTGGTGTTGACTTCAATGGGATTCATGGCGCGATCGTAACTACTGTGAATGCATCCTGTAACAGTGCGTTCCGAATGTAGCCTATAAACCCCAATTAAATCCATTACTTCCACAACAAGAACTCAGTAGAATCTGTGAATAACTTAACCTTATCAGGAACTAGTTAGTGGGTCCTATAGATACTGTAATCATTTATAAAGAATGTTTTGACGCATGTGACATGCATCCTTTTACTTTTGGAAAAACAAATCAACAACCAGACTAATGAGATAACATTGCTTGTGATTCTCTTCTGACTGTGACCACGTTCCCAACATCTTCAAGTGTTCGAGAACACGCTCAGGTCAGTCACTTCAGCTGGGGTGTTTTTACAAACAACTCTGACACGTACCGCCCTCTCTCCTCAGGCGATCGGGCAAGTCTCGGAGCCGGAGCCCGTACCCGTCCTCACGGCACTCACGCTCCCGGAGCCGCCACCGCCACTCCCGCTCGCGCTCCCGACCCTCCAGCCTGTCCCCCAGCACCATCACCTTCAAAAGCAGCCTGGCAGCAGAGCTCAGCAAGCAGAAGAAGGCCAAAGCAGCCGAGGCGGCCGCCAAGGCAAAGAGTTCCAGCAATGCCTCCACTCCCACCAAGGGTCCATCCTCAGCCCACCACCAGCCCAGCCCCAAGGCTAACCACGTCGCCAAGAAGGGCCGCCCCCCCTCCCCGCCTCCTCCAGAGAAGGGGCCCCGGACGCCCATGTCCAGCCAGCCTCAGTCCCCCACCGACAAGCTCTCCAGGAAGGGTGTGGACACCCCTCAGGCCAGCAGGGACCGGGACAGCAAGGTGCAGGAGGAGCAGGCGGTGCTCAGGGACAAGAGGAAACCCCTGGCCTCAGCCCAGAGCAAGGACAAAGACAGAATGACTGCCACGGCCATGTCTGCACTCGCATCGCTGCCACTACCCACAAGCATTCTGGAACATCTGGAAGCTTCCGATAGGTAAGGAGGTGCAAACCGTCTCGCAAGGGTTTTCTCGTCATTAGCATTCCCCTTGAATGTTTCTATCCCCTCCCTCCACCTTTTAGTTTCCATATTCAAAAGCATCCTTTCCTGCCTCCTGTTGTAGCTTCAAGGACAGCTCAGGGAAGAAGAAACCGGAACGCAAACCCCGCTACCTTCTGGCTGACCTGCCTCTGCCCCCGGAGCTTCCCGGAGGCCTCTCCTCCTCCTCCCCCCGCAGCCCGGCCGACGACAAGAAGGGCCTGACCCTGCGCCGCCGCCCCAAGTATGTCTAGACTGCACGCAGTGCCCCCTGGCCCTCCTGTCAGGCCACACACTCTGCCCCGCCAGCCCGCCCGGCAGGCTGCTGTTTGGGCTGCTTCTTAAGACGCCTTGTCTTGTGTCCTAGGATCTGCGGCCCTCGTTTCGGGGAGATCAAGGAGACGGAGATCGACTGGGGGAAGCGCTGCGTGGACAAGTTTGAGATCATTGGCATCACAGGAGAGGGCACGTACGGTCAGGTGTACAAAGCCAAGGATAGAGACACAGGTAAACGCTCAGCACTAGAGTCAGCATCGGGTTCTTATGGCCATGCAAGTTCACACAAACACAGAATTTGCTGTGGTAGGAAGGTGCATACGACTAGCATACAGTTCTTATTTTAAAGCAGACTATAAGTAAAAGTCAAACATTACTAGAGTGATCACAACTAACTTCAAGCTCAAATGAATAACAAGAATAGAAAGGCCACTGTAAATGGGACTTTTACTATATATATTAACTTCTGTACTTTGACTGTCTAGCTGAAATGGTGGCCTTGAAGAAAGTCCGTCTGGACAACGAGAAGGAGGGCTTCCCCATCACGGCCATCCGCGAGATCAAGATCCTGCGCCAGCTCAACCACAAGAGCATCATCAACATGAAAGAAATCGTCACCGACAAGGAGGACGCCCTGGACTTCAAGAACGACAAAGGTACGCGTCGCCCCGCTGCCGTCACCGCAGGAGGTCACGCTAACGCCACCGCGTCACTCCAACGGGGTGCTGCTGTTAGAACAGCCTTTCCAGTTTCTTTATTTCCTGGCTGTTCTCTCCTAGGTGCGTTCTACCTGGTGTTTGAGTACATGGACCACGACCTGATGGGTCTGCTGGAGTCGGGGCTGGTCCACTTCAACGAGAGCCACATCAAGTCCTTCATGAGGCAGCTCCTAGAGGGCCTGGACTACTGCCACAAGAAGAACTTCCTGCACAGAGACATCAAGTGCTCCAACATTCTGCTCAACAACAAGTGAGTGTTTGCTCACGATGGGCGGGGCAACATCGACAGCCTCCGCTCCATAAATGGAAGACGGTGTCTCTCCACATCTTCCGTCGAACAAAAGAAAATGATTGTTTTTGTTTTGTCTGATGGAACGTCTGTGTCTGTCTGTGTCTCTTTCAGGGGTCAGATAAAGCTGGCAGATTTTGGTCTGGCTCGTCTTTACAACTCAGAGGAGAGGTGAGAGAACTTTCTACTTTCTCACTTCTCCTCACCTGTTCACTCCTCACACATTGGTGTTGTGTCTGTCCTCCAAGGCGGGCAGACACGTGTGTGTGTGTGTGTGTGTGTTGGGGTCTGAAAGAGACGATACCCTGCTGGCAGTGAAATGACTGAGCCGTCTCTCTCTGTTCCTCCAGCCGGCCGTACACCAACAAGGTGATCACGCTGTGGTACCGCCCCCCAGAGCTGCTGCTGGGGGAGGAGAGGTATACACCTGCCATCGACGTGTGGAGCTGCGGGTGAGAAACACACACACTGTCTGTCGGCCTGTCTGTCTGTTGGTCTGTATCCCCTTGTCTCTCTCTCTTTCCCTGTCTCTCACATCTATTATTATGGTTTTGGAGTGACTGACTGATTAGAAAGACAAACCTAGTTAGGATTTCTACCTAAGCTGCTGTCTCTCCTGGGGTGTATCTCTTCCTGGCATCTGGTTTTACAATCGCACTCATCTCCCCCTGTCTGACCCAGGTGCATTCTGGGGGAGCTGTTCACCAAGAAACCTATTTTCCAGGCCAATCAGGAGCTCGCTCAGTTGGAGCTTATCAGGTACGTCTGGATGGGGCCTGATAAAGGCAGGGAGCCACCCTTTCAAACCTCACCTCCAGACAGAGCTGCTGTCTGAGCCGTGCCTGAAGCTGTTCCCCGTGACACCCTGGGGGCGCTGACACATGCTCTCTCTCCTCAGTCGCATCTGTGGCAGTCCCTGCCCCGCCGTGTGGCCCGACGTCATCAAGCTGCCCTACTTCAACACCATGAAACCAAAGAAGCAGTATCGCCGACGCCTACGGGAGGAGTTCGCTTTGTGAGTTTGCGACTCGATGCTCGACAGAAATTCGGTCAACAGTGGCGCCTGTGTACGTCTGTTCTTCTCTTGGGTGCGTAGTAAGTGAGGAGGTGCGTTTTGTGTGCAGTATTCCTCCATCAGCGCTGGATCTGTTTGACCACATGCTGCACCTGGACCCCAGTAAGCGCTGTGCCGCAGAGCAGGCCCTGGGCAGCGAGTTCCTCTGCGATGTGGACCCTGCCAAGATGCCCCCTCCTGAGTAGGGTTCAGTCATGTCTCTCTTAAAAGGATCCACCTTTCCTGTTGTTCCACTTCCAAACTTACTTAGTCTGTACACTCTCCTTCTCGTCCCTTCTCTATTCCTCTCCTCCATTCTCCTCCCCTCCTCTTCTCCCCCGCAGTCTCCCTCTGTGGCAGGACTGTCATGAGTTGTGGAGTAAGAAGCGGAGGAGGCAGAAGCAGATGCCAGAGGAGCTGGTGCCCCCCAAAGCTCCCCGCAAGGATCTGGGTCTGGACGACAGCCGCAGCAACACCCCCCAGGGCTGCCCTGCCCCCGGTGGCCTCAAAACCCAGGGCGGGGCTGCTTCTGCCCTGCTAGGTGAGTCTGGAGGGGAGAGAGGAGAGGGAGGGGGGTCACTGACTTGTCACTTACATTATCACCATGGCTGATATCGTTTTTTTTCTGTCAAGACCCCAAAGCACCCAACTCCCAGCTGACCCAGGAGCAGCTTGCTGTCCTCATCAACCTGTTCAACCAATCGAAGAGCTCCAGCAGCACGGCCCAGCTGACCTCCAAGGTCAACCCTGAGACCCTGCAACAGCTCTCTACAGCCCTGCCCCCGGTCCCGGCCCTGGCCGACTCAGACAAACCCCCGGAGCCCCCGCTGCCCCCAGCCCCCAGCAAGCCCCCGCAGCCCCCTGCAGCAGGTGGGGCGCCCCGCACTCCCCCCACGGTCAAGCCCCCCTCCCCGCCCCCGGGGGCCCCCGAGGGGGAGGCGGCGGCGGCCGTGACCATGCTGCTGGCACAGATCTTACAGGCCCAGCAGAGCCAGCGACAGGAGGCAGGTGAGGCTGGCGAGGTCTCAGAGGCTGGAGCTGCACCTCCAAGCGACATCAAACAACCCCCAGAGCCCAGCCCAGTGTCCCCAGGTAACCAGCTGGCCTGTCAACCATCCATGTGGAGCGAACATGAATAAAGCAACACTATGGTACGACTCAAGCTTCTTAAATGGATTTCAACTGAATTCTCATTTTCTGTTGTTTTCCTTCTGTGTCTTTTTCCAGCGTCTGAAGGAAGCGCGGTGGCCAGTCGACCTCCGGCCCCCCTACCTATCCTGCCCCCGAACCAGCGACCCCCAGAGCCCCCAGAGCCCCCTCCCCAGTGTGCCGACCTGGACTACCGGCAGCCCCCAGAGCCCCAGCCTGGCCCCCTCCCTCCGATTAGCGCCTCTGCTGGGGTTGGGGAGGGGGGCAGGCCCCCTGAGCCAGACTACCCCCCCCTGCCCAGCGCTGAGGGGCCAAGCTACGTAGCAGACTACAGCCGCCCGCCCCCTCCACCCTTCCCTCCAACAGGGTTTGGGGACAGCTACATGGACCACATGATGGCTGCGGGTCTCCCACCCCACGCCCTCAGGGAGGTGTTCAGCGGTACTGCCCCGCCCCCCAGCTCTGCGTCGTCCTCCACGTCTTCCCTCCAGGAGCCCTACCCCCCCGGGGGCCCGGGGCCCAGGGGCGGCATGGTGTTCAGCGGAGACAAGGACCACCGTTTTGAGTACAATCACAGCCCCGGGCAGCAACCTAACCCCACCAGTATCCACCTGTACAACCACGCCATCGGCCGCAAGGACGGAATGCCCCCGCAACCCCCCGGCCCCCCTCCCGGCCAATCATGGGCCTCCCCCTCCCAGGCCGGGGCCCCGCCCCTTCCTCTGGGGTTTGTCCCCCACGTGAACTCGGCAGCGATCCGAGGGCGAGGCCTCCCCTTCTAAGTGGCTGTGCTGGAGCGAGGCAGACCAGGTGAGGAGGGACTCCAGCCCTGAGCTCAGAGCGTCTCAGGCCTCACCAGACACATCTGGAAATGCACACTTGATTTGTAATAATTTAAAGAATCTGTGTTAAAGCATTGTACTCCTCACAGATCTGGAATGTGAGGGATGTTACAGAAGGACAGCGACAAATTCGAAAAGGCAAAGGGGCTTTCCTTGCTCATGATCTGTTTTTGTTTTTGTAATCTATTCTACTGCTGTCTTTTAAATTAAACTTTTACCTTTTTTGAGTGTACATTTACCAGGCCAGGTATGTTTTAAATCTGTACCTCCAGCCTTTCTTTAATTGCTCCCTGGGCAGATTAGTATTAATGTTTTGCACTACTGACTTGAGTAGGCAGAATCTTTATTAGCTATGAAATGAATGTGCGATATCTGCACAGTTAGAAAATGACCAGTAATGTAGTTTTATTTCCTCTGGGGGTTTTTTTCTTTTTTTTTTTGGTTCTTTTTTGAAAACCCTTATTTTGGCCAAGGATACACCCCCACCAGAGGAACTGGGAAGACTGGGATCCTAACAGGGCTGGTGATCGTCTTTTACTAAACGGACTGTTGCTTCCAGAAAGACAGGTAGCACTTGGATGACTGCAGTAAAACTGATAGCTACTGAATGACTCGTTGGGTTAAGACTCTGTTCCAGTAAATTTCTACTTAATCATAAAGGCAAAACAAAAAGATGTGTAACCTGAGTTCAGAAAGGAGACTAGCAACTGTCTTTTGTACTGAATTGATTTGTTTTCTTTCTCTTCCCTTTGGCAAATGTTTATTAAAGAAATGCCAATGATGTACTCACCTGTCTGTTTGTTTAGTTTTGCCTGCTGTATTTTGATAGCATCCCACACGATGCGTAAACACGATACCGTGAGACTGTGTTGGCAGTTTAGTATACAGCTCAATATCACGGTTTAACCACAAGAGGGCAGCACCATTCTCGCTTCTGCATGAAAGATGAAGCCACGTCCATTAGATGCCAGGGAGATTCTACGCACCAGTCATACCCGAATAGGGACCAGATAGTATGAATACGGTAATCTACCTTACAGTGAGTATCATTTAATGGACTTTGTGCATCTAGTTAATACTGCAGATGATCAAGGACTAGAAGTGTTTGCTTCAACAACATTTCACAACGTTTGATGCCAACAGATGGCCTGTGTGAGGATGTTTGTTCCACACTTCCTGCAAAGGTGAAAC
This sequence comes from Plecoglossus altivelis, assembly GCA_036571765.1. NCBI lineage: Eukaryota > Metazoa > Chordata > Actinopteri > Osmeriformes > Plecoglossidae > Plecoglossus > Plecoglossus altivelis. The sequence goes on along the minus strand of BROE01000024.1, from coordinate 4,867,602 downwards.
AGTCTGTGGCATTTGACAGACAGTTCCATTCATCCTTTCCTGCTCTGCATCTCTCCCCTCCACCTGTCTGTGCAAATGGCAGCAGGACGCAAAGAATCACTTGAAATATCCAAATGCTTCTGACTGCTATGCAGACAGGCATTAGCAGTTGACTAATCTAACGTGGCTCAGACGCTATCACTCTCACAGTCACTCATCCAGCCAGCAGATAATAAAAACCACACAGGCCAGCGGGGGAGAGAAAAAACCTGCCACACAACAGCACAACTCGAAGAAATAATAGAGACTCATGACAGATGCAAACACCAAGAGAAGGATATTTCACAAGAGACTGAATAAGAAAAAAAAGGACAGGATATTTCACTAATTTCCCCCAGTGCACATGAAAATGGTCTCTTATTTTACCCACCTCACTAGAAAATGTATGTACCAAAGAATACTCCCAGTAATGGAAAAGCTATTACCTTCCATGGCTCTGCAGTGGAGAGCTAATTCCCAGTCTAATGGTAGATAGTCTGTGTTTAATACACCGTGGATGATGGATGGCAACGTGGGTTTGCAGAAGCTTCACAGAGACTGACAGATTCATAAGTCCTCATAAAGAGACTGAAATGTGTCTGAGGTTGGGACCCAGACAGAGGGCATGAGAGCGTTCGACAGGTGAGTCACAGCACCAGGGCTCGCAAGGGTTCAAGTCTGCAACCCTTCAGCTATCGGGCGCTGCGCACAACAATGATTTTGCTTCGATAACAAGCCTGTAATAAGAGTCTTGAGATGGAGAGTGAGGGATGCTGGGAGAGACAGTGTGGGGGAGGGAGGGACAGAGATCATGCAGACACTGTAATTGGCTGTGGGCGAGTAAAGGCATTGTGACACAACAGCTCATAAAGGGGAAAATGATCCCTCATGCTCATGCTGACTGCAAGAACAGACATACCACCAGGTGAACAGGCTGCTGATCTCTGTCTTGGAGAACTCCAACCAAAATGGCAGCCCCAAAATCATCTTATTATAACATTTCTCTGAGCCATTTCCGTTCATGTTCCACGGGACTCCTGCAAGGTGCAAAATGCTTTCAAGGGTTGCGTCCTGTGAGGAGGCCAATCACAGCCCCGACGAGTTCCACAGAAGACCTGTTGGTTAGAGAAGTAGATTACTCTAGCGCACTTTTAAACGCCAACACGCACACGCAACATACCAATATTCACCACAGTGTGGCGCTGAAAGACCGGAGAGGCCAGCAGAGGACAAAGTCTGGACCGCCATCGCTTGTAATGTCTTTTTAAACATTTCAACATAGTTTTTAAGGTAAACTTCTTGTCTATTCCTGGAACGTGAAGTCCATAGGTACACACACAGCACATTAATAATGTAACTGTCACAAAAGCAGACCTGGGAGAGATGGCATACTTTAGAGACAAGCCTCCTCCCTCCATCTCTCTCTCTCTCTCTCTCTCTCTCTCTCTCTCTCTCTCTCTCTCACACACACACACACACACACACCCACACACAAATGAGCAAAAAACACACATAAGTATGGAAAAAAGTGAGCAAACTGCGAGCAAACGTTAATGACTAATTAGAGCTGAGCATGCCTTGCGTAATGACATAAACGGGTGTTGATCCAAAGTCTTTGAGACGGGGTGTTAAATGAAGTGGGTTTGATGTGACCTTTAGTGGATGAGAGGGGCTCGCGGAGCAAGAGGTGAGTCAGCAACACTCAAGACTAGCGTCTGGAGCGGCTAACAGCTCGGCTCCTAATTGCGTGTCTGTTTGAATATGCGCCTGCATGCTTCCCGGCGAAGGCTCCGGGGGATGCTCTAAGTTGCCGTTTTTGGATAATGTTCTGTTTACAATTTTGGCCTTCCTCTTGCAGAACAATCCCCTCCAGAGAGCACGTTAAAATGTTTGGTAATTAAAGAGTGAGAGTTAGGAGAGCGGTCCCAATGTCGCCAGAGTGTGGACACAAAGACCAAAGAGTGTCAGAGTAATTATGTCTGGGCGCTGTTGGACTGTGAAGAGACCACGGAGCATGGAGTTGAATATACATTATGCCTTATGATGTCGTCCACACTCACTCTATTCCTCGTCCTTTTCTCCGAGATAAAGTAGATGGGTTTATTAAAATGAGGATTTAATGATCACGGCAGCAGAAAGGAGAGCGATGCAGGGAGCTGATCGCTGGTGTAAGAAAGGGCAGCTATTCCTTTCCAGAGGTCCATGTCAGGTCCATAAAGGTCTGTCTATTCTGGTGTAAGAGGATGCTCTATTTAAAGGTCACGCACCACCCGTCTCTCTGCTGCCCCATCATAACATACACTCACTCACACACACACACGCAAACACGAGCACCTGCACACCATCCTCTCCATGCGCATGTTCTTCTCTAAGACATAAGCTTTCACTCGTTGACTGTATGACATCTCCATTAAGTCTAACCAGGAGCACTGGGGGCTGTTCCAATCCATTACTCAACCCATGTTCCCTTAAAGGTCCCAGTCAAATCTAGTTTAAACCTTACCTTTGACGTCGCAGGGCTTCTTCAAGCCATTATAAACCGCTCTCTCTGGTAGGTGAGCGTCTGAACTAGTCAGCGAGGCAGGGTTGGCCAATCCTTCCTGAACCCCTGACCACATTTTCAAAGGAGACTTGAATGACAGATCGACCCTGGTCTTAAACTGTGGGGCTGGCCTACCGGTGCGTTGACCTGCTAAAAGCCAGACTCAGCACTTCCGCAGTGTGGCGCATTTAGTTTGGAATCCACCGTGTGCTTGTTTGCATTGCAGAGCTGGCCTGTTTGTGTTCGACAAGATCAGATAGAATTTTAATGAGGGTTTCAGTAAGAGGATTGTCTTGTCGGGGCTGTGAGCTGGTTCTACGTGCTTCACCCCCCCCCCTCCTCCCCCCTCTCCCTCTCTCCCCTCTCACATACACACTGGCTCATTGTGGACATGCTGGATTTAGTTTACCTCACCGCGCCCTCCATCTCAAGGGAATATGTGTTGCCTCTATCTCCTGGGATGGCTCTTAGTGGCTACCCAGGTGGAAGACACTGCGCTGGAGAACAGCGGGGAAGCAGGAAAAGGAGAAAAAACGTGCTAAAGAAAAGCGGAATGGAAACACGCACATCGGCTGCAGCATACGATGACGGTTTTTAACAGCTTCTTGAGTGTGCAATGAGCCGAAGACGTTGAATCGCAAAGCCAGCGTAGTCTTACGGTGTTCTGTATTGCCTAGATCCTGCTAACTCTTTCAGTTTACTCTTCTAAGGACTTCTCATGGCACCTGGCATGTGGTAATCATGTGTCCTGCCAGATGATTTTGTTTTAGAATGGCAATGCATAAAATTATACCCATGTTGAATCCATGCTACATGACCCATAACAATGAATGTAATCGTGTTTGAATGACACATTGTAGCTGTCTTGGCCATGACAAAACTATTTCTATGCCCATTAAAGTTAATTGCGAAAACAAAAACAATTGCATATCAACAAAAAATATCTATCAACATAGATAGGAAAACGAGTTCAACCATGAAATATAAAAATTTCATTCTGGAGTATTATTGAAAACAGCAATGAGGTGAGAAAAGGTGTTTGTTCAAATGTGTGTTTGTGCGAGTGTCAACATCAGCTTCAGTAATAAACATGTACATTGTGGCCTTCCACCAGTGCCATGACAACCCAGTCTAAGGGCCGACAACTCAGCAAGCTGCCTTGTGGCTGATCCATAACTACAGTTGTGCGTGTGGACCATCGTATCCCCAGTCTTGTTGGTGACAAGCCACTCACGTTATAATAACAGTAAGGACATTGCAAGGTACAGTCCGAGGCATGGAAGACGGGGGAATATGTGAAAGGTAGAGCATGTGTCACAGCCTGGCATATAAATAGGCTTGGTCCACACCTCTCTGTTACCAATCGTCTCTGGAGGAGGGAATACACTTCACCGAACTGCCCCTCACTGACTTCCCCCTTACTCCTGCACTGATCAAGTTTTCTTCATTTTTTTCCCCCACACAGTTTTCCTATGAGTTTTTCCTCGTCTTCCTTCAGGGGGCTAGGTTGCAGTTCTATGGGCGTACGTGAGCGGCCCCCTGTGACATGGTTGGTTTGATCACCATGCAGCTACAGTGACACTTCTTTTCTCTCCATCTTAGTTCTGACACTTCTGACAGCATAGGTCTGTGTGGGTGTTTCATTCCTTTGTTTTTGTTTTACACAGGTGCCCTACAAAATGTAGTGCAATGAAGGCATTCCACCAACTGGCAGAGCAATGTGGTTTGTGGTATGCATCTTGGCAGGATACTGTATGTTTAACTCCAGTTATTTGGGCATGTTATATTGCTCTCTGATCTTTCTAAAACCAAAGCACATCCAGTCCAATCGGGCCTATTTTCCTTAGCGATGGTTGCTGCAAGTGTTCAGTTTTTCAACGGGGTAAATCCTGCCAGGGTCTCTACATACATATGTAAGAGTTCTTGTGTGAACATCTTTATGTGTGTGCGTTTGTGCATGTGCAATTATGTTTTTAGGGTTGATCAAAGCAAGCAAGTCCATCTTTCCACACAGCCCAGAGAGGTATATTTTATTAATGAGCCTGCTTCAGTTTCACTGATCTTGAGAGCAGAGATTGATCGAGTCATTAAAAAACATTCACTCAGATTACAAGGCAAATATTGCATTATATATCAAATGGTATTTAATCGGACTATCTCCCAAAGGTAACTTAATGGAAAACTAAACCAATGTCAACATCTAGATGCTCCGGAAAGCCTCACACAGTGTATGGAGCATTATAACTCATTATAACTATGCCAAGTAAAATAATTAGATGACATTTTGAAATTTATCAGTCGAGTATCATATTGGCGTACAACCTGCGTGCTCTGCATGAGAACTGGCCTAGGCGGTGTATATCATATAGCTCAGTGTTTGGAGGGCTATGGTGAGGACAAACTGTAGATTCAGCGTCTCCCTCTCAGCCGCTCAGAGTGTGATTAATGAGAGAGCAGACAGACAGCCAGGGTGCATTCTAATCACCCACAAGGACAACGAGTGACACTGTAGAGAGAGGGAGAGAAAGGGAGAAACAGAGAGCAAGAGAGAGGAAGGTGAGAAATGGCGAGAGCAAGAGAGAGAGACAGGCAGAGACGGAGAGAAAGAAAGGGAAAGAAATAGAAAGCGAAATTAGATTAAAGGAAGATGCACTTGAAATTATGCAAATAATGTAATTACTTTATGGTCATTTTCATATAGAAAATGTCTATTTGAACTAGGTTGAACCAGTTCCAGTACAGTATATAGGACTAAAAGACACAGGACAGGCCCAGAAGCTACAGTAGCAAAGGTACAAAAACCGCCGGAAAAAAAAAAAAGATACAAAATATCTTGCGAGACTAAGAATGGTATAACCTACTTCATCGAGTGGTCAGTGAGAGCTCTCCCTTTTTCTTGGACATTTTCATATTTTGTGTCAAAAACACAAACCATTTCATTTGGGAATACTGACTTGGTGTGGAAATGTGGGGATTCTGGCACCATACTGGCTCCTGTGATGGATATCCTGTCACTTTGTACATTAACGGTGTGACCTTTTCTTCCTGTTCCAAAAGCAATGGGGACATGCTGGTAGGAAAGATAGATGGAACGAATAAGAGAGGGAAAGAATCTGGAGGGAAAAAAGAAAAGAAAAATGAGAAAGGAGGGAGATAAGAGAGAGAAAAGCAACAATGAGAGGGAACGAGAGACAGAAGTCGTCTTTCTTCGTTGAGATTCCTTGTTTGTTTGGCTCCTCACACGACGCATCCCGCTGGCCCCAAAATAACAACGGATTACCAAATCCATGCCCTGTTCTACACTGTGGATGTTTTCTATTGGATTGTGTTTGTTATTCTTAAACCCCCATTTCTCCCTAATGCAATATGAGTACATTGTGAGTGGTAATCTATATTTTACTTATCTGAATTGTAATGAATCATGGGGGTGGACCTCAGTTTGCCTCTGGACATTGTATACAAGTAGTCTGTATATCCTCCCCCTGCTTTCAACCATTCTGAATGAGGTTCTTTTCTGTCAAATACAAAACAAATCTTTGTGAGAGCCCCTTTAAAAGGAATTGCATCTCAGATGAATTTGGACAAAATAAGCATTTAAGTGGAAAAAACCCAGGAAAAACAGGACAAAATGATGTTGCATCAGTGCAACAACCTCAGGGAGTCTCTCTCTCCTTTCTCTCTCTACTCTCTCACCCTCTCTCGCCCTCTTTCTTTCTCAATCTTTTCCTTCCTTTCTCTTTTCCACTCTTTCTCTTTTCCGCTCTTTCTCTCTCTCTCTCTCTGTCTCTCTCTCTCTCTGTCTCTGTCTCTCTCTCTCTGTCTCTGTCTCTCTCTCTCTCTCTCTCTCTCTCTCTCTGTCTCTCTCTCTCACGTCTTCTCGTCCTCTCCTCTAGTTATTTCCCCGGCCAAACGCTTTAGCTGAAGTCCCAGGTACCTGGTAGACTCTCTAACAGTGTGATATTTTACCCTATCATTGCCCTCTGTACCAGAGTCTTCATCTCAATCCTGGTGACTATCTACTGACCCTCGGTGCACACACACGCTCACAAACACAGATGCTCACAAGCCAGTGAGCTCCACCAAGGCACAGGTAGAACAAACAGAAGACTCACCACGTCCACCCCCTCACTACGAGACTTTGTTTAGGCTTTTGGACCAAATGTAATAGAAAGGTTGGTAAAGCCATCTTGTTTGAAGATACACTCAACGTCCCCCACAGCCCCCTCCAAAAAGACAGATGGCACAGTCCAAGTGGAGAGGAGAGCCAGATTGATCCGGTCAGTCAGCCTGGCAGCATTATGCTAATGAAACAGATACTAGATCACAATTCACATCCCTCTGACAATGTGTTTATTGGTTTAGCCTTGATGGATTGAACTGAGACAACATGGAGCTTTGAACACCCGCAGTGCAGAGTGGCTTAACGAGAGCCCACACACAGGAAAGAGGACCCAAAGACCAAAGGAAGGCAGAATACAGAGATAAACACACAAATAAAGGATTGAGATTCTGGATGAATAGTTAATGCTCTTTTTTGAAACTCTGTTTCATCTTTTTCTGTTCTCCAATCCTCCACAGTGTCTAGACAGAGGAGGCTAACTGGTATCTCTGGATCATGGACCAAGCATTAGTCTTCAGGCCCGAATTGAAATTCCTCTCCTTGAGCATATGTGGATTTTGGACTGCGCTGTGTCGACACATGGAGAGGTGCAGTGCATGCTGGGATGGCTCAGAGCTGCGAGTCTGTCTCCTTACATAAGCTTGGCAGGCCAGTGAAGGTTGAGGTAAGGGAGCTGTCTGTTCACATGACCTCTGTTTGCAGCGGAGGGAAAGCATGACTGCCAACCATCGTCATGGCTTCTAGCAGGAAACTTCCTCCGTCAGTTAGCAGCCGGAGGGGAGAAACCATTCGACGACGTGATCTGAAACGAGAGCTAGAGAAGTTATGAACAGCAAACGGGCTGCACAATGCTGCCTCAACTAGATATGACACCTGCCTCAGTCCCTTAGGGTAGCCTGTGACAAGCAATGTCACTGCAACAGAAAGACGCGGCGCTCACTCAGTGTCGCGTCCTATTCTTATAGCACAAAGTTGATCAGAGGACTCATTCCTTCAGGTCTCTTCCTACTTAAAATTATGAGATGTGACCACGAAACAATGTAACATCTTTTTACGATTGTTCTTGTGTCTTCCTCAATGTTATTTCTGGCACACACTGATAAATTATGCCAGACCAAATGTATGTTTCCAAAGTTATTAGGAATGCATGAGGTATGGCCATTTCCAATGCTATCTTATACTCTTATTCATATTTGATCGGGCAATAGAGCATGAATTTTTCACCCCGTAGCAAGATATAAGAAAAAGTCCTTTGCAGTCCTGTTTCCAGAATTGATCATTTTGAATATAACTCTTCATGCGATTTTAAATCACACATACACATGATTTCTTCCTCTATCTTTTTCTCCTTATATATCTTGCTCTCTCTGACGCTTTCGCTATCTCCTTCTCTCTCTCTCTCTCTTTCGCTAGCTCTCTCGCCATTTCCCTCTCTCTTCTAGTCATCTCTTGCACGCACAACACATACAGACACTTGCGCATACTGTCTACAAGGGCACCATTAGACTTTGATCTCTGAATAAATATATCTTGCACATTTGGTTGTTATAGCTGGAAACTCCAAGCATAAACAAAGTTTTTACGAGAAGCGGGGGGGAGGGGGGGGCGGGACAGAAGAAGCCTGCATTCTGTTTCACTCTTCTTGGGTTCCACAAATCCATATTTCATTTCTACTGGCAGGTTGCAGAGAGCAGGAACACACTGACATTTGTATTCTGATACGGTTCTATAGGGAGAAAATAGCCAGAGATTGTGTTAACCGGGGAAACAGTGAGCAGAGTGGCTTCATAAAGGAAATATTTATTTTTTCACATCTTATCGCGTTGAAATGTCAAAGAGTATTAATATGTAACATCTTGCAGTGTACTCCAGGACACTTGCCATGGCTCCGAGGACTGGAGTCAGCTTTGCCTTATCAAACCTCAGCAGTGCAACTTGGCGATGATATCTGCCTAGTGGACTGGATTCCATTAGGCCAAGCCCACAAAAGTGCCTTGCAAACATGTTGGTTCATACTGAAGGGGATGCTGCTTGTGATTGGTCTACAATTTGTGACACTTGAGGTGTCATCTATAATCCAGGAAGGGATAAGGGGAACAAATTAGCCTGATTCCAAAGACAGAAAATCTCTCTCTCTCTCTCTCTCTCTCTCTCTCTCTCTCTCTCTCTCTTTCTCTTTCTCTGTCTCTCCCTCTCTATGCGTATTTCTCTCTTTTTCTATTTTTCTTGCTTTCCCTTTAATTCTTTCTCTGCACGTTCGTTTTTCTGTTTGACTATCTCTGACAAAAAAAAACTTTTCCTCCTCTCCTCCTCCAAGACTGTATGCGGCCGAATTCCCCTGCCGACAATGCAATCCTCTGAGCTCCCAATCAAGTTCTAACAAGGGTCGGCTAGCTATTACCCTAAGCAGGTCAAGTATATCATGATTTGTTAGTCCCTCCTTATCTGAGTCAGTGTTCATTTGAGAAAAAAAGCACCTGCAGCGAGGGGGGGGGGGGGGGCGGTCATAAGAGGTGGGGGGAGGGGTTACAGCAGGCAGGAAGACATGCGTGGGTGTTCATTCATTTTGTGGTGGCTTAACAGCTCAGAGGTCCACAGTTCCTCACTGCTCAGGCAGACAGAATGCGAGGCTGGTCAGGATTACCCAGCATCAAGAAACCTTTCATGGGAGTCTGCGGCACAAAGCCCCTTCAACTCACATTCACACTGAGGATGTTGCATTTTCGCATCCCATTCGCACTATGGTGCTTGTGTACCTTTCAGAGCCTTATTTGCTTGTGGATGAGTGGAGTTATGAGAAATATTGGCTTGACATTAAAGGAAATTTTGCCAGACAGCATGAACGGGTTTGTAGATACTGGTGCCTTGGGAAACCAACCTTTACACATGGTCAAATCCCGTTAGCACTTCAGTCCTCATAAGATGCTCTGATACCCAAGCACAAAATAAAATCAATAAAGCGAATTGTCAGTCAGCATGGAGTGACAGAGAAGTTTCCCCTCTAAAAGTGGGTTGTTCTGTACCTGGACCAGGAACGAAACTGTTCACTCATCCAGGAAATAGAGAGCAGCCATGTGATTTAGAGAGGAGAGTCTCTGTCAGGCGTCTATTACACTAGAGACTGCAGTCATTCTAGCTGTTCAGCACACCGTTCATGGAAACATACACGATTTCTTTTGCGTTTTCATAACTTTCCTAGTAGTTGAATGCCGAAAACATTTCACATTGAATCATTCTCTCACGGAAAGAGCAGGCTTTCATCAGGCAGTGCAGGCCTCGACCTAGAGAATGGCCCCTCAAGTACAGTTTTGTCTTTTATCCCTGCAGTGTGTGTATGTGTGCCTGTGCGTGTGGGTGTCTTTCTGTGATGCTCATATGTTATTCAACTTTTTGTCAGTCAACCTGGTTCAGTCTTCATGGCCTTCATCGACAGGCACTTCAAGAAGAGAGACGAGCCTGTCCAATCACACTCGCTCCTCAGCCACACACGCACAAACATCACACACGTACAGACATGCACACTCACAAACACACAATATACCCACACTCCAATTCCACTGAGCTTAGCTCAGTAATGAGCGTCTAACAGTAATTTAGGGCCATAGCTCCTGACACCCATATTGATGTTGGTGGGCAGGGCATGAAGAACGCCCGCAAATCAGACAGGAAGTGTTAAATTGCCTCTCTTGTCAGATAAATAACCAGTGGCTAATGGTCATATGAGCCCCCCTCCACTCCACCTTTGCTTGTCGTCGTTTTATTTCAGGTCATATTTTTATTGCAGGACTCTAATTGATTTTCTCTTCCACAGCTCTTGTGGATTGGACTCTGCTTTATTTACAGTCTGAATAAAAATGGCCTGTGGGAGCAGGATAGTGGGGACTTGAGCCGTCTGAAACACAGGCCAGGGGATGGGGGAGGATGCAAACAGAGTAAATGTTCATCTTACATGGACATAAGAGGGTTCGACGGGAATGAAATTCCCATGAAAGATTTGAACGATGGCTCCTGTAATAAGTAAAGTTGCATCCACCTCAGTCGTCTTCAAAACTGATGTTTTGAAGTTGTAGCTGCTGTATGCTCTGAAAAGTAGACCAACACAATCCTCAATTTGTGTATTATAACCACGCAGTGCAACATTGCCATGCAATGGAAGGTTGGCTCACTTTGAAGTGGCTTCCTGGCAGACAATGTCTTCATAAGGATATTCTACAGAACTCCTAGAATTGACTTCCTGCGTACATTTCCGCCACAGTCCTCTTCTTCCTGCCACAGACTCCTGCTCCTTCTGTTGTCAGGCAGCCTGTCAGGCAGAAACTGCCCCCGAAATAGCAGCTCAGTCGAACAGAAAAATAAACCTTGTCCAAAGATGACACGCACCCCTCTCAGACCACACAGACCTCGCGAGGGGAAAAAAATAGAGTACGAAAGAAACCATAACTGCATGTATCAGTTTGTAATCTTGTCACGGCTCAGAGCGCTATAGTTCATCATCCACATGCATTGTCGTTTGGATTTATCACAGAAGTCATCATTCAATACTCTGTAGCTTTTTACCCTTGCTATCAGCCTGTCATGTATCGTGGGTTATGAGGCATGCTGTTATAAAGTGTACCTATCAGTCCATTTCAGGAAAAATAGTGTGGTAGCGTGCCACCGTCTCGGGCACCAAGCATATCCCGTTGTAATGTGCAGCGGATGTGTTCTGAGGCTCGACGTGGCTGAGTGTCTACAGGCGATGTTTCAGCTCCTGATGCAGAAGAGAGGGAGGGTTCCTCACCACCTGGAGCAAAGCTCATTTCACTGGAAAATTGTCTCTACCTCTCAACGCCCCACTCCCCCTTTCTCTCTGTCTGTCTCACTAAATTCAGCTGTTATTGGAGCGCCTTGAGCAGTAATCCAATTAGCTGGGTAGCAAATGGAGCTATCTTTCATTTTGGCTTCAGTCACCTGCAGTAGGGGACAAGGGGAGGCTAGGCAACCAGTGTTATGGGATTTGTGACACAGGGGAATTGATGCTAGTTTTGAGAGGGAATTTGCAATTACAAACTAAAATAGGGTGATGCTGTGCGTTAGGGTAGCTGTGCCAAATATGTTAATTTCCACACACACGCAAACACAGAAGCCGACACATCATAAAAGATTAATCCCTGCTTGATTCTAGTTCAACTGGAGTTGGGAGTCTGGCGCCATGGGGGACTGTCATGGCTCTAAGCAACATAGCAGTTGTACCAATTTAGAAAAATATACATGTTAATTGGAAATCAGCTATGTTTTATGATTCTTACTTGCGTGTGTGTTGTGGGTATACAAAGACCAACTGGTTCTGTGTCTTCTTTCTTCCAAACAGAGATGTTTTCAAAGCGGCAAGAGATCTACTCTTGCAGTCCACTAAAAAGTTCCTTGTTGCCCTTGAACTGTCCACTACCCTGCAATTAAACCTAAATATCTCACCTCAATTCCTCTCACCTGAACCTGATCTGTGGCCTCAGGTGGATGTTGGAATTTCTGTCTGCACGCCAATCCATTATCCACTGTAAACATGGCTTGGACAGCAGAACGTTTGCCCCTGGTTGCCCTTGGCAGTTAGACATCTCTCTGGCTGCTTTTTGGGCCAGATGGAACCTGTGTTGACAGATTACAGCATCCGTGCGAGTGTCCGCAAGCTCTGAGTTCACCTGCAGGGGCAGCCTCATATGCAATCTTATGACTTTGCTCGGCTGCACTCCATATATTTATGCAAGCTTTCACACTTCACCAGAGTTAACAATGCACACTTTCTTATTTGTTATTCATGTGCTCATGCGCCTTTTAGTGCACTCTTCCTAATCTTTCTAAGGCGTTTGACTATCCCATAAAATCCTATGAATGGGGCAAAATGATAACTGCATTGTCATTGCCACAATACAGTGGGTGGGAGATTTACATTAGTGGGTGTGATTCCAGTCCAATAAGAGGATACTTTATTTGAAGTGTATTTCACTCATCATAGACCACTTCAAACAAGGGCCTCTTCATATCCCACTAAAGTGTAATTACAGACAGCATTAAATAATGCTTACTGCTTACTACACACACACACACACACACACACACACACACACACACACACACACACACACACACATATATATATATGTATATATATTTATATAAAAATTGAAAAGGCGGACATAAATGCAGCTGCAGTCTAACATTAAAGAAGAACATAATTTCCCCAAACTGGCTGTTCGACTTGTGAAAAGCAAAGCTAAATACTTCAAAGAGAAGAGGGTTTTCCCACAAGATGTTGAAAAGACCCCTCAGCATATAAAAACTTTGCATTTGTCAGCATGATCACAAAAACTTGACATAAGCCCATAGTCTAGAGGCAAACACAATTCTTAGCATCAGTCTTCAACAGGGATTTGTTCTACCGCAAAAAAAACAAAACAAATTGTCGAGGTCATAGACTGCCAACGCCCAAGCATTTTCCCTCTTTTCTCCATTTACTTTGAAAATGTGTACTCTGAGTTCCAGTTGTGTGTTTTTGTAAACTTGCTAAACGTTCATCCAACACAAATGAAGCAAGCATTTAGTGTGGACTAACCTAACTCCACAGTGTGAAAGAGTGAGAACTCCAGGATCCCTGCACAGGAATCACAGACACATCTGCATTGATTGTTTCTAAACGGAGTACTGCGTTTCTATTTCCAAACGCTCAAACGTATACACACAACGCACTCATATGTTACATAACCCCACCCACACCAGATCTAGTAGTAAGTGTTGAAGACCAGGAGCTTTGTGTAGCCTGGCTCTGACCTGTGTTAACACCCAGCTCCAGCACCAACCGTCCTTCCCTGCAGCTCTGCAGAGCCTCGCTCACACCCCAGCACCCTGTCATGTCGGGGGCTTGGCCCCTCTTCCTCGCAGAGCTTTTAGAAGAGCACATATTTCTTCTAGAGGAGGGGAGATATGAGGTGGCCAGAAGGAGCCACGAGTGGCCGGCTGTTCTCTCTGTCTGATGTCACTCTGGAAGCACAGCAGGGATGTGTAGAAGTCTTGATGTGGCTGCGTTAGCGGAGAGGGTTTGCACAGCGTTATAAGTGGGTTTTAATGTGAAGTAGCGATTGTAATTCATGGAAACGCGGTTGTACTTTTTAAGCCATTGCATATAACGTCTGGCGAGTTTAGCCTATGCTCTCTTAATATCAACAGTCACCATTTATACTTTTCTTGTGTCTAATGTGTCAAATGGCTCTAGACTAGCGCCAATTAAGCATGAATTACAAATACACTATGAATAGCCAAGACAAACAAATTAGTCTTGGTAAGTAATCAAAGCTGCCAGATATCAAACTCCAATCAGAGAAGCCAGTTTACATGGGAGAATGTGCTAGAGGTTTTCAGAATTTCTTCATTAGAAGGCTTCTCTTTTCTTTGCCGCGTCACATTGAAGAGTAAAACATGTCTGACTTCAAAGGAAGTCTTTTAATGCTTGATTATAGTCAATAATGTTTCCTGTCTGTTCTGTGAAGGGCAGGACGGAGCCACCAGCAGAGAGAAACAGACGTCCTTCTCAATGCCATTGAAGTGTGTTGGGTGTGAGGCTGATAAAACAGAGTAGACTAATGGAGACAGAGCCTGCCCCCTGACTGGGTGAATTGCCCTTCCTTTGGCTGAAGACATTCTTGTAATTACAACTGCCAGAACACACCAATCAGTCAAGCTAATGTGCAATCGCAGGTCAAAACCTGACATTAGGGCGAATTTGATGATATTTGGTTCACATAACTAACCCTGTAAATACCTCAGTTGTGTTTAAACTCAATTTAACTCTGCCCTTGACTCCACCCATGCTGTAATTATCATATTGATCAGGCTGCAGAGTGAATGTACAAGAAAATGAAATTTTAACAGCTTCACAAAGCACGGTTTCTTGAAGCAATTTATTTCAGTGTAGTTTGTAATCAACCAAAAGGTGTTATTTCCAATCGCCCTAAATCAGGTGTCCACTGTTTGTTTCCAAAACATCTTATCTTCGAAACAGAAACTCCTATTCCATTGGCTCATTTCTCCCCCATCCATTTGTAATGGATAATGCACAAATAAGGAGCTTTCAATATTTGATAGCTGCCCTATCGTGTACTGTATGCATTTTTTATCTGAGGTACATTCTGTGTCAGCAGGGCATTGAATAATTGAGGCCCAGAGAAGAACTGCAAAGCTGAAATGAAAGAGAGGGCTGAATGAAGGGTAATGGGTAATGAGTGAATCTGTCATGCAATGCATGCCTTTCAGTGTGCTTTGTCTTAAGTCTATTGTACTGAGTCTTTTCACCCGAGTTCGTTTCTGCAGCTCTAAGTTCAGGCTAGTTTTTATTGGTTGTACAGTAGTTGACCGACATCATTAGCTGCTTTTAAAGCTACCCCAGACAAATGGCTGGCCTGGCTGTAATTAGTGAGCAGCTGAACAGGACAGTCAATGAGATTGTATCAGGTGGAGTGTGCGGCTGAGCAGAGCTCAGGGGGGTGGGGGAATTCACAGTTCCCTGGAGCTCCTAAACAGTCATTGGTGCTTCACTGAGAGCAGCTGAGTTTTTACACAGCCGTGTTCTCCAACATGAGCAAGGCAGCAGCATCGCTCTCCAAAGCCTTCTGGACTTCAGACAACCATGTCTGACAGGAATGGTGAATGGTCGTCTGATTTACCTACAATCTCCATTTGCATATCGCTGTGGATGCAAGTGCGTGCTGAAAGACTAAAATGCAAATGTAACATAGAGAAACGCTTACATGCTATGATGATAGGCAACAGTCATTAGTCAAAATAATTTTATGGCCAGCCATCCTATGATAAAACATGCTTGAGTTTTGACTAAGAAAATACCAGCACTAGAGGCGATAGTCGATGACACATCTTATCAGTATCTGGAAACGCATGATCTTTTCACTTAACATCAGTAATTACCATTTTCAACATGACTAATTTAATTGAACATAAATTGCTCTGCAGATCCTCAGGCAGAACTCCAATTTGCATTCAAGTCCATTCCTGTTAAAACAAATTCCTCTGTGCTTTTTATAATGAAGGAAAAAAAGAACATATTATGAAGAAGGATAGGAAGAACTCATGTAAAAGGCCATAGTATAGCGCAGTTTGCCAGGGAGAAGAATCAGTTGACAGCTCCCTACTCCCCAAACCTATTTTCCGTGCTTGAAGTCCTTCACCTTACACGCACAGAACCATTTTTATTTTATAGATGACGACAAGATCCTCTAAAGTTGGTAGATGGCCCCTTACTCATAATTGTATTAGAGAATGATGATTATATATTCAAGAGTAGCATAACTTAGTAATATATTAAGGCATATAGATATTATATAAGTATATAATAAAACTAGTATATACATAATTTATTACATATCACTAGTATCAATATAACATTTTCTGCTCTATTTGATAAATATATATCTTCTGGGGAGAACTATTGGGATAAGGAATTGCTGATAAATAAGAACTTGCTAGTTCAGTGGTATCAACCTAACTGCTTCACTGGGGGATTTACAGGCTTTCACTTACAAACAATTCCACCACAACTCTGGCAATTTCTTCATGATATAATATACGCAAGTGAATTACAGAGAATGGTGAGAATGGACCAGAAACAAATGAACCCATCAGCTTGGCTCCAGAGTCAGCAGGCCTGTGCTGTGGCTCAGTGTATGGAACACAGCCATCAAACCATGTCCTGTTGCTACCATCTGAACTACAGGGAGGCCATGGAGCAGACAACAGAAGCCAGAGGACACCACTGCTGCAGATAAAGGTGTTCGACTCGTTCAAATCAATGAGCCGATCAAACACAAATGACTCCTCTGGAGAGCTCGACAAAACGGGGCATCAAGAGAATCAACTTTCGAGAAAGAGGCTGAAAGAATGTCCTCATCAGATGTGTTCCTGTTTTACAGTTGGTTGAGTCAGTCTCCAACCTATCATTTCACTGTGAATTTGTTAGAGGTTTGTTTGTTTTAAGAATATCTACTTGAGAACGGTAGTGATAGTGCTAACGTTAGCCACGTTTAAACGGTTGTTGATTATGTGATGTAATTATGTCTAACATCTAAATAACCACCCTTGTTGTCTCCACACTAGGCTTCTGCTGTCAGGTTCCCTTGTACAAACACGCATAGTTAGATTTTCTCTGCGCACAGCAGAATTGTTTGGTAAAAGATGTTGCCGGAATAGATTTTTCATTTTAATCTCATGAATCCGTGTTATGATTATGAAACTGAGATCGCTGCTAAGAGCAGGGTCAATCAATCCAGACACTTAGTAAAGTCATTAAAAAGCCATCTCTACCGCTGCTCGACGAGTCATCCCTAGGACTGCCACCACGCCCAACGCATTTTCCCTCTTTTCTCCATTTACTTTGAAAATGTGTACTCTGAGTTCCAGTTGTGTGTTTTTGTAAACTTGCTAAACGTTCATCCAACACAAATGAAGCAAGCATTTAGTGTGGACTAACCTAACTCCACAGTGTGAAAGAGTGAGAACTCCAGGATCCCTGCACAGGAATCACAGACACATCGGACCCGCATGCCTGAATTGCACAAGTTCTAAACGGCCAGTAGCCTCTTCTATCCTACGCAACACCAGCCGAGCCCTCAACCGTTTCTATACACACAACGCACTCATATGTTACATAACCCCACCCACACCAGATCTAGTAGTAAGTGTTGAAGACCAGGAGCTTTGTGTAGCCTGGCTCTGACCTGTGTTAACACCCAGCTCCAGCACCAACCGTCCTTCCCTGCAGCTCTGCAGAGCCTCGCTCACACCCCAGCACCCTGTCATGTCAGGGGCTTGGCCCCTCTTCCTCGCAGAGCTTTTAGAAGAGCACATATTTCCTCTAGCGAGGAGAATATGAGGGGCAGAAGAGCCACGAGTGGCCGGCTGTTCTCTCTGTCTGATGTCACTCTGGAAGCACAGCAGGGATGTGTAGAAGTCTTGATGTGGCTGCGTTAGCGGAGAGGGTTTGCACAGCGTTATAAGTGGGTTTTAATGTGAAGTAGCGATTGTAATTCATGGAAACGCGGTTGTACTTTTTAAGCCATTGCATATAACGTCTGGCGAGTTTAGCCTATGCTCTCTTAATATCAACAGTCACCATTTATACTTTTCTTGTGTCTAATGTGTCAAATGGCTCTAGACTAGCGCCAATTAAGCATGAATTACAAATACACTATGAATAGCCAAGACAAACAAATTAGTCTTGGTAAGTAATCAAAGCTGCCAGATATCAAACTCCAATCAGAGAAGCCAGTTTACATGGGAGAATGTGCTAGAGGTTTTCAGAATTTCTTCATTAGAAGG
Organism: Plecoglossus altivelis; assembly: GCA_036571765.1. Classification (NCBI taxonomy): domain Eukaryota; kingdom Metazoa; phylum Chordata; class Actinopteri; order Osmeriformes; family Plecoglossidae; genus Plecoglossus; species Plecoglossus altivelis. The sequence goes on along the minus strand of BROE01000024.1, from coordinate 4,849,564 downwards.
CTTCTCTTTTCTTTGCCGCGTCACATTGAAGAGTAAAACATGTCTGACTTCAAAGGAAGTCTTTTAATGCTTGATTATAGTCAATAATGTTTCCTGTCTGTTCTGTGAAGGGCAGGACGGAGCCACCAGCAGAGAGAAACAGACGTCCTTCTCAATGCCATTGAAGTGTGTTGGGTGTGAGGCTGATAAAACAGAGTAGACTAATGGAGACAGAGCCTGCCCCCTGACTGGGTGAATTGCCCTTCCTTTGGCTGAAGACATTCTTGTAATTACAACTGCCAGAACACACACCAATCATTCAACTAATGCAATCGCAGTCAAAAAAAAAAAAAAAAAACCTTGGGACCAATTAGGGGGCGAATTTGATGATATTTGGTTCACATAACTAACCCTGTAAATACCTCAGTTGTGTTTAAACTCAATTTAACTCTGCCCTTGACTCCACCCATGCTGTAATTATCATATTGATCAGGCTGCAGAGTGAATGTACAAGAAAATGAAATTTTAACAGCTTCACAAAGCACGGTTTCTTGAAGCAATTTATTTCAGTGTAGTTTGTAATCAACCAAAAGGTGTTATTTCCAATCGCCCTAAATCAGGTGTCCACTGTTTGTTTCCAAAACATCTTATCTTCGAAACAGAAACTCCTATTCCATTGGCTCATTTCTCCCCCATCCATTTGTAATGGATAATGCACAAATAAGGAGCTTTCAATATTTGATAGCTGCCCTATCGTGTACTGTATGCATTTTTTATCTGAGGTACATTCTGTGTCAGCAGGGCATTGAATAATTGAGGCCCAGAGAAGAACTGCAAAGCTGAAATGAAAGAGAGGGCTGAATGAAGGGTAATGGGTAATGAGTGAATCTGTCATGCAATGCATGCCTTTCAGTGTGCTTTGTCTTAAGTCTATTGTACTGAGTCTTTTCACCCGAGTTCGTTTCTGCAGCTCTAAGTTCAGGCTAGTTTTTATTGGTTGTACAGTAGTTGACCGACATCATTAGCTGCTTTTAAAGCTACCCCAGACAAATGGCTGGCCTGGCTGTAATTAGTGAGCAGCTGAACAGGACAGTCAATGAGATTGTATCAGGTGGAGTGTGCGGCTGAGCAGAGCTCAGGGGGGTGGGGGAATTCACAGTTCCCTGGAGCTCCTAAACAGTCATTGGTGCTTCACTGAGAGCAGCTGAGTTTTTACACAGCCGTGTTCTCCAACATGAGCAAGGCAGCAGCATCGCTCTCCAAAGCCTTCTGGACTTCAGACAACCATGTCTGACAGGAATGGTGAATGGTCGTCTGATTTACCTACAATCTCCATTTGCATATCGCTGTGGATGCAAGTGCGTGCTGAAAGACTAAAATGCAAATGTAACATAGAGAAACGCTTACATGCTATGATGATAGGCAACAGTCATTAGTCAAAATAATTTTATGGCCAGCCATCCTATGATAAAACATGCTTGAGTTTTGACTAAGAAAATACCAGCACTAGAGGCGATAGTCGATGACACATCTTATCAGTATCTGGAAACGCATGATCTTTTCACTTAACATCAGTAATTACCATTTTCAACATGACTAATTTAATTGAACATAAATTGCTCTGCAGATCCTCAGGCAGAACTCCAATTTGCATTCAAGTCCATTCCTGTTAAAACAAATTCCTCTGTGCTTTTTATAATGAAGGAAAAAAAGAACATATTATGAAGAAGGATAGGAAGAACTCATGTAAACCTGTACTGCGCATTTCACAGAGAGAACAGTGACAGTCAGTCCTACTCCAAACCATTTTTAGTTTGAAGTCCCTTCACCTTCACCACAGTAACCATTTTTATTTATGATCACAAGATCTCTAAAGTTGTGGTAATGGCCCCTTATCAAATGTGTTATATATGAGTAAAGATGTATTTTATATATATATATATATATATATATATATATGTAAAATACATCTTTACTCATATATAATATGTCTGGGTGAACCTTGGGATAAATTGGCTGCATAAAACTTGATGCATGGTTCAATAACGCTTTTACTGGATTTACAGCTTTCAACTTAACAACAATTCCACCACAGACTCTGCAATTCTTCAATGAAATAATGGATTCAAAATGGTTGAATGAAATGAAACAAATGAACCCATCAGCTTGGCTCCAGAGTCAGCAGGCCTGTGCTGTGGCTCAGTGTATGGAACACAGCCATCAAACCATGTCCTGTTGCTACCATCTGAACTACAGGGAGGCCATGGAGCAGACAACAGAAGCCAGAGGACACCACTGCTGCAGATAAAGGTGTTCGACTCGTTCAAATCAATGAGCCGATCAAACACAAATGACTCCTCTGGAGAGCTCGACAAAACGGGGCATCAAGAGAATCAACTTTCGAGAAAGAGGCTGAAAGAATGTCCTCATCAGATGTGTTCCTGTTTTACAGTTGGTTGAGTCAGTCTCCAACCTATCATTTCACTGTGAATTTGTTAGAGGTTTGTTTGTTTTAAGAATATCTACTTGAGAACGGTAGTGATAGTGCTAACGTTAGCCACGTTTAAACGGTTGTTGATTATGTGATGTAATTATGTCTAACATCTAAATAACCACCCTTGTTGTCTCCACACTAGGCTTCTGCTGTCAGGTTCCCTTGTACAAACACGCATAGTTAGATTTTCTCTGCGCACAGCAGAATTGTTTGGTAAAAGATGTTGCCGGAATAGATTTTTCATTTTAATCTCATGAATCCGTGTTATGATTATGAAACTGAGATCGCTGCTAAGAGCAGGGTCAATCAATCCAGACACTTAGTAAAGTCATTAAACTAGCTGTGCATTCACTGGACACACTGCATAGGGATAATAATACTGTGCTAACTTTACCATTGTAATTTAATTTTACAAACGAGTAGAGTCTACTATGAGAAACATAGTCATCATTTGATACTGATGCCCCTATTATTTTTAATGACTGAAACCATGTTCACATGCCTGGGTCTAAATAGTTTTTGTCCTCCCAGTTTATTAATTGCAGTTGCATGCAAAGCTAGACCTGATGTGAAATATAATAACTCAAAGTCTGAGTGTTAGGTGAGGTGCTGTGTGAATAATGAAACAGAAAGAGAGAAAGACAGGGAAAGAGGAGCTGATTGGCCTGATAATAAGGAGCAAAGGGTTCTGGGAGGAAGTTAGCTGCCTCAGGAAAAATACATGAATATGAAATTGCATTATCTGGAAATATCTAAAATGCATAATTTAGTTTGTGGTCACACCACGACACTGACTCACCTTAAAATAGAGGCAAGACTCATAAATTGTTAGCTTACAGCGTACATTAGCACAAACTTGTTTTCTCATCACTGTCACCGAGACGTTCTCCATTTTCAGAAGGTTTGCTTTGCTACGGTTTGTAAATATTAATTTTTTGGGTTGTTGTTTTGCATGAATGATTCATACTCCAGCAATAAGTGGGTGCCATATAATCGAACTTTACCCAAGGCAGAATTTGTGGATTTGCATCAATTAATGTACCATACTGAGACAAAAACACACACCCAAACACACACATGGCTTTTCAATGTACTTACATTTCCCAGCTTGCTCCAAAGAGCTCTAAAGGATTATTCCCGGGTACTCATCATATCAAACCACCAAATATTTATGACAGGACTGCAGGCAGCTTAGTATTGCTGCTTCCTCTTACTCAGTGGAGAATGTTGGGAAATATGACCAGTAGTTTCTCTCTCTCTCTGTCTCTGTCTCTCTCTCTCTCTCTCTTATTCCTCCATCTCGTTCTCTCTCTTGCCTCTTTTTTTCTTCCTCCTCTTTGTTTCCTCCACCACTGCCAGTAGATTTCAGCCAGACGGAGGCTCTCTTCCAGTGCACTTTACCCACACAATGAGAGCAGAGCGGGAATAAAATGCTCTCATTGTGCACTAAGCTATTCATAATGGGCATCGTTTAAAAGCTTTACAAGCTATGCTCAATTTCCCTGGCTGTCACAAGGAGTCTGGATTCTCCAATTGAGCTGGTACAAACCAATTCGGTTCTTATAATATATAGCGTTCTGTACATATAAAACCATTACAAAATAAATTAATAATTGAAAGCATTGTTGGCTGCTTTTAAGGAAGAGGGCGAGCATTGTATGCTGCGCAGCAGCAACATTTAGACTTCGTTATTAAATTGTGCCATGAGCAACATGCTGGAGCCAAACATTTCATTTCAGAGACAGACTGAAAGTGGTTGACCTGAAGGCTTTCGGATGTTCCTTACTTGGACTTGTCATCCATGAACTTAGTAGCTGGGATCCCTGCCACATCACGTCAGTCTCTGGGACAACAGAAGATGATCCAAGAAAACATCCTGTTCTTGATGAGCGATGATAGTTTGCATGAATGATAGGGAATTCCAACAGCCAAGCTCGAAATTTGGACTATTTTTTACCTGATGGATGAGAAACAAGGTTTGGCATTAGTGGGTCAGGTGCTGTGACCATACTGTTCTGTTTTTGCTGTACCTGCATAACAGGTCAAACCTCCACGGCTTGTCTTTGCTCTCAGATCTGGTCGTGGGGTCAACACTGTTGTTCTCTCTCACATCAGTCCAATTAGATGTGGCTGGATAGCGTGTGTTGTGACAGAGCCAACACATTCATGAAGGACGTGCTGTCTGTTTGCAGCATCAGGAGCAGGGGGTGATTAGACAGCTGGATCCTTGGTCCACACCAAGGCCAGATTGACTTTTGGTAATGAATGTATTAACAACCAACACACAAGTGTCTGGCAAACTCCATTACAAAGTATGAGGGAAATAACTAATGACTTTCTCCAATATAATGGACGACTTTTTTATGAAATAGATTATTTTTAATAGAATGGGAAAATGAAAGACAGAGATTAGACACTTGTTGTAAAATGTATTGATTTTTCAAATTACATGAATAACAGAAAGGTACCCTTTGGTTATGTTAATTCGCAATAAATAATGCATTCCTGCTTGATTGGGAATGACCCCATTCACACCTGGCATACAACAATTTGTATTCAAATTGTGCTCAGATTGAACATCAACTGTATTGCAAGATGGATATAAATGCTTCCAAAAACGTGTACTTTATTTGCAGAGGTGGTTTTCAAATGTTCAAATCTAACAGCATTTTGGTGGTTAGAGTGAAGGAACGGTCTGTAATTCACCAGGCACAGTGCGTAATGACATCTGAGCCACAAGGCGCAGTGCAACAATAACAATGTCTCATCTACAGTGCAACATCAAACAATTTTGCAGGTGCAGTCTCGTACAAGACAGTGGTGAAAAATGATCTCACATAACATACAGAGAAAAGACAAATTATAAGGTAGTAAAGTTATACTCAGGGCAGCTCTGAGTGCTCTTAGATCAAGCAAACAGTAGTTGAAAGCCATGAAAACAGTCAACAGGGAAATGTCTTACATCAGGTTTCTGGGTAATCTGGACCTCCTCTACTTCCTTTCCAGGTGCTTTTCTGTTCAAATTGAGGGACGCTGTCTATCACAGAAGTGAGGGTGATGGTCATGCTGGTTTGGAGACACAAGGGTGATGAACATCAAGAGATTGAAAAAGGAAAGAGTTGGTGGTGGATGTTGCAGCAACCGCAGGAGCGGACAGAGGAAGCGAAATAAGAGTGGGAGAGAGAGTGGTGAGAAACCCTCAGGGGATGTTGAGGATGGGGGAGAGAGAGTGTGTGTAAATGACACAACAATATGGTCTGACACACCTAGGGTGGTCACAGGGGCTTCAGGTGTTCAATAGATCCATAGTAGACCAATGGCTTGGTGAATGCTAGATTTTAGGGTGGTTACCAGGCAGGTGAGGGTAACATGGGATGAGGGAAGAGAGAGAAAAGAGACAGAAAAATAGAGAGATACTAGAATACTACTTGAAGGGAGGTGGGCAGCGCATCTAGTTCATCGGTACAGCCTGAGTTACGATGACTGTACTCCATGGTTTACCATTCTAAGGTCTACATGTAGGACTAAACTACGGAAGTACTTTTCTACTTTAAACACTTGCCTCTATTCGCAGATACACATGTGTACAGTCTAGGAACCAATCAATGTGTCCATCTGTTATTATTTTAAGCACAATAAGCCACTTTGCCAGACCATTGCTGACTTTGTGTGTTTTAGAATTGTTTACTTTTGAGAGGACGATAACTGCATTATCTTGTACCACACACAACTACTCATTTTTATAACATCATTCGATGATGGATGCTCTCTGTGCTGAAAAAAGAAGCTGTGTCTGTTCCACCTTGATTGTATCTGAGAACTCTGAAATGGTGTTTAAAATGTCTCATGTGTTCCTCAGCACTAGGAAAGTTTGTGAAGAGCTGGTTTGTCACTGATAAATGAACAGAAAGTTCCCTCAACAGAAAGTTTCCCAGGCAGAACGTTGAAGAAAACACATGAATACTGTGAACTAATCCAAACACAGTTTCATACACAGTATCAATAGTATTCCCTAGTCTTTCATTTTAAATCCCCAAATATTCAGTTACATACTTACATGACAGAATGTCAAAAAATTATGAAGCTATTTATTTGACGGCCTACAAGTCGATCAATATTGTCCTTCCAGTGTTTATTAATTCCATCCAGTATACACAGTATACTGCATTTGTATGGATATTCTATCCCGCAGTGCAGTCTATACTGCATGGTCTTCTGTAGGTCTCCAATGGCTGATGTTAAGGTTTCTTGGATCAATATATGCTGAAGTGGATCAGTGTTAGCTGTGCTGTCTATCCGGTACAGCAGGCCCATGGCTTTGAAGCATGGAGCACAGGGTAGCAGACCGCAGACAATACTGACATTTCTGACCAACTCCACATGGGATTTTTGCATGGCCACTGCCAGTGCCCCAGCACACCAGGCATCTCGCTCACAAATGTCATTCTAGCAATCACTCATCTGTGTCTATGAAGGAAGGCTGTTCTTTGAGAGCTTGAACGACTGAAAGAAAAAAACACACAAACACACGTACATGCCACTGATGACCTACAGAAACATGCTGTGCGACAGGCTTGTTTTTAATGATCGTACAGCACACACAGGTGTAATTGTTACAAACAGCAGGCTCAGTGATTATCATCAGGCTTTCTCCCTCAGACAGACAGGAGTCCACAATGGCTCCAATCAAACAGCTCCAGATCCCCACTTTAGCCCAGCCTCCAGGTGACCACTTCTAGCTGCCAATCAGCCCAGAGAAAAGAGGCAGCTCCCTCCTACTACTCTAATGGCTGCTTCATGCAGCTAACCTTTCCGGTGGTCCGCCTCACACCCAGCAAAGTCAATTCTCCTTGCTTATTAAATCATTCACAACACAATCAGCACTGGGGAGTGTGTCTAAAAATAAACATGTTTCTGATGATGTGAGCTTCTCACCTCCAGTTCAGGAACAGCCCTGAGCAGGTTCCTGTGAGAAGGACTGCCTGACAGAGATCACACGTCTTGACTGTAAGAGGCTGGGAAACACTCTGATCTATATCTTCCTGCCACATCTATTTAAAAGTCTGTGAGGGATTCATATGGTCTTACTCCTCCTGAGTCTTTTTCAATTATTTCATCGCTCTATGCAATAATAAGCAATTGAGAAACAAGTCCTCTGAGAGCAGCGTTACTTCTGAGAGTATTTGTGAAATCACAGTATCATATAAGAGCTAAATAAATAAGAGCTAAATAAATAAATGAATGAGTATTAAAGACAAGTTGTCCCATCGCATGCATAACAACCTGGGAAACCAATTAAGATTTCAGTCCAAATATTGAAGATCACGTGTTACATTGAGCTGACACGTGTACTGTTGCTCCATGTCATGTTCTCCTTATTTGAGTGTCTGTCTGTCACCTTCAACATGTCACTCAGGAGATGAGTGTTTACCAGTTAGTAACAAACTCTTCAACCATTTGAAGCTCTCCTCCCCAGTCTGCTCAAGACTCCAGTGTACCAGTGTAAGATCCACTTCCCATGCCTGTGTTCTGGATGCCGTCAATGGCCTTGAACCGATCTAGACTCCAGTCAATCGCGTTCATATCAAAACTGCCCTGAGATATCCTCCTGACTATTAAAACTCAGCCTTTCATCAACAACAAAAAAATCTGGTTCTTGCTAACCATGACCGAAAGGCTCAAATGGTGTTTCAAAGTTAAAATTCCTGTGTGATATCATGTTTTTATAGTTCCACCAAACATCATTTATGCTGTATTGCAAAATGAAAAGAAAGTCCTTGTTGCGTTCCTCTGACAATACATATAACTTTCCAGTTTCCATTTAAATCAATTGCTTGTTGTGAGTGTAAAATTCATTTTTTTGGTCTCTCTGATGTTAAATGTTAAAAGAAAACTTTTATGAACAAAACAGTTACGAGCAGAGTCCAACTGACATTGCAGGCGAATAAATACAATTGATTTCTTTTGAGTTTGAAACAGCAGCCTTCTGTCAGTGTTTGAAAGCACAGATATGTTGTCATCACCAGCTATTTTAAAGAAAATTTGAGGCTTCGAATGAAGTATGATGAATAAGTTATGAATCTGGTGCGATTTGAGGTTACATAATTACTGCTTACATAGATAGTGAAATAGAGCAAACATACAGCAGTAAAGTACAGATCTCATAAATAATGCTTTGACTCTCACAATAATTAGCATTAATGTTTGTCCAAAGTACTGTATGTGTCAGACTAATTAATAGCTTAAAACCTCTCATCCTTTACGATGGTTTTATAATGTACAATTCATAAGGCCACGGATCCAATTAAGCAGTGAATTTGATATCAACTTTCTACAAGGATGCCAGCGAAAGGAAAAGACACAGGCCAATAATCTGGGAGAAAAGAAAATGGCAACATTTCCACTTTTATAATTAATAGGCCACAAACGCTCATATTCCTTTTCGTTTGCTGCTACTAAAGATTAAGTTTGGATAGGTCAAATGTCTAATGAGTTTTGCAAATGCAATCAAGCCTTAGGGCTGCATACTTCTGAAATTCTATTTGACTGTTGCAGGATAGGTACATGTATCTCAAACAAAGAGCGGGACAGGAGAGGGGTGTGGTAATTAGCTGCATGACTGGTGTTTAAAGCAATTAACCAGCCTCTTGAAATTCTCTACAAATACATTTTAAACCCTAAAAATCTGCACCTTTACAACATCAAAATTAGCAATGGAGCACCAGCTGAAACCAACTGTTTCAGTCATATATTATCAACATAGACAAGCCAAGAAATTATATTGCCCAGTGGCTTCTTTCACAGTTAATTTGTATTGTGATTTTCCACCCCCTTATCCCCCTTTAACCAGATCCTGGTTCTACCTGCATGATTCCGTCTGGTATTGGACGAAGTCCATTTAATTTCAAACATTCCAGACCCACGTTGGCATATGCTCTGCCTAAAGCAGGGGTGGATAATCCTGGTCCTCAGGGGCCACTGTCCTGAAAGTTTGGGATGTTTCCCTACTCCAGCACACCTGATTCTAATGAATGGGTCTTTAACAAGCTCAGTGGAAGCCTGCTATTAACCCATTCATTAGAATCAGGTATGCTGGAGCAGGGAAACATCTAAAACTTTCAGGAGAGTGGCTCTCAGTCTTGGATTGCCCACCCCTGGTATACTTCTTTCAAACAAGCTTTGCACATGGTAGGGAGTCTTCTAAATGGACTCCCTGGCGCGGTTAGCTCAGCAGCCACGCAGCAAGTCATGCAGCACAAAACACCAAACTGTGGCTCAGAGAGAACAAGATGGTTAAAACATTAGCTGTCCTCCAGGGCTGCCCTACACATGAGTCAGGCCAAGATTCGTTTGCAAGGGAGATCCACCAAACCACCTGACTGTAAGTTACACTGGCTCACTTGCATTTTGTCCCGCTTGGGTTCACTCGTTACGCATGAACAAATGCACCCACATGCTTATAAATCAAATCTTCCATGGCACTAGTCGGTGTGTGACCATCATCGCTAGGCAATTACAAATCGGCTATGATTGCCTTCTTTGACATGACTCTGGTCTGTTATTATGGGCTGTCAAAATGTCACAGCCACATTTACTGTGTCAACGTTAAGGTCTAGTAGTCTGGGCTGCTTGTCTAAAGATGTTAATGGGTTTAAATCTCTCCATCTCCTCAGCTGGATATGGAGCATTTCCCCTCAAAATGGATTCATATCCACTGCTGTATTATTAGGAGGACTTTGTTCTCGTCCCTCCATTCTGTAGCATATTACCCTGAGTGGGTCTGCGAAAAGATATGTGCCCCTAAAAGCAGATGATAAAGAATGACCACAGCCAATTTACCTACGTCAAGGACAAAAATGAATTTAATTACTCGTATATTCACTACTTTCTGTTCGTTTCTCCGTTCCACACTCTCTCAAGCCATAATTTGCACTCCGTTCTCAATGGCAATGGGATTTTGACAAAACAATTGATTCTAGCCATCCAAAATGAAGTAGCCCTTTTTGAACCATTGCTGTTTCCATCAAAAGATAATTTCACCGATAAATGACATGTATATTGCTTGGTTTTACAAATAATCTTGAATAAATTCTGACAATACACAACTGATATTGAGTATGCCCTTACTTGTTCACAGCTATGATGCCTGAACATTTTTTCATCCTACCTTCCACTGGCACACCAACCAATGCTATTGTTTTGTATTCAGTGTGTGCACCTGTGTTCTGAATCGAAGGGAATCAGATAGCTACATGTAGCTACACACAACCCACCTGTCTGCTCTCCTATCCAATGTTATCACCTTATTGAAGGCTGAGGTTTGAGATTTACAAAGGTCTTTTAACTGACGTCTCCTGTGTCTTAGTGCTATCCTCTTCTGAAGCAAAAGGCTTTCTCGTCAACATCAAAGACTGTGGAGATTGGACTCTCGGAAAGGGGGGGAATTGAGCGAGAAAGAAAATTGCATTGAATTTAACATCACCGGGGAAAGAATTGGTGCAGGAGATACTGAAAAATGAAACAAAAGACAACATTTGGAGATTGTGTGGCTGAACTCATTGTGATTATTATTGTGACAGCCAAATGAATAAATAATGAAAAGAACACCATTACTAAAATACAATTGAGGTGTATCACGAACCTGTTGTACATATCCATAACCTCCATGACAAGTATTTTGACACAAAATGTCACAATCTCTTGGCTGTCCCTGTCATAAGTGTCTCTGACTGGCCATACTGATACACCAACATATGCATCTGTAAAAAGATGCATGGGTTCCCAGCCTCGCGCGGAGGACTCAGCTGAGTCCATGTGTTTGTCTGCTTACGTGGAAAAAGATAGTGTTATCAGCATGGGGTCTGCTCCTGACTCGACCATCTGTAACAGCAGCTGTTGGTGCTCGCGGACAAGCAGGAGGAAGCGGAACAAAGAAGGGAGGGGAGAAGGGGAGGCGAGAAGGAGCGCCGCAACACACGACAAGCCTTGTGGGCATTTTTCAGGGTAGTGATCACAGCTTGTGATGAGGAGTGAGGACCCTGCGATGGCTCGGGGGGGGGGGGGCGAAAGACTGGCGCAGAGAGTGCCCATGAAGTGCCCTTCTCCCCCTCCTCTTCTCTCCTCACCTACTTAATCCCTGCTTCTCCGCACTGGCTTTCTGAGAAACAATCTGTATCACTCACTCGCTAATGTTGGAGAGCTACGTGAGATTACATTCCCACGAGACTAGGGTTGTGGTTCCACACATGCCCCCTCCACGTTAGTCCCTGTGACAGCTGACCCATCGCACCCACGCCTCTCCCGCGGGCTGGAGGGCACACCGTGTTCTCAACACGCTTTCTGACGGACGGCTTTTCAGGTTGATTCAGATTCCCATGTGAGCATCTTATCTAACCTCACACATGATGGCATATGGGTCTGCCTCTTTAGTAAAGAAATAGAGGAAGTGGAGCAGGAAGGATGGGGAGAGGGAGGGTGTTGAGGGGGCTGGTGCTTAATGGAAAAATCTAAAAGGTACAGCGAAGCAGTAAGGGGAGGAATGTCTTCCTGGACAAAAAGTAAGTCTTCCACCATCTCAGTTTTGAACGGGGAAGATAGATTGGAAGAGGGATCCGACGCCATGGCGAGGGACCGGGAAAGGAGGGGAGGGGAAACAGGATCTTCCGTTAAGCCTGCAGTCCTCTTGAGCCTGCATTCACATATCAATCACATGGTAGCCTCTTCTTCTACTGGGTTTGGGGTTTCGATCCATTTCCTTGAAGCCTTTACTTTTTGTAAGACAAACATGACGAGAATCCCGTTGCTGCTTTGTAAACCCAACAGAAGATGTATCCAGTACCTTGCTCCACGTTTCTTTCAGAAGCTTAACAGCAAGGGACTTCAGAGAAAAGCCTTGAAACCACAGAGGTTTGTATTTCATTAGTGAAACGTTGTGTTGCTGTTATCCGACAAAGTACAATACGTGCCGCGCCCTTGAGATACTTTCAGAAAGTGTCACAGTAAATGCACCGCAGGAGCGCTGTGAGAACAAAGATTCTTTGATCAAATGAACTCTCCAGATCCTTCTTCTGGGTAAGCACAGTTTGAGGGTGGATATTTACAAATATCACATCAAGCACTTCCAGTGGGTGACAAGCTGCTCAGGTCTGTCTAATGAGCGGTGGATTCATTCCAAGATAGGGAAGGCTGAAAGATATCACAGACACTTCGTAAAAGTAATAGTGCTCAATTAGTAGTGTTATCTTGTATTCCACACCTGTGTACTAACTGAGAATTAAAGGCAATGCATGGACACTTTTATTTGGCTGATGGAAGTTTATGTGCGCCCATTTGCAATTTGTCCAACTGCCTCAAGCCTTCAGTGTCTACTTCTTCATCTTCTCAGTTATGTAAGCCTCACAGAGTGTACGCATAGTCCTAAGGGTACATGCACGCACGCATGCACACGCATATACGCACACACCCGCACTCACAGAGACAGACACAGTAATAGCCACAAGCCTTCAGAGTAGATACCAGGTATCAGAATCCTGTGTGGGCCTGAATGACTGAGCACAGATACAGGGACTGGAAGTGAAAGGCAATTTAACTATGAACTCACCCTGAAAGAACCTTCGGTCTGTCAATCACTCGGCCCGCTGCTTTAAGAAGGCCTCTGTCAGCAATGGAGAATGCAAAGCCCAACACTTAGCAGCCCGCTCCAGTCCTGTAATGAGATCTCTGGGCAATCTGATTGAATTATTCTGATGGTATTCAGCAGGCTAGCGCTTTAGGCCTGACACCCCTCAATGATAAAGCCCAGAGAGGGAAATAACCTACAGGGATGAATCTCCAGATAGAATGTGAGGATGGTCTGTCAACCCACAATCCTGTAGGTCATCCAAAAGATGCCCGATTCTGCAGTGGATTTAGCTGGGTCGATGAGATGTTTTAAATGACATTCATATTCTGGAGTGCCCTGGGTTGAAGGGGGTGTATCGAATCTGCATTTCCTTGGTGGATAGCTTCAGCGACATGCCTCTAAACAAACAACAGGAAATGCAATGTGAGCTGCTTTATCTATGTTGAATGTAGGCCATATATGGAGGCTCATTTAAGATGGGTTTTAGAGGCGAGGAAAACATGAGGGGACTCAAACATGCAAATTAACGTCTGCTCGCAAACAACATTAATCAGCAACAAATACTGCAGCTGTTTCAAAGATTGTGCATGCACACCAGAAACAGGGGCCTGTTTAATTGGAGCAAATCAATGATTTAGCTGAGCATAAGCCGACTCCAGGCATCCAACACAACTAATCTTTATCAAGCTACGCCAAAATAGATACGGAAATGAATGCACATAAATGAACGGATGTTAAAATGTAAAACGCGTTTAGATGTAGATGCATTTCTACATTTGGCCCTGGCCTTTTAGATTTCTTCTAATCTGACTTGATTCATGGCTTGGGGAGTCAAATGTTTGCAGGATAAAATACAAGGACCCGCCCAGCTAATTGAGTGTGCTGCAATTCATGGTTTGGCGAGGCAGCAAGGCCAATGGCGAATGAACCTGCCTGTAGAGTACAGTATATTACCGTACTACACTGTGTTGCTTTAGGGTGAAGAATTTTTTATTCTTTGGCACAGGACCCCATAGCATAGCATAGCATAGGACAGGATTGGATCGGACATCTCAGATATGTCTCAGAATTTACAGATGTAATATTTTGCGGTGACGGCAATGTCACTGTTACTCAATAACAATTCAATGGAAATCGTTTTTCGTTCGTTTTTCGTTTTCAAATAGCAACTGTGTATCGAATGACCCAAGTAGGTTCACATTGATTTATTTAATCCACCTACGTAATCGTTGATCAATATTTCAGGTTAATTAACTACATTTTAATCTGCAATATGTCCGATTGATGGGCTGAATATGTTTGTGATACAATTTACATGTCATTCACTTTATGGCACATTCAATTGGACAGATTTTCTGTTTGGTCTGGACAGATGAAGTAATTTCCTGCTTGGCTGTTTAACCATCAGACCCAGAGGGGTGATGTGTCAAAACAAAAGACGTGAAATTGCTTTTTTTGGGATTGTATGGAACTTTGAACCTAATAGACGAGTGCAGCGAGAAAAAGTCCTGTTGAAAGAGGTACACAATACATCTACTTCCCAAACTGTTGAGCTCACTGAAAGGGTTAAATTCTCATTTACATTGATAGATTATATCCAAGAAATATTTTTCTTCATAGAAACGCATTTATTGACATTTGCAGTTTTGTATTAGGTGAGAAGCACCCATAAATGTTCCAATGTTTGCAGGCTTCATGTCACTGATCTTCTTTTCCTCAACTGTCAAAATAGAACGAAAATCAATAAACAAATTGTAGTCACACTTATTCACAAGCATGTCATTTGATGAACTGAGCCTTGTTTCAAGATGTCAACAAGATTCCAGTGTTTCTGAGTGAATGCTGCATCCTGGCAAATCGTGCCAATTTGAGATGTCGTTTTTGTTCCAGGCCCTACCAAACTCAATGACACAGCAGTTGGTTTGTGGGCTGATTGTGCCATGAGTAGAGCAACAACACAAACGTATCAGACAGCGCTGGCCTTTTAGAAATGCACCACTGTTATTCTGGGGGCTGGACATGAACTTCGTGATCCACACGGCCAGAAATGAGTCAAAACATTTCTATTCCCAGTTGCCGTTGCTCGTTGTTGCTGAACTTTCGTACAAATTTCTGTTCATCATGTGGACATGGGTGAGAATATGGTTGCCTGATGCACACATCTGTGTCCCATATTTCAAAGTGCGCCAACGCAGTAGGTGTTCAAACTCTGTATACGTCACTAAGATAACATTAAACTATGCTTGTGGACCAATCTAGGCCCAACTGGGACCGACGGAAGCCATGAGAACAGCTGAGGCCAGCAGAACCAGCTTGGTTGAGGCCCAGATGGGGCTGGTCCTCTGTGAAGGGGTCTCGGAGGTAATCTGGGGAGGACATTATCTGCTTCGCTGCTTCTCTGCAGCATCTGGAGGACTCTGCCACCTGCTCTGGAGGGCCACACACTACCTCTGTCTCCTTGGAGCTCGGTTTGTTTGCTTTCCTCTCCCAGACTTGCTGCTAGACATCGCACAGTCACTTAGTCATGTCACATGTGGGCCCAACGAACAGGGCTCGTGTCCCTCTCTCAACCTTTCAATCCAAATGTATTGTGAAAGGAGTGGAGCGGTGTGTGGGGTCAGGTCTAATTCAACAACATATCCCCTAGTGATCTTGCAGTAAGGAAGTAGGCCTCCGGCGTGCAGGGGACTGTGGACTGCTGGGAAGAGGTGTTGCAGAAAGAAACACATTGCACCTCTTCTTCAGATGACACAGAAGGCACAAAGGTGCCAGGGAAATTTCAGCTGTGTGCACTCATGTAAGTCCCAAACAATCATACTTTCCATCAAGACACAGGAACGGACTCCCACTGATTGTCGTCTTCAAATAATGGTTGAATCCCAGAAAGACAGAAAATGTTATTGTCATCGCTATCTGATGACAGTGTGCCAAACAGATGATTATTTTTTAAAGGCAATTCATGAAAGTGGAGGATATGACCTCCACAATGTTTTTAAATATGTCCGGCTCGCAAAAATGTTTATTTCCCAATAGTGTTCCATTATTTATGATCACAGGTTAAGGCTATCCAACCTTTCCACAGCCGCCTGCAAGTCAACAGTGACAGCAGCAACTGTCACTTTCAAGTCCTCCTGAGTGCCTCAGACAAATAGTGATTTTGCAAAGGCAAATGTGAATATAAATATTTCTAAAAGCGTATGGAATACGCTTGTGCACCCTGAGTGAGAGAAGGGATAGGCTTTTCAAAAGTGATTTTCCACCCCGATTGAACGGGATGTTGCTGAAATAGCCTGAGAAATCGTACTCTATGCAATGAATCGTGACCTGACTGTGTCTGGTTCAACAATAAGCTACTGGAAATAACACCAATCTAGAATACCCCCATGCAAAGAAAAACACACTTTAATTTAGCTATAAGATATAATTCACATACAGTATATTGGTTAGAAGATTATTGGATTAAGAATGCCTCCATATGTAGCCCTGGATCATGCCCTTTTATGATAAGAGTCTGAGATGTTAGTAGGACTTGCACAGAATCTCAGGCATTTAAGAAATACATGTAAAGATAAAACAACAGAACATGGTAAGTTCTGAGATTTTTTATTCATTAAGATTCTAAAATAGTATTCAACACTATTAAATGATGCATTCATGAGTTATATTTAAAGTGGAAATAATAAGTGAACTAAAATGTTTCCATGTAATGGAATGTCTTTTAACCCAGGTTTAAATGTCGAGAATATGATTACTGCGTGAGAGATCTCCTCATTTATCAAATTAGCACCTCAGAAAGGGTGAGATGCTTAGAGCTTATTAGAGTGGAATGGGTCAAGGCAAAGGTAAGATGTTTATCTCTACACGTACAATAAAGAATGAACTAGATAGTTGAAACGCCTCAGAGAAAATAATAAAAAAGACGCTTGTTTTACCTTTAGAATTCAAACTTTGTTCATAGATGGATGAACGTGTTCCTTTCTCGTAAAATGTGGAGCCATGATTCTGTCAGAATGTCAAAATTCAAAGTGGAGAAGAGAGAGAAACAGAAACTGAGGGGGAGAAATAGGACAGGACACTTGTCCATGATAAACATGTCTTCCTGCATGATGTTTTATTCATAAGAGCAAAGGTATCTTTACACACGAAATATCATATTTTGTCAGCGTTCATTTCTAGCTGTGGTCTGTGAGGCTGGCTGGGGCTAGATAACAGGGAAGCATCCTAGAGGGCAGACACAACACCACAGGGAGTAATCCAGGCTATCATAACGCCTGGCAGGAGTCAGGCTGCCGAGGTACACTTTTATCAAAATGTCAGACACCTTCCGACGCTGTGAAAGTGTCTGAGCATTGCTGGCCTGGCTGTAAACCTAGTATTTCAAAGTGAAACCACTAGTGTAGGCGAGCGGTGTCCACCGCAAACACGGACTCGTATTCTGCACTCCACTTTAAGGCTGCTCTCGAACACAACCGCACTCAAGCCGAGAGCGTAACTTGAAAAACATAGGCATTTTCTGGACTGAACTTCAATTGCTTTAATAGAACCAGGGTTGTAGCCATCTTTAATGCTTTGCTTTCGGACATGCGCCACTGATTTCTTATCTCTGACAAATTACATTGCATTCCATTACAGAACTGAAGCGATTCATCTGCGGTTCATCCTAGCACATTAGTTCGGTCTTGGTGTAACCAGGCTAATCAGATTGCACAGCAGATTATTGCTCAGAAACTTTTGTATGAATGACAGTGATTCCCAGAACATTATCAATCCTTATGGCTGCCTGAGTCCTATCACGCTCTCTCTATCCTTTGAAATCTGCTGTTGTTCCATCTACCAGCTGTACTCTAAATTAAGATGTAGGCTACAGTATGAATTGTCTTTGTCAGTGTAGGATTTGCCAACAATCTGTCAGCTCCCAGTGCTTTGATGAATAAACAATACGTTTCATATATTTCTTTCCCAGTTGCTGCGAGAGATTGATTCTCTGCATTATCATCAGATACACATGGGAAATGCATTATCCAATAGGAAGGTTGTGGTCAGGCTGGCTGCTATCTAGGATTTGTGAGTCTTTGCATGACATGCCTCCATATATTCCGTTTCCGTCAAGTGCCTTCTAAATGAACACAGGGAAACATTTTGCCATAGAGAATTTAACATAATGTGCGTGAATAGTCATCAAACTCACAATAGCAGCACAAATACATCTGGTGGCTGAAAACAATGGATTTGTACGCCAGTCTACACATCCCACTCACGTCCCCTGAGCGTGTGGTTGTGGGTACATTGCCCTGAGCGTTCCCGGAGCTACTCCACAAACTTCGAGCTGAGCTGGGCGACCTTCCGCTTATCCGCACCGACCCTGTGAGGTGGCTGTTGGAGGGCCGAGCTCTGGAGAGCTGTGGCCACCCGAGCCAGATGGCCAAGTGCGTAGCTCATCCAGATGCTCCACTGGACGTAATATCTGCTTCAATGTGAGCAGCCTCTGTCCTCTCAACTTTAAATCATCCAGACAATGCCTATCTATACGAAACACAATTGTCATTTTGAACTCAAACTCCAACACATGAGGATGGGGGAAATGTCACGCCATAACCAACTAGGCCTGTCATTTCCAATCTTCTTTGGAAGTCACTGTAACACGTAAGGGATGGGGGAATACTGTGTCTGGCTTAGCCAACTGAGTTTAGGTATGAAATGTTAATGCAGTGTCAGGGTAGTGCTTTCAGGCTTGACTCATTGTTGATTCAACGTCTCTGCACCACTAGAGTGAATGCATTATAGAAAGCTGTCACCAGCATGGTTGAAACTCTTACAGAACAATAGAAAAATACCTCTGATCTGCGTACAGAGCCTACCACTTAATGGATATATCTGAATAGGAAATGACTCTGGATTCTACTACCTGTGCATTTCCCCATTCGAGTTTCCGTTGTAGGGGCATTGCTATATTACATTTCCTCTAACGAGGCCATCTGCGTCCCAGTGCTGTGAATATGCTAAGCAGGGCTACAAGGTTCGGAATCGCTGAGCAGTGTGGAGCCGCCCCCAGGGAGAAGAATGACGCTGGGCAGAGATATGAATAAGATAAAGGGGAGAGGTGGTGCGATTATCCAAGCTGCAGCTCACCAGTTCAACAAAATCTATTATCGTAGTGGACAGGGAAATGAACCCAACAGTATCTCCCTCCACTTTTATTTCTCTCCGTTCAGGTGCGTGTAAGGGCGACTGGTTCGTTAGTTATTCCTCTGCACTTTGTCAAACCGACGGCGCGGAGAAGCGCACTGTTAATTGAGTGAGTCAACGGCATATTGAGGAGAGGAGATTAATTTAGCTGAATAAATCTTTCATGCTTTTGACCTAAGCTGAGAGGGTGTGTGGGGAAAGTCTTAGTCCGCCAGTAGGGCTCATCACAGGAGGAGAGATTGGGAGAGGAAGAAATTCAAACATGGAGAGAGAGAGAAAGAGAGAGATAGGGGGAGAGAGAGAGAGAGAGAGAGAGAGAGAGAGGACTAGAGATGGAGGGTGGAAAAGAGAGCTGTACCCAGCTGGGGTAAAAGTTGCATTTAAAAACCAGCACACTAAAATACGCCTTCAAATCTTATGTAGCACATTTGAATGGGCCTGTTCAAGGTTCTGCAGGTCTACAGACAAAACAATAAGTGTTCACATGACATAGGCTACCCTTCACTCTTCAACAGCAGTTACATCACGTCCTCAATGCCACCAGAAGAAGAAAGCTTTGCGATGGTCTGCTGTCCTTGTAAGCAGATTGTGGAAAGTGCCCATTGCCTTTCTACAAAAGTAAAGTTTCTCGACCTCTCCACTTTCCATTAGAAGCATGCACGCTGTTGTCTGCTCAAACAGCTTCTTCCCACAATGCTCAGTCTCAAGGATCCATAGCAAAAGTGGATCGACAGAAAGAATGATAAAACCGGGCATGTTCGAAGCCTTGAAAGAGAGATATGAAGCGTACGTTTGATAAACACAAGAACTTTCTCTCCCTTTTTGTTTCACTGACCCCATAATGAACTGTCAGTGAGGAAACTTTGTCTGATGCTGGGCAGAGAGCGTTCAGCCCCTCAGCCCCAAGTAGGCCAGACAGGGTACATCTGCATTAGTGTTCCCTAATCTCTTGACGTGCTTGTCAGCTGGGACATAAATGTGAGGACATCTCCTTCTGCAGGGACCACTCTTCTTGTCACAGGACAGACAGGTGAAAGCACAGAACATGACAGCCAATCATGCGCTGACAGGTCTATGTAAGATCTCTTGAAGCTCTGTGCCGATGCTTATTTTTATAACTAGTGCTGACCTACAAAACAAAAGTACTGTGGAACGTCTTGAATGATTGGAGTTAGCAGGGGAGCCAATTTAGATTTGGTTTTCATACGCCTTTAGCCTGGCATTGCTTTTGTCTTTTGTGTTTAGTCTGTTTCCAACAGATACAAGAGGAAGGGCCTCCACCTCTTGCTTCATGATGTATGTTTCAAAGGTTTCCTTTATTCATTTAATGTCTAACGTTTTGAGCCATTTTGTGTCCAATTTTGTGTTCCAAGTTTGTAGACATTACAGTGTTGCCCAATCACCTACAAAACATTTTCCTGTCACCTTAGTAAACATATTCCAAAGTGCCCCATACCGGCTATGAAAACAATTGATCCTTGTGACTGATACAGTTGGTGGTGAAAGCTGATTGGTTTTCCTTCTGCAGAAAGGTCACATGAATACAGATGTTCTGTAAGTGATGAAAACCAATACCCTTTTAAGCTTGCATTGTCATAACAAATCAGGCTGATCCTAAATACTTTCATAATGCATGCTGCACACACACACACACATGCACACACATACACACACACACAAACACATACATACACATACATGCACACACATACACGCGCGCGCGCACACACACAGATACAAACGCACACACACACATACATACACACCACCAAAAATGGCGTTCATTTATTGGAAGCTTTTTTGTTCTCAATCCATCAAGCTCAGTAGGGTGGCGTACTCTATTCCACTAAAGTACTGAGTGTCCTGCAAGGTTTGTTGCCTAAGAAACTCTGACGCCAGCGTTAGTGTGCATCCCTAACGAAGACTTGTAGACTTCTGGTCTCTATTAATAACGCAAAAATCTATCTGGCATCTAAACATCCTTGGGGGAATATAGTTGACTTCACAACACATCCAGACCGTAACTTGTACAGTACTTTGCGTCCCCTTCCACAGCACAGTTTGTCACAGTTTTGTCCATTGAAGATATTGGTTCCTTTAATGATGCAAATAATCTCTTTCTTTTGTTTTCCAATCCATGTTCTCTCAGGGTGCAAAAGGTGGGAACAGCTGCTGCGTGCACACTCCAACTGGAACGTTGGGAACCCTTCCAGCTTCCATGTTCCATCCTCTGAAGAACACTGACAAGAACACTAATAATTAATTTGTCACACAGGTGTGAATGATGCTCCATTCGTATCTGACATGGAACACCTGCTGAAGGTGGGTATGATGATGTCAAGAAAGTAAACACAGAGAAAGAGAGAGGGAGAGAGAGAGGGAGAGAGAGAGGGAGAGAGAGGGCAAGAGAGACAGAGGAGAGTGTTGTTTGCCATTATCCATCATACCCATACTATTAAACTGTGTAAACAAAACAATACCATCCCATAAACATGTCTTACTTTCGATTAATGTTTTCATAAAGTCCTTAGTTTGTAGTTAAAACACAAATAAGAATAAATGGGATCCACATCGTCCTGGGCCACAAGCCAAAACACATTTAAAAATAAAACAAAGAACAACAAAAAACGTTTTCCTCGTCTATTCGCTTTTACAGAGCAAAATAAACAAGGAAGTACCACTTTCTGAAATTGAGCCAAAGTGCCAGCATCCGGTACCTTTCCACTTGTCAGGTGATGGTTTCAGTCGAACGCTTTCGAAGAGCTTGAGAAGTTCAACAGTGACGATGCAAGGCTCCCAAAAACACCTACTGCTTCACGTTCTGAAAATAATTGGTTGTGAGTTCAGCTGTAAAGGTGGACACACACACACGCACACACACTGCATGCCATAACAGAAAAGTCTTGAAAAGCAATTACCGCCACACAATCTGAGACAGCTTGATCATTTTATTTAATTAAGATCAACTTAATTGCTAGCTATCTCTGTGATTGCCCTCTCACTCTCATGGCCCTACGAACACCATCAACTGGAAGTATGGAAAGTGACCTTTCAAAGTGATTTCATGGATTCATCCAAGCGTGTTGAATTCAACTCTCTAAGGTATTGTATACCTTAGTGTGTGGTCAAGTCGTGTTTTAAACAAGACAATACATTAGTGCCCCATAGAGAAATAACAAAAAATCAATCTTGTTGTAGACTGTCAAGAACGAAATTCATTGGAATTGGCCTTAAACAGGCTCACTGATCTATAAATGTTTATTCAATAGTGCTAATATATTGTGCAAACACTTGTCATGGAGTTTAAAATATGTGATATTTGGGAGATGACCGTACAGGAAATCCTCCCCATTCACAGATTCTCTTCCGAACGCATTCACCGCAGAACCGCCTGCCAATGTGCTCTCACATTCCTGCAACACTCACCACCCTCTATTCTTACCTCTCCCCCGCTCTCAACTTCTCTCTCCTATCCAGTCACCCCAGGGGAGATGTCCCCATGCTCCCAACTCAGCCGTGACCCTAACGACCCACTCTCCACACTCAGACACCTGCCTGGTACACCCACCCATCCATTCATCTACTGTACTGGTTCATTCACTCCATTATTTCCTTTATGATAATGGGCACACAGGATACAGCGTGCTTTGCTGCTAGCCCTGTCATTCACCTCTCGAGGACAATGTCTAAGCTTATTCAATTGATTCAAGGCGAATTGCATGGCAGAACTGTTCTCTCCTTAGTAAAACCACTCCAGTTAGTGATATTTGTCTTTCTCATTTGATTCTCTTCTGGAACATTGCAGTCCCTGTTGCCTTCTGCCTAAGTTGTGGTACTCAGGGAACTTGTGAATCATAGATAGATCTTCCCTTCAGAAATTGAGTCCTATTCAGCAATCGTCAGACGAGAAGACTATGGTGCTAACAAAGACAGTGCCAGTACTGACAGCACACACACTCATACCCAACACACAACTAAAGTGCTCTGCAGTATGTTTTATAAGGTCCAGCAAAACAGCTGGACCAACTCTTCCCCCACAGCTCGTTCAACAATGTAATATTACAATCGTCACAGCCCCACATGTTCTGGAAACATCTACACACAGTTCCTGAATGTACTCATAACATAGAGACAGCTGAATGACGTCAACTGGCTTTTGACCATGATCTCCTGGAACAAAGGTACTCATGTTGTCTCTCCTGTCCTCCCTGCGACATCAAAGTGTTGTTCGTCCTTGTCATTTTGAAGTCTTTGTCTCTTTTCACCCCCTTTCCTGCAGTGGTGACCTTGTGGTTTCCGTGGTAATCGATGAAGGAAATAATAAAGAGACTGATTAGATTTCTTGGAGATTAATATAGAGGACGAGGTTTCAACTCTGTCGGTTCACCACTCTTGGGTTTTGTCTTCTGTCAGGTGGTATTAGAAGCACCGTCCAAGGTTGTATGAAAGGATGAAATGAAAACAGAATATTATATCCAGATTCTTGACTCAGTAACTCTGACAGAAACTCTCTTGTATTCTGTGAGATAAGGTCTAAACTGAATAAAATACTGTAAAATGTATGTATCCTTTGGGTATCCATAAAAACATGGACGAACATCTAGTCCGAGCTAAGCCCACGGTTTTGGGGTTTCCAGGAGAACATGTCGGAGAACATTTGCAAAAGGTCATGGAATTTGCCACCTCGGTTGTAATTCATGTACACTGTTTTCCATATTACTGTTTAAGTCATTCAGGATTTCCTAAAACATGATTTGTTTTCACAAATGTGGTGTTACCTCATTTAGAACATGCTCTAAGTGTTTTCAGAAGTCTATTTCACTGTACTTGACCTTCACCTAAATTATTTCTCTTCTGACGGACAGACAAAAGTGAGGAAACCAACAAGCTGTAGCGAAATCCGCCAAAGTTAAAGATTTCTTTTTACAGTACGAGCATGAATAGAATGTTAAAGTGATTTTGCCTGTGGCCACACTCTGATCTTGCCTGTGAGGCATGTAGCTTCAAAGCAAATCACAGTGGAAGGTTGCGCAATTAGACAGAGGGGCTCTGTGATGGGCCTCTTCAAATGTGAAGTCAGAGAGGCTTTTCGCCTCACTTGCTCACTTCTCTCCTGGTGAAAAATAAATCAAAGGGAATTCTCAGGGTGATTAAAAGTTTAAGTGAAACTCTGCAGCTCATAAGTGCAGCTTTGTGGGATTTCTTTAAAAAGCAAAGCTACAAGACTTTGTTTCCTTCAAATCTTCTTTTTTTTGCATTGACTGTTTTTGCCGGATTTTAATTACTGGTCAAGTCTTTTTCTTTTCTGAGACCACTGTTTTATGTCATTTCAAGATTTCATTTTTGGTCCCAGACCCATACTGTTGTTATTCTCATCAACATGGCCTACTACCATTTCACCTTTTCAATTCCATTCCAGTGCACTCAAAATGTTCCATTTCGCAGAAAGTCCTCTATCAGTAAAGTGCACTCAAAACTTCATTTTGCAGGTAATTTCCCTGAGGGTGATTTACTTTCAATTGTATTTTCATGCGTCTACTCTCACTCTTTTCCTCCCTTTCTCTTTCCCTCCCTCCCTCTCTCTCTCTTTCTCTCTGTCTCTCTCTCTCTCTCTCTCTCTCTCTCTCTCCACCTCTTTTCCACATTATTGATGCACTCTCTTTCCTTTCAAGCACGCGCGTGCTGTGTATCTCCTGGTCTGTTCTGAGCGCAACCCACTGTGCTGCTCCTGGTTCTGATGCCGTGATGATGAAACAGACCTGCTGTTCTCAGCAGAAAGCCTCCTCTGTGCTCCCTGACATCCTGTATGCATTATTCACAAGTGCCGCGCCAATACCGCCACACACTGAACTGGCAGGTCATGACATGGAGGTTAGTCCCAGTCAACGCTTGGGGAGCGAGGTTAATGAAAACAAGCTGTTTTTAGTGTAACCCCGAAGGCTAATAGAGACGTAACGATCACTCTGCATGTACAGGAGGTTGTAACATTGACCTTCATCAAGGTAAGGAGGGAAATTCCTTGAGAAACATGACTGCTTGCATAATTTGTTTCTCACCTCTTGTAAAGCCTTGCGTATTAGACGTATCCAGAAACACTTTTGTTTCATTTGTTTCACGAAAATCCCTCTGTTGCTGTCATGACTCAACTTTATTAGTTAGCTATTAGGGACGATTCACAATCAATCACAGGGTAAGTTCCCTTGTTCTAAGCAGCCTGATTGCGGACTGCTCTCTCTATTTTCAGGAAAGGAGTCATTATCGCAGACATTCTGGGAGATAGTATCGGAAGTAAATCAAGACACATAGATCTGAGCATGTCTGTTAGAAACAGAATAAGCAAGCAAGCTGTCAATGCCACTTCGATGGTACCCAAAGCGCTGCCAGAATGATCAGAAAATGTAAATGTTCTCTTCAAACAGAAGACTGATCCGGTGATGTTTTGACATAGCAGAATTCCTCTCAGAATTTAGATGATGTTTTATTTTTCCTGTCAACAGTGGTTGTCAAGCAACATACTGGAGAGAGAGAAGCACGGTACCCTAAAGAGCATGAGAGAAAGAGAAAGAGTCAGACAGAGATCCAGAGATATGGAGAGAGTAACAGAGACTATAACTGAGAGATAGCTACATCAACAGAGAGAGAGAGAGGGAGAGAGAGGGAGAGAGAGAGAGAGCATCCAGCTGCTAGGGTAAGTTAAAGGCCTGACAGAGGCAGGAGAGTGTTGAAAGCTGATAGGAATCTAAATGCAGGACATCTAAAGTGAGGACTTTCTATTCAAAGAGCCAGATGACAGTGTGATGAGCTGAGAATATAATCATATTTCTATTCATACAGACGCTTCTTGACAACCTCCAATCTACCCCATCTCAACAATAAATGTTTCTACAATTCTTATGGGATGAGATACTTTAGAGCTGCTCATCCATCTGTTTCCTTATTAGATGAAACCTTAGTTTGTCATCCACATAAGAGTATGTTAGATTGCATATTGCATTCAATCTAGCCCTTATAAGTACAACATGTTATAGTGCATCATCAAAACATTTTGTTTTAGCCTCATAGAAATGAAGAAATGTAAAACAGATTGACAATAAAAAACCATTGTGATACAAGTGGATAGATACAATTCTGAAGCTTTACCAGGTAGTGATCTGACGTTGTCAACTGAGCTGAAATGAACCGATCCTGATGTTGCTGAGCCACTAGCATTTCCAATCAAGCGATACACCGTCAATAAATAAATAAATAAATACAAATCTGCATGTTTGTTTTTGTAGAGCTGCAGCAAGACACCAGAGATCGTCCCTGTCCTCAAGGCATCCTCGCCAAGACGCTAACTTCTTCCTCATGATTAATCGTGTCATTATCTTGCCTAAGCATATGCAAAAAGGACTTTGTAGCCCTCCGCGTCTTCTCGGGCGTGAGTGAGCACAGCGTGTGACTGGCAGCAAAGTAGATCTGGTGTTCTCCTCTCTCAGGCGGCGTCCAAAAGGAGCGTTGCAGAAATGGGCCCCACCTGATAACGACGAGGGGGCTCGCAGCGAACGCTCCTTCACAGCCCTGAGAAAACACATACTAACCAATGCAGAAGTGTTTATTAAGATGCAGAACCACGAAGAGCAGAGGAGGACAGTACAGTGTCCTGCCTGCGTAATTCAACTAAATGCGCTCATTCGTTTGGCCATGACACAAAAATCGATATTAAGTGACAACCATAGCTTTAGGTCAGGTACACATATAAAAGGAAAGTATCTGATATGACATACTATATTTTGCAGACGTTCACGCCATGAAGTAGTAGAATGTTGGCATCATTTCTTAAAGAGGAAGCTTATAAATCAGTAGACACTATTTTAAGTTATAATGATTTCACAAAGCATCTACCCAGGACTATATTTAGGAAAGTATACACGGCACCCAAGCACTCACTGTCAATCGATGCATTGTTTGATAAATGAATACCAGGAGCTGAGAAGAATCTTTGACAATTTGATGATGCTAAGTGGACTGAAAGGGGCGACAAGGTCCCTGAAAAATCTGTTTGGCTCTGACCACAAAGTGGTGACTCAGCGCTGGCCAATGCTGGACTTCAATCAATCGCCGAGGTAACGAGGCGGCCACGACGTTTCTTCTCACCGCGTGAAATGTCAACTGACGACTCAGTGTGGGTTTGGATGGAAACCAAGATGTAACACCTTCACTCTGTCATTTTGTAAAAGGGAAGAATTACAGGAAGTATAACTGCCTATTATTGTTTAGTACTTTTTGCCCCAACAAAACAAAATATATCTTCTACTAGTCTGAATGGCATACATTGAGGATATGAGCTTCAAAGAGATGTGAATCATGATGACTATTGTGGAAGAAATTGGGATTTCCTTCGTGCTTAAATAAATCACTAACCAATTGAACTAGTTATTGGATACTAGTTAGAATGTTTCTCATGTTAACTTGCAATTAATAAGAAGTAGATTGTGTTTATGAGTCAGGATTAATAAAGATTTGTGGTCAGGAGAAAGAGAGCTCCAACTATGATCTCTAGTCAGAGTGGTCATGAGATGAGAGCTGTGAATCTCTTTCTTTGCGACTGTTGTAACATCATTACTGCCTGACTGACACTATGACTCTATTGTGTGTGCATTCTTGTGCCCTATAAAACACGGTCCTCCGGCCTTCAGAGTGGAGAGAGACATGATTAAGACCTAACCCTGGTGTTGTCATCATTTATTGTCTAGGGTCTGATTTTCTCTCCTAATCTGCAAATGGATAATTACATATATACATCCAGAACTCAACTGAACTTAGTGGTTTTCTAACTTGTTTTTGAAGAGACGGCAAAAAATACTTTCTGCAACACTGTATAGCGTGCGTGTTATGGTAAAGGCAATGGCTTTGATTTGGATTCAAAGTGATGTGGCATATCCTGATTGGAGCAACCTTGTGAGTTAGGAAGTCTACGCTGGACTTTAAAGTCTTATAATTTAAGGTCTGCCATAACAGTTCACCGAGATATGTTGAATAAACCATAAGGCAAGGCCTTGGAAGAAAGAATGATGGACACACCTGAACTCAGCAGCTTGAATCTAGAACGTTCTCTTGGTTTCATCAATACTTCAGTTACACCTTGTTTTACTTGTGTGTTCCTCACAGTAGGGAATAATCCTGCAACAGTAGCCATCTTTGTGGGCATTTTAGATTGCTTTTGGGAGTATTCTTAATAGTAATTAAGTATTCAAGCTACAGTCTTATTCTGGGCGTGGGAGTTCACATTTGGACAGAGGTTATAAATTCTGGTTGATTGCAACAATGGACAGCATATACAGAGACTGATTCCAGTTAATAACCTAAAGGCATGTTTTAATGAATTACTAACAACCAAGATCCCTGGTATAGTATCCAGTCATTCTGCAGTATTTTCTTAAACATTAATGATACAATTAAATTAGCTAGCACAGTCACTGCGTGATCTGTGTTTGGGTCAGACTTACACCTGTACTTCTAGCTCACCTCTGATTTTCTTTTCACTAGCAGGTGAGGCACAGCAGGGCCATCTGAACTCCTTGTTTCAGGATCGAGTTCCTGTAATAGAATCATCTGGCAGTTGTCCATTGGAGGCAGAAGTGATGGACTTGTTTCACTTGATGTCAGTGTGGCAATCTGGAGGAGAGCAGAGAATTACAGGTTGGCGTTGTTTCAACTGGCAGGAAGACTACAACAAAAAAAGATTCAAAGAGATGTTTCAATCAACCCGAAGGGGAATTTAAATGCAGATGTCCAAAGGGATCATTGGAGTTCCATTAGGTTTAGTGCAAAAGGGGTTTTGGAGATGTGTTATAAATCACCCAACAACTGCATTTGGTGATGAGGGACCTTCTTTCAGAGCTGAATGGAAAACAATAAGATGGAGACCAATGCCCAGTACCTCTCCTATCAAATGCATCCATGTGCAGCTCCACATCTCCGCTTGTTCACAGCTACAAAACTAGGACCCTGAAAGCTAAGGACGGTGTCCTGATGTTCGGTCAGGAAACATTTGCTGCAACCAGGTCTAACTCTAATTTCCATCACCCTATGAAGGGTAATCCCACATCAATCATACTACTGCAACAATATGTTTTCTTCCATGGAAGATGAGGTATTTTTGTATACTGTACAAAGCTTTCATGATGTTGGAAATATGTCACCAGTCACGTCATTCTCCTGTTTATAGAACTGGGATCGATCTAGTCTGTGTGCGTTTGTGTGTGCCAGTATATGCTGGTTAGTGCGCATATGTGTTTCTGTGTGTGTGTCAGTGTGTGAGTGTGTGTGTATCGGAGACGATAAAATCTCCAATAAAGCTGGTGTAGTGGCACTCTCCTATGCCCGTGGGCTGAGGGCATGAGCGGACTGAGCGCAGCACGGGCGCTCTGCAGTGCCGGCGCTCTGCAGCCCCAGATGCCTGCAGCCCTGTGATCCATCAGCATAGCTTAGTTTTCCACCACTGTTCAGCACAGGCACACACACACACGCCACACTGAGAGGAAAAACACAGGATGTAGGACTCTGCTCTTGATGGCTGTACATTACCTGAGCGGCAAACTGCAAGTCCTTTACTGCACAGCCATCCTGTGTAGTTGACATTTGCCAACTCTGACCCAAGTTCAACTCGGAATTTTGGTGTTTCAACACCCATTAACACTTCCCTGCTGTATGACTGTGTTTAGGTCGTGTTCTGCGTTTCTAGTTCACCAACTGTCTTTGCAGGAGGGGATCCCACTCTGAATTGTTTTGAGGGAGTTCCTTGTCTACCTTGATAGTTGAGGTTGGTTGAGGGGCAGATATATGGGATGTATGTGAAACCCCCTGTAACCCCCTTGCTTGTAAAAAGGGCTATGCAAATAAATCAGGATTTGATTGGATTTTGTAAGGGGGGAAGGGATGTAAAACTCATCAACAGGCTTGTTTTGTAAATAATAGAATAGAATGATTAAAAAATAACACTGCATGCCAATTCTGATATTTCTTTCTTGCCTTTGTGGGAGGAGTTTTCAATGGGGACGTGGACAAGGTTTCTCCTGCACTATTGTTTTTCCCCCAAACCTCATCAGAGTGGGAACAAATCCAACTTAATCAACACCAACAAAGATGAAAACGGTGTTGATTTTGGAACCTACTGAGGCGCGAGCGAGGGCAGGATTAGAAGCCAGTCTGGATGCTGTGGAGAAGCCTGGCTGTCTGTTTGAACCCGGTCTGCTCTATCGAAGTTCCTCCTTATTAGAGGATCTAAGACATGTACACGACTTCATCCATTCAATGAAAGGCTCCTCTCGATCTGGACAAACTGGATTGATCCTGGTACACTAGTGCAGGACCCTCACAAGTGAGTTCATGTGACCTTTCTGCTCATGGCCACCAGTTTACTAAGGAGGCCAGCAGCACCATGTCTGTCTTATCTCTTCCACACCTGTCCTTCAAACCTCCGTGGCCTGAGCCTCAGTCAAGCCAGCAACAACACGCTGACTTAATCCATCCAAATCCATGTGGCAACAAGATAAGTCTTTATCAACACTTTTACATTTTCAACAAGAAAAGGTGCCCTGGAATGTTTAGAAGTGGCTTCTCACCAGTGTTGCTTCCCTTATCGTTCAGATAAGTCTTTCCCTGTTTATAGTTTGGTTTCGTTCCGTCGTTTTTTTATCACTCTGTCCACTGGTTCCGTCTGAAAGACAAAAAAGGATTTAGGTGTACTTCATTCCCAAGCCCAATGTGATGGCTGCAAGTTTGTTTAGTTCACTTTGGGATGTTATGTTGCTATGGAAACGGAGCCGGCAGGTAATAGTCATTGGACTGGTCAGTCACTTTATGTTGCAAGACCAAGACACTTGACACAATTGAACCCTGAGGAGTAGAACCCACTATGGTGCCGCCTCTTTGTGTGTTATGAAGAACTCTCAGAGTAAAGCAGAATGGGTTTCAAACTGCCAATACCGACTCAAAGAGTGCTTCATCACCGTTTACCTAAAATCCAATTTGTCATTGCCCTATTACAGTAAACACTTGTCAGCAACATTGTTCGCCTCATACGGAAAGTGCTGCATCAGAGAGTCTTCCCTGGCTACACTAATGCCTGCAGACACAAAGGGCCTCTATGTGCCCATTGATCGGGCCCTATTCAATAGACTGAACTGCTCTACGAGACCAGTAAGAAATTTGTTTCGAAATCTACATGTGTAATGTTGTTTTGCTAGGGGAGATCAATTCGGCATGGATCGTTCGCTGACAGTGTTCAAGTTGTTCATTTGGCCACGTTCAGCGTAACTTTAACATTTCTGGGGGAATCATTGAAGTTAGAGACGAGCTGTTCTTTTCAGAGTTCCACGCAGTGCAGCTGAATTTCCTGTTTCGCAGGAACACATTCAGACAACATCTGAATCTCCCAAGTCACGCAAGCATGTAATATTCCCCGGAGATATCATCGATTACATCATGAGAATATCGAGAGAGAGAAAAAAGATTCCACTGTGCTCCTTTGGGAAGGCGCTTGTGAGAAGAGAAATGAAGTTTTGCATGGCGTCTTTGTGGAAAGAGAGATTATGTGGTCTGTAATAGGCTGTAGAGAAGGGGATTTCCACCTCTCCCTGCAGGATGCGTTGCTAAGGCTGGAGATTGGAGCTGGTGTAATGGGATGCGGAACAGTGACAAATGGCATCTTTTACAGTATCCCGAATCATCCCTCTGACTTTGCCTTTACCCTTGACATTAACCATCTGAGTACAATGTTTTTATATATTTGTGACGAAAAAGGGAGGAAAGTGCAGCATTTAGAGCTCAAGTTTTTGGGGGGAATGTTCATTGGACACATATGTTAGAAACATTGTTCATATGACTTCACTGTACATATGCTGATCCTGGAACAGGAGTCGATTCCAATGTAATGTTAGTAACAGGCTATTTACTTCTTTAACATAGGAGAATTTATTTAGACCCTTCCTGTTATACATTGCATGTCCGTCTCTCTTTCTATCAGGGTGTCTCTCTCTCCAGACCGGCTGATCTCTTTCCCATCTCACTTTTTCACTCTCCTTCTCTCCCTCCCCCCACCGCCTCTCCCTTTCTCTCAGGGTCTCTCTCCCTCCAGACGGACTGATCTCTCCTGGTACATCAGGGCCAGTCTGTTAGGCCTGCCTGTCAGACCCTCCTTCTCAGCCAGTTCTGTTATCTCCACTGAACACATGTCCACCAGCACTATTACACACTGACTGCTAATGGAGCACAAGACCTCCCTCTCTCTCTCTCTCTCTCTCTCTCTCTCTCTCTCTCTCTCTCTCTCTCTCTCTCTCCTGCCACTGGCTCTGTATAAGAACACTTACAATATGCACTGGCCTTCTCTTACCTTGTCTTAATGTGTAATAACACAACTGAAGCATATAATCACTATCTACCAACACGTCCAGTGATGATCCTGGCTCAAGAAGTTTAGAATTAGTTCATACAATTCTTGTTAACTATGAATTACTGACCCTACACACGTTCAAAAATGGTATGCAGACAAATCATTTTTTTCTTTCTCTATCAGTAGTGGTACCGTGCATTTGAAAAGACCAGTGGCAGGCCCTTTGATGACAATGTTATTCAGTTACTGTACGCGCTGCATCTTAAATGAGCTCTCCCTCTTCCCCTCTGCACCCCCCTCTCTCCCCTCCACACCCCCCCTCTCTCTCCTCTCCCACCATCTCTCTCTTCTGTGAATACAGAGTTTTCAGATCTTCCCTCCGTCTCCACCAACCCTCAGGATCACAGTGTGAAGCGCGGTCCCATGGAGGTTCTGGTGTTTTCAATGTGCTGACATCAGCTGGGGAGAGTGATCTAAGGGCAGCGTTTGGGATCAGACAGGACTGTCACTCCCCGGGATTCCCCGCTGATTCTCAACCCCTCTCTCCATCCCTTTTGTCTTTCTTCGCGGCAGAATGTTTTGCTGAGGATCTTGCATTTTCTTTTACTTCTTCCCTGGTTTTCCTCCATTTACCTCTATCGCTTTTGTACTTTTTTCCACGTCTTATGACTGTACTTTTTTGTCTTATGACGGTTCAGGTATCCAATGTTGCATCCTGAGTTGCTCTCAGGGCACACTACAAGCAAGACCAGAACAGCACCTGCATGTCTTCAACTTATCAAGCTTACTTTCATCCATATTCACATCTCAAGACATGATTATGACTTTTAGTTGTTAGGTTGACAAGCCATTTTTGGTGCCAGTGTCACCAAAAACACCAACAATTCAGTTGTTCTTACTCTTTTGTATATGCTTAGGAAACTGAGAAACAAGTCAATTGAAGTCCAGCACTTAAAGCAGCCGAGTAGGAATAGAGAACCCATGTAAAGTGAATCACAGATTTACAAAATGGAATCTAAGACACCTTCCTGAGCAAGCACCTACAGGCACTAACGATTTTTCTGTTTCCTAGCTCAGGCCTGCTAAGCTTAATCTAACCAGTACATTCATCTTTAGTTACTGCCTGCAGCTATCACCTCATTCTAAATTCACAGATCTAATTCTTAAGAAGAAATAAAAGATTATACCATGCTGATTAATGAAACAATGAGAGGGTCCCACTTATATAACTTCAGATAATAATGTATTGTGTGCTTTGCCAGTAATGCTAAAACCGGAACAGAAGCATAAAAGCTGGCTGAAGAAACGATCATTTCGATTTCTTTCTTGCTGGTTTTTATATAATTTGGACTGTGCTGTGCTAGATCAACCTGACCAGGCTAATGGGGATTACTGGAAACTCTAACAGAACTACATACGTCAATGATGTGTGGGCCTAAACAGACCACAGGTTTTCCTGCTAACAATAACTTGCTTCTAGCTAACTGCTCCCTGCTAACTGCTGCCTGTCTATCCACAGTGTCCTTCTGAACCTTTTTCATTTGACATGTAGGCATATCTCCCTACCAGTCTAACACAGGAGATATTTTAAGACATGCACTTATCAATGCCGCTTTGTAGTCACGGCTTTGACAGGCATCATGCCATTTTCATTTGACTGGAAAGAAGTATATTTCTTTAATTGATTTTCTAAATATGTCGCCGCAGAGGTCTTTAATCAGTCTGCTGTTCATGAGACACCATTCCACTACGATTAGATTCTGACACACGTCGAAACACCAGCGAGATCAGGAAGGAACATCTGCTCAAGTTTGTGATCCTCTTATCGGTTTGAAATCATCACCAACTGTACAGCGTTCAATTCACTTTTAAGGCATCATCAACGCTGTCAAACTATCTCGAAACCGATCGGCGACAACATCTAATTATCTTGTACCATGAACCAGAAAAAACATCATGAGTTGAGATTGAAAGAATCACCTGTTTTACCAAGTGAAACAGAAACTCTTGCGGCACATTATTAAAGAAACAACTTTTGAAGAGAGTTTATGGTTGGATATAGGAATGTAATTTGCATCTCTCTATTTGTTTTTGCAGAAGGTGAAAGAGAATTAGGTTGTGAAGAGTCGGTACAGTTTTGGTAGACATTCAAACGATTCAAATCTGACTCGGATTTCACTGATCGCTAAAATGTCACTCACAATACCACAAAATTAAATCCTAAATTGTTATTACAGATGTCCACATGTTATTTTAGAGACCTAATTTACTCTGCAATTGCACAACCAAAAAATACCAATGCCAATTTCCATTTGCAATACTTTGGCCCTCATCACTAAATTATGATCAGAGTATTAATTATTTGCAATATTAATGGAGTTTTATGAAATGTTCATTCAGAGGATTGTGGTGTGTGACCTGTACTTCTTCTTTTACATTGACATTGGGCCATAAAATGTGTACGTGTCATTCAGAATGCTTTAAAAAATATAAGACTTTTCACACACCCAACTTACAATACAAGCCATGGTAAACGGATGCATAGATGCACTTTACTTAAACTTTAAAATATTTGACCTGAGACAAAAACAGTTTGGGAGCTGCTTTGATGGTGGTAAATAACCATGCAAAACCCCCAGAAACCATAATGAAGATTTACTACAGGCATTTTTGTAATTAGGGAAATTACCGTCAAATCCATAATTAATAGGGAGAATCTTAGACGGCACAACCATTGCTGAGTGCTGATATGTGATTAAGCCTGGAAGAGTTGAATATCTGTCCTGAAATGAGTTTAGTGAAATATGTCTCAGCCGTGGAATTTAATGTAATGTTTTTAACAGCATTCACAGATGGCATTTCATTTTTCACATTCCTTAGTTTTTTGTGACTTTGGTGATTGATGATGTTTTAATGAGAATGGATGTGAGATATAGAGGGTTGTCAAGTGCTGAATTAAAGATAAAAATGTTTGGACATAGTTTAACTGTGTGTGTATGTTTCTGTGTGTATATCTATATATACAAGTATGTGTGTAAGAGAGAAAGTGTGAGAGAAAGAGAAAAAAAAAACATATATTTAACATAAAGCTTTTCTTATTTGGTTACTTCTGAAAAACATAAATATACTGCAAACCATGATCAACTGCAATCAAATTGTATGTTTACAGGGATCACGCCTAAGGAAAAATTGTGTTGTGTTCCGTTCTTGAAAGGAATATCAGCATTATAAGGAATTGGATATTACATCAATACACCTTTCATTCGATCTGACACCTGACTGTTTCTCTTTGTTTCCTAACCAGCATTTCCTTCTTGTCATCATCAGCTTGATTGTAAAGCCACTGATGTGCACAGCTGACAGCCAGAAAGACACTGAGGTGACGAAGCGGGGTTTAACAGGAATCGTGATTGATTTGATAGTGTTCCCTCTCAAAATGAATGCATTATTGCTGAAATAACCTGTCTGGGAGTCTGTGTAAAGATTCTAAAGGCATAGAGAAGAACAGCAAATTAAATGTATATTGAATTGAAGGGGAGTGGAGAGGGCTCACAGAATGACTTTCAATAAGAGGGGGAGATGGATGAATATGGAGAACAGGAGACGGCTGGCGCACCATTTGTTTTGAAACCTTTCGGCAAGATTAAATCCTCAACTGATTATGCGCGAATGGCATTACATGGATGAGGAAACAAGGTGGTGGCGGTGGTGTGTGTGTATGGGGGAGGGAAGGGGGTAGGAAGGTAGGGGCAGGCAGAGCTCCAGAGATCCAAATGCAAGTATTGTGCTTTTTTTCTATTCAGATATTCCTAGTCTCAACTCCCGGTATTCTCCGATGGATACACGGCAACAAGTTGAGCCAGGTTGTTGATCTGGGAAGTGAACATTTCTGCTCCCGATTTGGCTGGCTTAGGTTAGCCGCCAGTGCTGTTACACAACCCTCGAGCAACTACATTGAGAAACTAGGAAAGGCAGAGTCAAATACCAAACTTGTTCGGTGCCGTCATTCGCAGCACCTTGAGAAGATGGCCTACAGAAGATGTGTGGTGGACAGGGCCTCTTAGTTCTGGAATGTTGGCAGCCCATTAGAACCCTAAATCCAGGCCAGGAGGCATTGTGTGCATAGATGGTGGTTCGGGTTTATCTGATTAGAACTGAGGGGAGATTGGATCGCTACAGCTGTGTTGCATGTAAGCACAGCATCACCAGTATGGATTTACTGTACTGGTATCAGATGGTGGTACCAGACACGCATTACTATGAGTAATAGCAGATGATGGAGAGAGATATGTCTAAACAAAACACAAACAATGAAAAAGTATGAAGTGGAACTTTTCCCAATTTGTCCTTCGCCTTGCAGCATTGGCCCAAGGTACCAACAACCACACAGACCAGACAGGGCCGATGCAAATGTGGCCCCTTGACTAATCAACTGATTTGTTGAACGTGGTGAATTATGATGTGCTGGGAGGGTTGATGACACAGAGAGGGTCATCACCAACACATTGTCAGTTATCAACACATTGTACGATTGTCCTCTTCCCTCTCTCCCTTGTCACAGCAACGGGAGGCGAGCATCCTTCAAATCAGAACTCCTTTATCATTCTACCGTTGTGCACCACTGGTGCTGTGATTCGAACTTCATCAGATTGCAAAGAAGGCTAATTTGTCAACACCCATCTGTCTCGTTGAGACGGGGCATGTGGATGTGTTTGTAAAGACGTGTATGTAAACATTAAAACAACTTATTCAAGCATGCGAGCTGTGTGGAGATCAGCGTGTGGAACCAACGCGACACGGCTCACGAAAAGACCGAGAGCAGACGAACACAAAATAATCAACCAGTTAGAGGGAAACTCTCTCTCCCCTGCGGCGCCACGTCTCCAGTTGGAACTTACAGCTGTTAGGATTTGTGATTTAAATCAGCAGCAAACACATTTCCAGTGATGATGTGTGAACCAGAAGTAAAAAACACACAATTACACTTCTAGCCCCTCCCTCCCTCCCTCCCTCCCTCTCCCACCAGACTAGCTTTAGCAGGGGAAAATACAGGAATCATAGCTGAGGTGCATAGGCAAAGTGCTGCACATGCCCTGGAAGGCTTCACAAAGGGTTGCAGGGTGTCAAGGGGAGGACAAGTCTTGAAAACACATTCATTGGATTGTGGAGCTGCTTTAGATGTATGCTGATCTTTCCAGAGCTCCTGTGCTGGTAACTGTGTGAGGGGCACACAGAGAGCACTGCGCTGTAGTCCAGCTTCGTTGCTTTTCCTTGTATCTAATTGGATGGTTAACACCCTGGAGATGGCGTCTCTAGGTGATGTGTACTGTATGCAGCGATGGCTCTTTTGGTTGTTGGCTGTCGTCTTTAGCTCTATTCCGTGTAACTGAAACTGGATCTGGGAGAATTCCTCCATGGTTCTGCCATATTTGGGTTCCCTGTCGAAGGCCTGCGGAAGGCAGAGTGACTCTGTGATAGAGATTCAGCTAGTCATCTCAAGGAGGGGAAGTGGTCGTTAGTCATGGAATAAACTAATCAATATGGTCGCACACAGCAGTGCAGATGGCTGTAGCGCACCACTGAACAGTATTATTCTCGGTCACATTCTCATTCAGGGAGAAAATACAGTCTCTCGAATCTGTTCTCTGCTGAATCCAGAACCAGAGGGTGGTTTAATATATGGAGGTGGTGGAGGGACAGAGGGAGGGAGGGAGAAGAGAAGGTGGGAGTTGTAAGAAACAAGGAGGGAGTGGATGGTGGGAAGGAGTGGGCAGGGAGGGTGAGACTAGGGAGTGGGAGGAAGAGGGTAGTGACCCAGCTGCCAGAGAGAAGCACTTGGCCTTGTTGTTATCATCACCCGCAGGAACACAACTGACTAACAAACAACGGCATGACAGCCAATACCACCACAATATGCTCCAAATCATAAATATTTACCAGTCTGTAACATATGTTCTAGAGAAGGGTTTGTGGCGTAACAGATTTTCCTGTTGAAGGGATATGTTTGGAAGGGGGAACTACTACTACAGAATTTTGATGGTTCAATGTTCTACACTCCATTGACTGTTATACACACAGTACAGTCAGTCAACACTTTGATTCTGCATGTATACCCTGTCCGTGCGTGAGCTAACTATGAGTTTACATCATTGGTTGTCTCACCATCCATTTACATCTCTGTTTGTGTGGATGTTTAAGCAGGGGACTCAAACAACGAAAAAGACAGAAAGATGGATGGATACTTGAAGAGTGGGAGGCGAAGAAGAAGGATAACGAGACAGCCTATGAGAAGGGTCAGGGGGAAAAGGGGGAAAGTCTCAACTTTGAGTTTTAAACAACAACACAGTGACAGACAATCTCTCTCCTCTCAGCAAGTCAGAGAAGGAAGCCATTGTGATGCTCAAGGTTTCAGGGGTCAAACCTTTTGCATAATGATTGAGAGGAGGCAGATCAGCTCCACCAGCTTTTTTTATCTCCATCGCTTCCAGTCATAACTCAGCCGGTGACGCACATACATGTCAGAGTTATGGGAATATTTGACAAACAGCTCACTCAGAGTGGGGGCTGTGTCAGATTCCTTTGTGCTTCACAATATCACTCAGAGAACAAATTTACGGGAACAGTAAATCATGTTCGACGCCATCATAAAAACATATCCCTCCATTGATAGCGTGGCTTGCATCTAGTTAAAGTGCACTTGTCCTTCAGTGTGTTCAGGTTCACATGAAGGTCAGGGAATAACCATCCACATCCACAGTGTATAAGTTTATGCAGCTAATATGAGTAACAGTAACACGTTCCAAGATCCATTGGCAGTTTTTCAAAGCTGCAGTACACCTTTCTGACTTTTTGGTCCAGGCATTCGTTTAATGTCATTTTTATGAGGTTGTTGTATTTCATGATAGAGTCTTCAGATGTGCTCATTTTTCAGATGCTGTTGTCTCACCTACATCTAGAGGGAAATTGAGCTTGTGACCTTGTGACCAATGTGTTGAGTCAGATACTCTTCCAGATGAGCTTGCCTATCTTCAAACCACTTCATCACTCTTTAATGAAATACAATAAAGACAACCCTTGATTTGTGGACTTTTTTGGAGAGAAGATTTGGGATCCCTTCCGATTGGACGAATGATCAAGGATAATGCTGATCAGTGAATCTTTTCTGATTCTCTGAACAATTGGTTTGACACTACGGATGAAATCACGTCTTAACTAATGGCCACTTCTCATCCCTGCGGCAGCCATGAATCTCCGTTGGACTTATCTGCTCCCCCAGTCAGAGACTGCAGCACGAGCAGACAAAGGTCCTTAAATGGAGTGACTTCAACCATCTTCTCCAGACCACACTGCATCCAGTACTGCACTGCCTCACAGCCTCATCACTTCACAGGTTCCGACCACATCCAGCTTCACACAAACTCTGTGAGGGTATACTGAGTTCTCTGAGGATGAAGGATCATTTCATGACATGGAAACCTCTGGAACTGAGGCAGTTTTGCAGACTCTGACAATGAGGTGGAGAACAACTTCTCTTAAAGTATCATCTGACTGTGTGCTTCAGAGAAGAAGCAGCACAATGGAGCGTCGGTCTTGAAGCAAAGGGTTAGGAGAGAAAAATGATCGAAGCGGCCATATTCACTGGGGCGACCCTGGACCCAAAAGAATGATTTGTGTTATTTTCCAGTAAAATGCTCATTGGTCAATCCTGTGTATTTAAAGCAGCCAAAAGAGCCTTCCATCTGTATTATTCATGGCAGAAAGACCACATAAAACAGTCATTCAATTCAGTCACAAAACAACTTGAATTTCAACAAGCAGAGCTATTTGGTTAATGTCAGTGGATAATTTGTCAATTATTTGCTGAGTTATGGCATTTCTTTTGATATTTTAAAGATGTTTTCACCATTGGTGAAATACGTGGTATTCAGGAATGCGATTTTTCTTGTTTAGCTGTGGGTCAGACATTTTAATTCATCCCTAACTCAAACCTGGTGTGTTCACGTTGTTGAACTTGAATACGTTTCCTGGAAAATGTCACTCTTTGCCATTTACAAACAGCAAAAATCACAATAATCACAAAAAACAACCTTGTTTACACTCCTGATAATCACCTGGGAGCGAGTCACAACTTCCCATTATCAGGTTTAAATGAAGAAATGAGCAAATGTTTGTTTATACAGATACATCTTTGAGGTCAACACGTTAATGGTTGGACCAGTTGGTGGTTAATGCGACAGGGGGCACCTGAGACTTCACCAGTAAATACAGGAGGAGGAACCCTACTACATTCTGTTTATCATGTGTCAAGCACAAGCCCTTGCTAACTCACAACACAGTCCTGCGGAAGTCTACGATCATGGTTTATTATGTTGTGAAGATGCAAAACGAGGAGGACCGCAAATGTCCACCTGAATCATCTGATTGGAGTTGAGGTTTCACATGGGGAAAAAAGCATCTGTTGTGAAATAGAGGATTGTGCAGTCTGAACATGTAGGAATGCTAATATTCTGTACCTTGTTCAGTGTACCTCACATCCTCTTTGGACATCAAAGACTCTGTCTTTCTATCATCTAACTCTCTCTCACTCTCTCTCTCTGTCTGTCTGTATGTCTCTCTGTCTCTCTTCCACCCCTCTCTCTTTATCTCTCTAGCTCTCTCTCTCTCTCACCTCAGCTGCACCATCCACACAAACAAATTACCAGTTGTTGCTCCTGCCTCCTGTCTGTCACTTTGTTGACTCTCTAAGCCCTTTCGGAAGCTTTGTAAAGTTTGGGGCTTTGCTTTGTGAAAGGGGAAGTTTGTGCTCCAGTTTCCATGACTCTCTTTGCTAGATTATGACAAGGTGACAGTGAGCATGCCCAGTGGAACCTGATTGATTGGTTCAGACAGAGGTCGTAGTGACATCCACCCATAATCTGTCCCAACCTCAGGACACCAGCCCCTGTGGTGCGCCACTGATGATGTGCACTGGGTTTTCTTTGTCTTCATAAGAGAGAACAGAGCTGGATGACATGAAAATAATGTTCTATAATGGAGCAAACATATTCCACGTTCCCATGGCAGAGGTGCATTTTGTCCTATTGAGATGTGAGTGTGTGCATGTGCAAGGGTATACGTGTGTTTGTGGAGTGGGTTTGACACACAACACCAGGAAGGAAAGAGAAAAAGAAGGGAGGATACAGAGAGAGAGGGAGAGAGAAAGAGGTGAAAAGTGGGAAAGAGATGGAGGTCCTCAGTCTTGTGCTCCATTAGCAGTCAGTGTGTAATAGTGCTGGTGGACATGTGTTCAGTGGAGATAACAGAACTGGCTGAGAAGGAGGGTCTGACAGGCAGGCCTAACAGACTGGCCCTGATGTACCAGGAGAGATCAGTTCGTCTGGAGGGAGAGACACCCTGAGAGAAAGGGAGAGAGAAGGAGACAGATATGGGTGGAGAAGAGAGAGGAGGAGATGGAGAAAGATGGAGAAAGATGGGGGAAGAGAATGAAAAATAGAACGAGAGAGAGAGAGATAGAGGGAGAGAGAAGAATAAAGTAAAGCACAGAAAGAGTCGAGCAGTGCACAGGTCCGTTAATATAGTCTAAGTTAATATTTGTTGACAAAATAATGAACCATTTGTGGGGTAGTCAGTTCAAACACCAGTTTACAATGCATTACATTGAGGCTCCATTATACACCAATTACACTTCAATATGCTTTAGCGCAACCCTACAGTTTCTTATAGAGCTGAAACTTGCTATGTGGAGGTTGAACTTTGAGGTTTGAGTGGATGTTAACAATGATCTTGTTTTGTTAACAACCTTCCAATGCTGTCTCAACATCCACCTACGCTTCATACTCCTCCACATACTGGCCTTCTACTTACTAAACCTATAACCCTAACATTCATTCATTATGTAGCAATTCCAAAGTGTCTGCAATGGTTTTGTCTGTTGCTATGTTGTTGAATGGTAATGTTCCCTTTGTGTATAGTCTTGCACAGGTTTTTACATGCCGTTTTAAAGCTTTAAGCCTTCTGTATATCACCTTGTTTAATGTCTGTACTGATATACCTCTGCGGTATAATCTGCAAGCATCAAGCCTTTGTTTGTTATGAATTCTACAGTTGCATGGTATAGAACATCTTATTTACACGTGTATGTATTCTGATGTTAACCCCACTGGGCATCTCAAGTATGAATACTTTTCTGTAATCTGAATATATGTCAGGCAACATGTTGGAACACGGGATGGTTGTGTACAATGCATTTCTGGAACACGCACACATTTTACACCTTACTGCTGCATGTAGAAAAGCTGAAAAAATACTTCAATTCTTTGCGTAAATTATTACATTACAAAGAATGTTTGTCTGAGTGTTTGCGGTAATGGAATCAAAATTGTATGAGGATGAAGAAGTTCAGATGTAAAGATGAAATATTCATAAGAAGGGGCATGAATATGTTCTACAAGCAGTAGAAAGAAAAGAGCAAGTCCCTAGTTAGAAAGGAGAAAACAGTGTTTTGAAAGTACACTTGCTGTTCAAACTATTTTTATTCCTTTAGGGTGGGACTGTGTAATGCAGTTGTCTTTCTTTTAATCTCACTTCACTTATAAATTGCATCTGTCTCTGTCATTTGGACGAGGCAATTCCCTTCACAGATAACTGCACCCAAATGAAATCAATCTTTGTTGATAATGTGTTTTGAAGTAGAAAGAACTGCAAAGTCAGTCAATAAGATTCCTTAGCAAAGAATACTGAGTAAACATGAAATATGAATAACATATCCTCACAAAGGAGGTTAGTATTCAACATTCATATGTATGAGGACTTGATTAGAGGGAATACGACAACAAAAGCTCACGGTAATTCCTCCAAGAGGAGCTACTGAAGGTCACAGAAAGGATTGTCTGAAGTGTAATGAAGAAGAGTTCAAGCGGAGAGGATTTTGGGGTGAAGGGCAGGTGAGTTAGTCAGCAGCGAAACTGATGATCAACTCCTAAGGGACATGGGGTAAAAGTGCAATAATTGGAAACAGAAACTGCCTAAGTTTGTTTGCAATCTTTCACGGCACAGTAAGTATGATGTGTCTGTCCAATATTGAATGGCCCTTTGTATTTTTTAAGAGCATTCAAACACACATCAGAACAGAACATTTATTTTGTACTTTCTATAATTATGATTATCCTGGATGTGTTGTTCTAATCTGTGAAGAATAGGCCGGGTGACCATGTAAAAACGAAGTTTTGATTATATTTTAAACTACCGTACTTTTCTTACAATAAATATACGGCTTTAAACTAGCCAATTTAGCTGGACTCTGGCTCGATTGGACACAGTTTTCTTTCTGTGAGGGGTTAATTGTTGTTACTTTCTATAGTGTTTGTACTCTCTTGACAGCATGCTTAGCTAAATGGAGACAAAACAAATTTCCCACTGGTGGTGTAAAAACAGTGGAGCAAAGTTTTTAATAATAAATACATTTAATATAAAAGAAAAAACACATCTGCGACTTTGTTGGCAGTGGACTAGGTTTGAAAATAAAATCATTTTACCACCTGGGTCTGAATATAGACGTTAAAAGGTGATATTTCAAAGTCTGGCTTTGTGGAAGTCTCTTTTGAGGCTTGTATCACCTTCATCAGAGCCAGCTGAATTAATTCATATCTATGTGGATTTAAAAGATTGATTGGTGCTCTCAGTGGAGAATGATAAATATATAGCAAAAGTAAAGTTGGCAAAACATAAATTAAATAAACTTTAACTGGGGTTTCATCAACCACAGTAACATATGAGCTTTTATTTAAGCTCTTCAACAAAGTTGATTTAATTGCTTCCAAAGGATTTATAGAACGACCCCCTCCCTCCCCACCACCATCCTTTATGTATCAAACTTCCCTAACAAGCATCTTGTAAGCTTGA
The DNA here is from genome assembly GCA_036571765.1 of Plecoglossus altivelis. Classification (NCBI taxonomy): domain Eukaryota; kingdom Metazoa; phylum Chordata; class Actinopteri; order Osmeriformes; family Plecoglossidae; genus Plecoglossus; species Plecoglossus altivelis. The sequence continues at coordinate 4,805,008 of BROE01000024.1, read as the reverse complement.
AGGGCACGTCAACCTGATGTTGAACAGCAAACATGCGTGTGTGATAGTGGTGCAGAAATTCCCTCCTGGAACATTTAACTGAAGGACGTAAGACTTAAGAGCTGCCGTCTGCCGAATCATATCGACTTTGACAGAAAAGGGGGAGTTTAGGTTTGACCCAGCAGAACACTTGCAATACAATTTTTTATGACAACATCAGGATCATGTTACTTTTCAACAGGATGAAGTGAAATCATACATGCCCTGAGGTGAATTGCTCAAGCAAATCATTCTCAAGAAGTTTTTTAGTGACTAAAATGTGTTTGTTCATGTATCCATTCTATCTGAAGCAAACTAAACTGGCATATATTTTGTTTTTGGAGGGATTGTGAGACAACATTGCCAGTACATTCTTCCAAAACATGTCAGTAACATAGAAGGTCTAGCAAGGCTATGGGAACACACTTTAACATGACATGAGAACCTTCTGGTTTGTCTTAGTTGGCACAAAGCTGTTGGCAAAGCAGATTGACATAGCTGGATGCTTGTCTTCACTTCTGGCTTTCTCTTCACATGCACCCCAAGGCCAGATGGAAGGATTTAGCACTGAACGGGAAAGGAGTGAAAGAAAAAAAAGGGTGAATGACAAATCTTGTCTGTCTTGGAAGAGGGTGATAGAATTGCTTGGAAGGAAAGGCCATTGGCATAGAGTCTCATGACCAGGTGGAGAGAAGATAGGACACAACAGCAGAAAGAAATTGCCAGTGTAAAGGTCAGTGTTGTGGACACAAGGAAGCTGTTTCAGGGTCTCTGTTTCAGAGGAACAGAAAACAAGAAATGGAAAACAAGTTAAATGTTTTATCTCTACTGTTTTGTTTTTTGGTGCATATTGCTTTTCTACTACATTACAAATGGCTGATTAAAACACACAGTATTGAAATTAAAATCTCATACTTTCGCAGTTTAATTACGTTGACAGTCATTTCACGTTTATTGCACTCCAAACAGTAATTGTCCTGGCCCAGGAAAGAAAACATTCCCTTTGTCTTGTGGAAAATGTTATTATGTACACTGTATGCTTGTATTGTTTTATTAAGGTTGGGATGGTACCTATTTGTGATGCGTTTCAAGCCACTAAAGAATTATGTTGTTGTACTGGGGAGTATAGAAGACTGGTGAGGCATTTCATGACTATAGCATGAAGAAATCCAAGGTATTAAAGTGTGCCAGTTCCTCAATCAATACTCCACCACTTGGCCACATTGTGAAGAGTCTTAAAAATATAATTTCATTTAGTTTTGGTGGGGGTACATTGGGACGGGCAACCTATTTTGATGTGAAGGAGTGGAGGAGGAGAGAGGGAATATAGCTTATGAATAATCTAATACCACACTGTCCACCTGCACCACCAAGTTCAAATCTACATCAAAGCATGATCCCGTTGAACTGAAATGTCCATAGTCTGTCATTAGATCATTCGTGAGCGAGTCTGTTTGATGCCACAAACAGCTTTGTGTGCATTGTCTTGTGATGCTGATGAAACAGTGATTTTACATAGTACATATCCCCCGAGAGAGAGGCTCACCCATCCCAAAAAACAACATCCGCAAAAGGTACAGTAATGTACTCATAAATAGCCTCTGCTGGATCGACTGTGTTGACAGCTAACGGTGGCTAATGTTTCATGGTTGCACGATAATCTCTTTGGCTGTTCTGCCCAGTGTATTTCCATTCCGGCTGGCTGGCTGGTATGTGTGCGAATGTGCATGTGCATTCATGTGAGTGTGTATGCCAATATGTGTGTGTATGTGTGTTCCTGTGCTGCAGTGCTGAGCAGTAGAAACAACCTAAACTTTGCTGATGGATCTCAGGTCTCCAGGCATCCGGTTCAGCCGCGCCCCGGTGTTCTGCCCAGCTACCCCCGGCCTCGGTGCCACCCTCCTGCCCAGGGGCACGGCTTGGAAAGCAACTATTACAACCCTCTCTGGGAACTCTTCAGCTCATTATAGTTCTATGCCGACAAGGCGTAAGCTTGGCATGCATGCAATGGGCGTTCAGCATCCAAGTCCGCCAAGCAATAAGCACAAGGTTCACTGGCGCTTTGCACAAAGCCGGAGTCCAGACGTGCCCTGCTGCATGTAAACAAACGGAGAGACAGAGTGCTGGGTGCTGAAGAATCCTAACTAGGAAAGGAGGCAAAGATTGGCTCTTGGACTCGTACTGTGTAAATATAGCAACAATATTAAATGCAACCAAGAAAGCGTGGCGTTTTCCTGTGTCAGATTCCATCATCGTTTGCCAGAATTCATGTACAGCTGGAGCTCCCATCTGCAGTAAATATGCAGGATCGGACATCCAGAGATTTACATTTCAGACTTCATCTTTTAGAGATTGCCAGTTGCAGGCCAAGGGTGGCCAACCCTGTTACTTGACAGCTATAATACCATCCTGTTCCTTTTCATTCCAACCCCTAACCAGCACACCTGTTTTTATTGATTAGCTTGTTGACAAGCTGCATCGTGTTTGTTACAACTGGGGATGGAGTGGAAAGCTACAAGAGGGTAGATCTCAAAGACCATATTTACAGGCCAAAGATCTGCTCAATAGTAAATAGCAGCGACTTTTAAAATAGAAAGGCCACGCAAATGCTGAGTTGTAGTTTTCTGGTCAAGCCTTCTGGAAAAGCCTTAGTTCAAACCCTGTGTTTTGACCATCAATAAGAGCTGAACTCTTTCACACAGGTGAACTGAAACTGTTTGCACTTTCTGCCAAACTGAAACAACACCAGCCGATTCTCTGCTATCCTTCAGACACTAAGGGTAACAAGTTCCACCGCACTGTGGCCTGAAGCGAGCTACAGGAGGGTACAGTATGTTAGAGTCTGTTTGGTAGCGTATACAAATCCTCTATGGATGGCATGAGATCTGCTGAAGCTTCAGCGTGCACAGAGAAATGTCATTTCTTTCTCATTTATATATAAAACTATTGAATTACTGCTCAGCAATGCTTTTCATGTTTATTCCCCCGATATATCTGATACTTAGGTGACTTATGAATCATGCATATTATGTGCTGCAATAGTTGAATCCAAAGAGGCACCTTGCAGGAAGTTCAATGTTAATAGAGATGGATCATGTGACCAGGAACTGACTCAGGTCTGTCCACTACTGGACTTTGTAGAGGTGTCGAAGCCCTGTCATTGGTGCCCATGTTGGCACGCACAGCCTGTGATGGCCTCTACCCCAGGCGATTGCCTGTCACCTCGCGTTGACTGCAGTGAACGGTAATTTTCTGTAATCACGATGGACTAGAGAGAGCCTAAGGAACTGACCTCTCTCTCTTTCTACTAGGCTGTACAAAATGAAAGTATTTGACTGCTCGTCAAATACTACGAGAACGCTCATCGAAAATGTCCAAACCATGGGCAGATTTCCCTATTCTGACATTAATCTGAGGAGTGACACTCTGCCCGTTGTGGTTTGTCATTTGGAGAGACGTGGAGTGCATTGTCAGTGCTTTCTTTTCTGGTTTCCTTCCAAGCTGATTCTGGGTCAGACCCATACCAGCCGCAGGGAGGAACAGCAGGATTGTCCAGTTAGTGTCTGATTGATTAAAGCCCACTGTTTGGTTAGCGCTGGGTCACCACTCTGTGTGAAAGCCCACCCTAAATTCAGAGACCTTGCTTTCACCTTGCCTTGTGTCTGTTATTTCAGACATGTTGACTCACCCTCAGTGTTAATCGAGCAATGCTTCCCAATTAATTTGGTGATAGGTGGAAAGTAGCATGGGTGTTTGTACTATGTTAATCTACCACGGCACAGACACTTGACTACCATGGAGCAGACTAATTAAATTTGGATTAGCACAAAGCATCTTGATTTTTTCATACCTTATGGCAGATTGAAATCTGATTGCATTTTAAGACAGAAATTAAAAAGAACTTATATTATTGACCACCATTCTTATTGCAATTTGGATCACATTTTTGGCTCTTATATATATTCAGGATATTGAAGGAAAACTGAATGTCAAAAGACTCTGGAGTGAGTCAAGATCTTAGTTTAGCCTTTTTACCATTTGAGAAACACATGTTGTCTGAGAGCAGTTCACGTTTTTGTAGTCTGAAACACACATTGTGCATTATATCCCAGACGGTCAACGTGAAAACTTTGAGCCTGGTATTAACCACAAAGGATATGCACAGAACTGCTTGTTGTACACGACCGATCAAGATAAAGCACACCAATATTGCAAAAGCAGACATTTTAAAGACCATACTTGGACACCTCTGCTGACATTAATAGAAATTGAAACCTTTGCAAACCTGATTTGTCTGACATTTGAAAAATTAATAGCCGCGATGGCGAGATTGACACCTCTGTCATGTTGTTGCCGCAAGAATAAAAGTATGATTATATTCTGGTCTTATCTGTCTTCCCCTGCCCCCTGTGATTGAATTTTCATCACATTGCCAGTCCTGGCAAAGGCTTACTCGTTTAGAACCCTTATCATAGCTTACTTTCAACCTTACCAGCTAGGCCTTTGTGGGGGGGAAAATATGTCTGTACTCTCTCTTTGTCGCTCTTTTCACACACTCCTTCTATTCTGCCTCTCTGTGGCATTGGTGACTACAGTTAAAACCTCTGACTCAGGAGAGTCTCCTCTGTACCTTAATTAAACTTAAACAATGGACTTCATCCTTTTCGCTCCTGTCATGAGTTCGCATCAGCTTCAGGTTTAGACAGGCAGGACTTTTTAAGGACTCGTGAATTCAATCTTTATAAATCTGCATTCCTTTCATTTGTTTATAACTGCTGGTTCCCCCAGGCATATCCAAAGCAATAATTCATAGTTGAGGGAAAGGGAGAGCAGTCCATATTCAAGTATCTCAGAGTAGGAAGAAGTCTCCGTGATTGATAGCGAGTTGGCACTAATGGCAAAATAATAAAAGGTGTGCTGAGCCACTGGGATGCCACACAAGCAACAGCATCCACAAAGAAAAGAATTAATTACATGTCTCATTGCCAAAACAGTCAGTGGACCACCAGGCTTCTCAATTCTCAGTCTCAGCTCTGCCTTCACTGTCCTTGAAAAGTTTGCTTTAAAAGCTTTGGCTCTCCAGGGGATGCCACAACTGGTTCAGAGGAGGGAGGAATAATTTGAAGTCGTGCAACTTCACACAACATAAAGAGGACGACATGAGGTTTTGTTAAAATGGCTGCCAACCAAGAAAGGCTTGAAACAGACATGTCCTAACCATGACCTTGTTGACCAGGGACACAATAGGGATGTTTGGATCCAGTTTCCTCCTAGTGTCGGGACCGTCAAAGGATCACGCAGTCCACTGGTCCTTCTAAAGCTTCCTAATTGAATCTCCATAGTAAGGCAAAAGTCATTTTTGCTGAGAGCAGCATGAGTGTTTTATCATAGCAGAAGACACAGGAGAGGCCCAGTAGGGAGTAAACAAAACACCAGGAGAGAGAAGCAGAATATTGTGGAGTGAGGAGGAATATAAACACGATAGGCTTTAATACCCTTTGTGTGAGAAAGCAAAGCCTCGTATTTCAAACAAAAGCTATTTACACCATGATAAAGGGATCAAGATACAATGAATTGCAAATGGTTGTCAGTCAAGATTACATGGTGCAGGATTACTGCTAATATCTACTGTACTCCGTCGTAGGAAAACTGTCGAAGTTCTCTTGGGATATTCCAAGTTCCATCGACAGTCTGCAGATCTTCCTGCAAGTAAAGTAATATACTGTGCATTGCCAACATCAACTGGCAACTGGGCCCATTTGCCGATGGGCTGGTTTGTCAATCCAGCTCAGTATCTAAATGTTTTTGATGAACACTGACTTGGTATTTCTCAGTAAGCCCCTGAGATCCAGTATATTACTGCCTTCTCGAAATGTTGAAAAACTGATCATTTTAGAACTGTCCATGCTCCCTTTGGTAGCAATTACTGTGTAAGTACAAGTGGAGGCAGTAAGTACCCTGACTTAGCAGGACTGACTGAGCAGTGATGGTTGCTGTAGCTCTTAGATCTAATTACCCGACCTTCCTGCACCTGTGATCTCCTTTGAAGATTGCTGCTTTAGAGGGACGATCAGAGCAAGTCTGCAGGCAAGTCACTTTCATCCAGGTCACGTTCAGGGGAATGTACAAGAGACCTGCATGGTGTTTCTAGCTCTACCAATTCTGCGCAATTATCTATGCAAATTGCAAACGTTTTTAACGTTGTCATTATTATTATTTGTTTTGTTGTTTACAATTAGCCATCTCTCATCAAAAGGCGGCTATTCTTTTGTACAAGATGTTTTGCATTAAATTGCACTTAGCGTGAATGCTTCATTTACACATGTGTGCCGTTGTCACTGAACAATGTAGGAATGGCACAAATGGAATGAAATGGCTTATCTCAAAGCTGGAGTCAAAGGTGTTTGAAAACAACTGTAAAGTTCATTTCAAAGCTCTATTGTCTAACAGCCCACTCACTGGTTCTCTTTTGCAGAGAATGCTTGTGAGATTTAAGCAAGACAGAAACATTAGACCTAATCCACTGCTTTGTGATATGGATGTCTTTGGTATGGTGGAGTTTAGAAAAATCTAAGATGAGGGCATTCTATAGGCTCAACTCTCTGTTGAATTATGTTTTAATGTGCTGCCCAACTTTGACAAAAAAAGAAATACCATTTTTTTTCTTGGCATCTGCTTCCTCAAGAGTCATTATTTTATAGAGAATATCTATGCATTAGTGATTAGTTAGACTGGGTAAAGAAATGTTCCTATGAAAATCAATATATTTTCTATTCTCCTCTAATAGAGCAAGACCCTGTGCCAAGCATTGGAGACAAACTCAATCACTACATAATTGCATCTTTTGTCATTTAAACGTGCAGTGCATAATTGTATGTACATTAATATTTTAAAGGTGAATATTTTGAGATGAACATGACAAGGAGTGTTTTACAGTTTCATCAGTAAAAATGTATGCAGCATAAGCACACATAGAGAAAACCTAACCATACTAACCAAGCCAAGGTTGACATTACTATCGTCAAAACATACACCTTCACATAAAAGTGTACCCAATGACACTGTATTCTCAACTGCCAGATGAATAAGCATATCAAACGAAAGAATTAATTCAATGATATCCAAGCCACTTGCCATAACACCCATTAGGCCAGACACGCTAGAATGGTAATATAATAGTAATGATTTAAAACATAATTTGTCCATGTGTGAAATGACATGTGCATCACATACAACTAATTCAAATTGTGAAGGTTTGCATGAAGATTATTTGAACAGCACAGCCTTCAATCGAGTGTTACACATTGCAACTCAGTCCTGAATACATTTGGCTCACAATTATGTTTGTACAGACTTTTCGTACGGTGACGCCCAAGGTACTAGGAGGATCATAATTACATTTACGATTGATTAATTGCATGAATAATTCAGCTTAGTTTTAATTACCTATGAGAAAATGTTCTAGCTAATTGAAAGAAAGTGCCTCCTTATGGAACCTTCCTGTAATTGTCTTTCTCTGGGTGTCTCAGCATACGAGTTCAACTTTGCAGGACAATAAGGCATCACCTGGATATTGAGATGAAATAAAGAATATAATATGTCTGAGGGTAGGCTGGAAAACCAATCAAGGCTCCCCACATTCGGTTTGTCTCATTGTTAAACATAAAATTATATCACCTTATAAAACTATAGGTCATGCTGTCCTTGAAAGTTGTCCCGCTTCTCGTTGGTCTGACACTGTGAATTGTATCCTCCAAATCAAATTCAAATAAAACCTCAAAATGTTCCTTAGACTGCAACAGGTTATTGTAGTGTTTTCATTTCCTTCACATCGATGAAATACACATTTTTTTTATAGCAGGACCAGCATGCCTCTCCATCTCCAAACATGTGTGGTTGCCATGGTTATTCAGGAGAGTCTACTGCTGGAGAGGAATATGATGGGGTCCTTATGGGCCAACAGAACACTTTGGGTTACGGGTGCATTACGAAAGTAATGCACAGAGCACAATTTCCTTTTACTTTAATGTTCTGATGTACATTAAAGATACAAGATGAAACACAAATGTCTGCAAACATTAAAATGAAAAGTGCCCTGCTTCAGAGAGCGTTCAGAAAATACTAAATAATGACCACTAACTCTTTATGTAATACAGTGTGTTGTACTATAAATGATTAAAATGTGAACATACATGAGAACATTTAAGTGTTACTTAAAAACAGGTTTTTAAGTAACACATTAAAATCCAACAGACCGATATTGTTTTAGCCACACCCAATTAATTCCGCTCAAAGTCTCTGTCAATCCAATTTCATGCTCCTACGACCTGACAAAGTGCTTAAATTGTTTAGCATCTGTGAACAAAACTTAAACAAGGCATTTATCGTTGATGGAGGTGCATTAGCCGTGTCCAAAAGTGTGACTCCATCTCAGTCATTATCTTGAACCATTACGAGATCCATATGGTCCAGATTGCATTGCAGTCATGGTCCAGGGGAAATAGTGCCCAACAGCATATCGACAAAGCGAGCTGCCATGCCCACTGTTGAAGTACCCAAAGGAGGGTTAGCTAACAACAACAGTCCTGGGACCCACTCCACAGCGCAAAGCTCCTAGGTTTGATTCTTTCTTGGGCACCGGAGGGGCCTGTCTGTGCTCAGGTGGGCTGTCTCCTGGGGCTGTTTGATTGGTGTTTGAATGTTCTCCCCGTGCTTATATGGGCTCCCTCCACTGATAATTAAAAACCATGCAGAACAGATTGGTCTGGCCAGGGCCCGGGCCCAGGCGAGCTCTTGGATTCTGATGGGGCTGATGTGGCTGCCCACTGCTCCTGGCTGCACCAGAGAGAAGGACAGCAGAATGGAACAAAGGCAGACACTCATTTCTCTGTGTGACGCTGTGGCATGGTTTTCTGTGTGTGTGTGTGTTCACATTGTGAGATATAAAGGATTGTTCTCTCATCTCTCTCACACTCTCATTCTCTCTCTCTTCTCTTCTCTCCTCTCTCTTCTCTCTCTGCTCTCTTCTCTCTCTTCTATGCACACTATTCTAGTTAAATGTCTGGCTGACATCAAGCAAGACTTCCACCTGTGTGATGAAATGGTCAACAGTCACCAGTTCATCTCACTTCCCAGCAGGCAGACGCAGCTGAAACAGCTAAAAGTGTGAATGTCACCAGCATGATCTGGCGATTCACATGAATGTTGTTCACAACAGAAGCACAGCAGATGTGACAGTGTTTATTTCAAGAGACTTTTATTCGTAGTCAAGATTACATGGTGCAGGATTACTGCTAATATCTACTGTACTCCGTCGTAGAAAAACTGTCGAAGTTCTCTTGGGATATTCCAAGTTCCATCGACAGTCTGCAGATCTTCCTGCAAGTAAAGTAATATACTGTGCGTTGCCAACATCAACTGGCAACTGGGCCCATTTGCCGATGGGCTGGTTTGTCAATCCAGCTCAGTATCTAAATGTTTTTGATGAACACTGACTTGGTATTTCTCAGTAAGCCCCTGAGATCCAGTATATTACTGCCTTCTCGAAATGTTGAAAAACTGATCATTTTAGAACTGTCCATGCTCCCTTTGGTAGCAATTACTGTGTAAGTACAAGTGGAGGCAGTAAGTACCCTGACTTAGCAGGACTGACTGAGCAGTGATGGTTGCTGTAGCTCTTAGATCTAATTACCCGACCTTCCTGCACCTGTGATCTCCTTTGAAGATTGCTGCTTTAGAGGGACGATCAGAGCAAGTCTGCAGGCAAGTCACTTTCATCCAGGTCACGTTCAGGGGAATGTACAGAGACCTCATTGCTTTTCTAGCTCTACCAAATTTCTGCTCGCATTTATCTATGCAAATTGCAACTACGGTTTTAACGTTGTCATTTTATTTCTTTTTGCATTGTTTCATTAGGCCATCTCTTCCTTATCAAGGCGTCTATTCCCCTTTTGTACAAAGATGTTTTTTGCATATATAATTGCACTTAGCGTGAATGCTTCATTTACACATGTGTGCCGTTGTCACTGAACAATGTAGGAATGGCACAAATGGAATGAAATGGCTTATCTCAAAGCTGGAGTCAAAGGTGTTTGAAAACAACTGTAAAGTTCATTTCAAAGCTCTATTGTCTAACAGCCCACTCACTGGTTCTCTTTTGCAGAGAATGCTTGTGAGATTTAAGCAAGACAGAAACATTAGACCTAATCCACTGCCCTTGTGATATGGATGTCTTTGGTATGGTGGAGTTTAGAAAAATCTAAGATGAGGGCATTTTATAGGCTCAACGCTCTGTTGAATTATGTTTTAATGTGCTGCCCAACTTTGACAAAAAAAGAAATACAATTTTTTTCTTGGCATCTGCTTCCTCAAGAGTCATTATTTTATAGAGAATATCTATGCATTAGTGATTAGTTAGACCGGGTAAAGAAATGTTCCTATGAGAATCAATATATTTTCTATTCTCCTCTAATAGAGCAAGACCCTGTGCCAAGCATTGGAGACAAACTCAATCACTACATAATTGCATCTTTTGTCATTTAAACGTGCAGTGCATAATTGTATGTACATTACTATTTTAAAGGTGAATATTTTGAGATGAACATGACAAGGAGTGTTTTACAGTTTCACCAGTAAAAATGTATGCAGCATAAGCACACATAGAGAAAACTTAACCATACTAACCAAGCCAAGGTTGACATTACTATCGTCAAAACATACACCTTCACATAAAAGTGTACCCAATGACACTGTATTCTCAACTGCCAGATGAATAAGCATATCAAACCAAAAAATTAATTCAATGATATCCAAGCCACTTGCCATAACACCCATTAGGCCAGACACGCTAGACTGGTAATATATAATAGCAATGATTTAAAACATCGTTTGTCCATGTGTGAAATGACATGTGCATCACATACAACTAATTCAAATTGTGAAGGTTTGCATGAAGATTATTTGAACAGCACAGCCTTCAATCGAGTGTTACACATTGCAACTCAGTCCTGAATACATTTGGCTCACAATTATGTTTGTACAGACTTTTCGTACGGTGACGCCCAAGGTACTAGGAGGATCATAATTACATTTACGATTGATTAATTGCATGAATAATTCAGCTTAGTTTTAATTACCTATGAGAAAATGTTCTAGCTAATTGAAAGAAAGTGCCTCCTTATGGAACCTTCCTGTAATTGTCTTTCTCTGGGTGTCTCAGCGTACGAGTTCAACTTTGCAGGACAATAAGGCATCACCTGGATATCGAGATGAAATAAAGAATATAATATGTCTGAGGGTAGGCTGGAAAACCAATCAAGGCTCCCCACATTCGGTTTGTCTCATTGTTAAACATAAAATTATATCACCTTATAAAACTATAGGTCATGCTGTCCTTGAAAGTTGTCCCGCTTCTCGTTGGTCTGACACTGTGAATTGTATCCTCCAAATCAAATTCAAATAAAACCTCAAAATGTTCCTTGGACTGCAACAGGTTATTATAGTGTTTTCATTTCCTTCACATCGATGAAATACACATTTTTTTATAGCAGGACCAGCATGCCTCTCCATCTCCAAACATGTGTGGTTGCCATGGTTATTCAGGAGATTCTACTACTGGAGAGGAATATGATGGGGTCCTTATGGGCCAACAGAACACTTTGGGTTACAGGTGCATTACGAAAGTAATGCACAGAGCACAATTTCCTTTTACTTTAATGTTCTGATGTACATTAAAGATACAAGATGAAACACAAATGTCTGCAAACATTAAAATGAAAAGTGCCCTGCTTCAGAGAGCGTTCAGAAAATACTAAATAATGACCACTAACTCTTTATGTAATACAGTGTGTTGTACTATAAATGATTAAAATGTGAACATACATGAGAACATTTAAGTGTTACTTAAAAACAGGTTTTTAAGTAACACATTAAAAGCCAACAGACCGATATTGTTTTAGCCACACCCAATTAATTCCGCTCAAAGTCTCTGTCAATCCAATTTCATGCTCCTACGACCTGACAAAGTGCTTAAATTGTTTAGCATCTGTGAACAAAACTTAAACAAGGCATTTATCGTTGATGGAGGTGCATTAGCCGTGTCCAAAAGTGTGACTCCATCTCAGTCATTATCTTGAACCATTACGAGATCCATATGGTCCAGATTGCATTGCAGTCATGGTCCAGGGGAAATAGTGCCCAACAGCATATCGACAAAGCGAGCTGCCATGCCCACTGTTGAAGTACCCAAAGGAGGGTTAGCTAACAACAACAGTCCTGGGACCCACTCCACAGCGCAAAGCTCCTAGGTTTGATTCTTTCTTGGGCACCGGAGGGGCCTGTCTGTGCTCAGGTGGGCTGTCTCCTGGGGCTGTTTGATTGGTGTTTGAATGTTCTCCCCGTGCTTATATGGGCTCCCTCCACTGATAATTAAAAACCATGCAGAACAGATTGGTCTGGCCAGGGCCCGGGCCCAGGCGAGCTCTTGGATTCTGATGGGGCTGATGTGGCTGCCCACTGCTCCTGGCTGCACCAGAGAGAAGGACAGCAGAATGGAACAAAGGCAGACACTCATTTCTCTGTGTGACGCTGTGGCATGGTTTCTGTGTGTGTGTGTGTTCACATTGTGAGATATAAAGGATTGTTCTCTCTCTCACTACTGCTCATTCTCTCTCTCTCTCTCTCTCTCTCTCTCTCTCTCTCTCTCTCTCTCTCTCTCTCTATCACACTATTCTAGTTAAATGTCTGGCTGACATCAAGCAAGACTTCCACCTGTGTGATGAAATGGTCAACAGTCACCAGTTCATCTCACTTCCCAGCAGGCAGACGCAGCTGAAACAGCTAAAAGTGTGAATGTCACCAGCATGATCTGGCGATTCACATGAATGTTGCTCACAACAGAAGCACAGCAGATGTGACAGTGTTTATTTCAAGAGACTTTTATTCGTTGTGTCGGCATGGTTACCGTGCCAATTCGACTCTGTTTACCTTTTGCGTTCGCAGTTAATTATTTTGTTCATCAGAATATAACGTGATGCGTTATTTACCCAGCTCTGTGTCACTGGCTGAGCACAATTAGTTTCACATTCAGAAGCCAATTCTTGTTCTTGAGCCTCCTCTTTTTTAATTAATTGGATGGGAGAAATGCTGTGTGAGATGGAAGTATGGCATGGAGTCAGTAAATTGGCAAGGTGATACTTACCTAATGAGAAAGGTGTGCGAATGCATGCCTGTGTATCGACATGCTCGTTCTTGGAGGAGAACACATTTTTATAACGAACAGACTTTTGTTTACTTTCTTCGACACATCAAATCTGGCAGTTGGGGACACACAAAGGGCAGCATATGTTTGGTGTGAAGTGAGGGGATGAGAAACACCTGTAATTGGGCCTTCCCAGGATGCTGGCTGCAAGGGAGAACAGAAACACAGTTGAATTGAGAAACACAGTCATCGTACAGTCCCATAGTGCTGTTGCGTAAGGCTCTGTGTTCAACCAATGTTGTAAGATACAACACTCAGAACATCTGTGCAGTATAATCAGGGTATTTACCTGGCAGCATTTTGTCTCGCAAAACCCAGGCCAAGCCTGATACAAATATTTAACATTTATACCCAACATGTCAGCCAGCAACAGTCATTTGTCTTGTGAATAACAAGATGTGTTTTCAACAGATGTGGCGTCACTCATCCAGGTGTTTTCAACTCAAGGATGTTTTCATGCACAACAAAAACAGATATGTGATCACCGTATTTTGTTATTACCACTAAAAGTCAAGTCTCCTTATGACATGCCTTGTCCTGAGCTTGTCTGAATCTTCATTCCTATACAGAGATGCCCAAATCAGCTCTACACAGATAACAACCCAAGCTTCAATCACAAATCCTAATCCTTGCCCCTGTGTCAAGAAAATACTGTAAACCTCTTCAAGTGATAATCCTTTAGAGCACAGATGTGAGTCATGCACCATCTTTAACTACTTGCAAGTTTTGCTACAGTCAGAAGGTATTGTCTTTTTGTTTCAAAACAGAGGTGGTGCACTCCTAATTCTAGCATTCATCCAAGCCAGAATAATGCACTTCCAGGGTATGAGTATGTGTGGTGGATTGCAATGTCTTTCTTTTTGTGATTGTAGAGTTTTAAGTTTAACCAACTGTAGCTCTGATCTCAACAACCCATTTAACCCAAGCCTAGCCTATCGTAGCCTAGCCTGGCCCAACTAAATCTAATCTGTTCCAACCTTAATATAACCCGAACCCTACCCTAACCGCAGTCAGCACGGCAGGCTGTTGTTTCTCTCCCTGAAGAAGGACTTTTAGCATCAGAGAAGAATAAACTCACGTTCAAGAATTTGTTCTGATGGCCCCACATCCTGGTATCATGATTTGGACCCCAGCCATGTGCATACGCACGCCAGTCTGCCCATCTTCCTTTCCCCGCCAGGCTCCTGTGTGGATCGGCAGAAGGTCAGCCAAGCCCGTGCCTGGCGAGGGTGCAGCTGTTGGCAAGCCTGGGATTATTTACTCAAACCATGTTTTTAAAACTAATGGGTGTGAGTGAGGATGCCAAGGGGGTGCAGTGTGCACAGGTTAATAGAAATGGAATGATAATGACACAGCCAAATGATCACATTTGCATGCGACATGTCTTGTAATAGCTCCTGAAGGAACACTTTGGGGTGATATAAACGACCTGCATAGGATACGCAATGCTTATTTCTTACTCCATTTTAAAGGCAGAATCATGTTGCCCTTCTGTAGCCCAGTGTTAGTGAACCTTCAGTAGTGGTTCTTCCTGTCTATAACTTGTCCCTGCACAGAATAGTAGTACGTATACTGATTACTTGTGTTTTTTCAATTTGCTTGACTCAGTATCCCTTGAGACCTCATGTCATCATTGCTTTAACCCATGCTGTGTTGGCATGTAAGACAAAAGACAAAGGCACGTGAAAAGAGATTCTACGAACATCCACTGTACTGTGGAACTATCCGACAGGTGCCATTTGCATTGTACTTTTGAATTCTTGAGAAAGGCTTTGTGAAAGCCGTTTTCCATATTACTCCACAAACCCTTTCATTGTCTGGTCTCTGCATGGAACATTCCTTTTTGACAGGAAGGAAATATCTTTTGCCAGCAAATGCTTATTTGAGGACTCCATAATGTTGTTGCTGAAATACAAATCCCTCATTGTGACGATGGATGAAATGTATTTACTCGACATTGTGTATTAATTGGTGCAGAGGGAGCTTAGACTCTGTTGGCTGTGCTTAGTCTGGGCTCAGGGTGTGCAGGGAGGCAACGTTTCATGGCTCAATCACAGCAGTTTAAAAATGTTCCACAATAAAGTCTTAAGTGCCAGCAAACAATCAAACCCTGAAGAATGTGTGTGATAAACGGATGTTTTCCATGCCACATGAATGTTAACTCTAGGGTACTAGAGATGGGGGACGTGTGGTGTCTATGAAAAAAAAATGGAATCGTGGCCTATAATTCTGTAAAGTATAGGTGAGTATGAAACGTATTTGCTCCATGTGGAGACGACTTGAATAACTGCCATCCATACTATGTTTTATATCGTGATTAAAGACTTGTTGTCTAACTTTACTAAACCTAATGAGTCCATGATCTACATCCAACTAAAGCATATTTACGTTTAGCTTTCAATGACAACACTCCATCGTTAAGTCAGTTCTGCAGATATGGAATCATCGCCATTCTTGTACACGTTGAACATACCACAGTAATCTAGATGTCGTGTTTTTTTCAGAATTGTATTCTGCCAAGTGGAAAAAGAAGAAAACAACACTGAACTAAAACAAGAAAAACAAAACAACCACCTTTGATACAAAGCCTCTGGGTACATAACAGATTAGCACCAAGTCAGTTGTTGAATAATGCACATGGTTATTGATTGATATATCTGTCTCTAAGGAGGTCTATTCTGAGAAGTGAGACCCACCCTCTCCTATTCAGTTAGACTGTGCTGGAATCCCTTGGTTGTAGGTCTATGGCCAGGGGCAATATGTATTGCATATTCATGGCATCTACTGTATCAAGCTTGTCTGCAGTTACTCTACTTTAATTAGAAGGCCCACTTTTTTAGTATGATTTGTTCTCTATCTTCTTTGTTTGATCTTCAGTAGAACAACAAAAATAATTCCTTTGAATATGAATAATAAATGCATGTCTTTGCATTTGAGCACATAAACTAAACGTAGGTAATTGTGTGTGTTTGTGTGTGTGTCTGTGATTGGAATGGTATGACGGATGAATGTAGATCACATCATCGTTTCTCAAAATGGTGATGCTGAATTTTCCTGCTTCTGTTTTTCATAAATGTCATTCCTTCACCCTTGAAGGCATTGTTGTCATCTAGAAGTCTGACATGACAGCGTTAGGTTTGGGAGGAAAAAAAACACTGTGAATATGATACCATACATTAGTTTGACGATGATGGGTGCGTAAATCAAGTCAAATATGATGTAAAATCACTCTAGCTCTGTCAGTTGTAACTAATGAACCTAACTTTCCAGACTTTCAGACAGCCATTAAATGAACAAGATGATGTGGAGAGCCATAATAGTGGGCCAGGAAAGACCCAAGGCTTGAATGTGGGTTTCAACAGAAATACCGTAATATATCAAATAGAGGGGAAAGGGCCTCAATTCTGAGCAAATGAATAAAGCATCAATGCATCTAATTCACTCACTCTTTCTCTCACGCTCTGTCCATCATGGTCAGGGATGTCAATAGTATTGATTGAAATATTGCATAACTATTTGGAACTTCTACAATGAATTGTGATCCAGCAAATGTAGAACATTCAGTAGTGGTGTATATTTGTATATACGATATTTTGAAGCCAAATCCTAGGTCTGATTCAGTCCTCATGTTAATATCTCCTGCCTTTCATATGAGTTGTTAGAACATTTAGGCATGGAAATACACCATGTGCAGCCCTAACAGAAACACTGTGTGCAGCCCTAACAGAAACACTGTGTGCATCCCTAACAGAAACACTGTGTGCAGCCCTAACAGAAACACTGTGCGCAGCCCTAACAGAAACACCATGTGCAGCCCTAACAGAAACACTGTGTGCAGCCCTAACAGAAACACTGTGTGCAGCCCTAACAGAAACACCGTGTGCAGCCCTAACAGAAACACTGTGTGCATCCCTAACAGAAACACTGTGTGCATCCCTAACAGAAACACTGTGTGCAGCCCTAACAGAAACACTGTGTGCAGCCCCAACAGAAACACTGTGTGCAGCCCTAACAGAAACACTATGTGCAGCCCCAACAGAAACACTGTGTGCAGCCCTAACAGAAACACTATGTGCAGCCCTAACAGAAACACTGTGTGCAGCCCTAACAGAAACACTGTGTGCAGCCCTAACAGAAACACTGTGTGCAGCCCTAAAAAAGCAGGCTTATATCTAGCAATTTTGTCCATTGGCTCATCCTTATCAGAATGATTGTAATTGCTCAACAATGTGTGCATGTAAGTACTCTGGTTGATGGACAGCCACAACCAGGTAGACATCAAGGCTTTAGCAAGGTTGTTATGAGCTACCCCCAGGAGCAACCCGTCAGTTTGTTTCTTGACTAGATCATGCATATCTAGAGACTCCTTATATTTGTTCTGACACTGTAGCCTTCATGTAGGTTCGATGTGACATGAAAACAAAATTAAGTCAGACATTGCTTCAGGTGAAAATTGAGTACCATCTTGTTTTGATGAATGAATGGTGACAGTTATTCCTGAACAGGACATTACATTATGCTGTTTTGGAATTGTACATGGCAAGTGCAATAGCCTTGTATGCAATCAATATACTCGGCTAAAACATGTCATACAAGCAGTGGGCTGCTGCTGTACTTAACGGAGCTAATGAACATTGGCACCAGGCTATTCTATCTACAAAACATATATCCATATCTATCTACAATTCAGGAGTCAGGACAAACTACTGTACGTCTTAAAGCCTTCTTGAGATCAGGACGATGGACAGCACCGCTGTAAGCCGTGCAGTATTTCAGCACCATGGACAGCTTCACCGGCAGTTTAAAGGACGTCCCGCTTTTTCAGCGGTAATTTCCATAACCTCCCTAAATGCGGATTAATGCGCTACATATGCTGTTAGGGGGCGTCAAATACACGTTTTCACCACTGTTAATTATACAGACTTGCGACGGAGTAATGTTAAAACAAGATATATGCTGTAAAGGAAGCAGTAAACGCTCAGAACAGCCCTGATGTTACGTAGGCGCTGACATCGAATGAGCGCTGCATCTTTAAAAGGGGGAAAATCAAGAAGAAAAACACACAACCATTTCAGTCATAACTGTAGAATGATAAGGACTACCTCTTTTACTTTTGGAGAGCGGCAAAACCGTCAGGAGAGCATTCGGCATCAGCTGTTCCACACTAGTCCCTCATTGCTGGAAGTCGGGCTGAATCAGAGTCACATGACAGCACTGGAGGCTGAGATCTAGAGAAAAGCACATCATTTCGGCTTGCACCGCCATACTGTATTTTGTGCCATATCAGATTTTTATTGCAACATTTTACTCCCGCGCGGTGAGTACATTTCCAATGGCTTTTTGTAAGCATTTTTGTCTTTTTAATTACTCTTTTTATTTTTCCTCCTTTTGCTGGTGTTAAAAATGAGAATTGAAGTGGTGGTTTTGAGCGTTTTTCCATCCAGGCTTCAAGTTTTTAGCATGCAGTGATTCTGTATCAAGGGTACGGAGATGGGTAGCGGGTGCGTCGGGCTGGGAGCCCATACGTGCTTGCAGTCTTGTACTGGTTTTGAGACCAAGCGGTTTGTCAGTCTGATATTTTTCAAACGTTTACTGGTGGTTTTCAAACATTTTTATTTTTTATTTCTGTCAACTTTTGCTGTTGCTATGCTTTGGTTTGAATTTTGCAGTGTTGTTTATTCAAGTTTTGTGATTTTGATGTCTCGGTGAGTGGCGCCGACTCGACCCTTTCCTTTTATTTTGTTCCTCTTTTCTTTAAAGAAGTCCTTTTTAAACCTGATGACGTTTTAACGTGCAACTTTTCTTGTAGCTAACTGAACACAGGTTTGTTTGTTTTTGCGTTTCTTTTGTTTTTTCGATTGATTATACTTTTGCAGATATCAGTGTCAAGTATTTTTGGAGTTGTCATTTTTTAAATAGATGGAAATAGGTGGACGAGGAGTGTTTTGATTCTTGGCGAGATCAATTCGTTTTTGTTTTCTGTTTCAACGAGGATGAACAGACATTCTCCCTTTGCAGGTATAAAAAGAGTGGACTAGTTGATCTCTGTAGTGCCCCTGTCTATGCAATAAAATACAAGGTGATACAGAAATATGCACCTGTGGCTGACGTATTATTTTGTGAGGTTGGCCTATTTGTGTATTAGAGTAGTACCATATCGATGTATTTCGGTAATATCGTGCTTAAGTTTGTGTGACAGCTTTGCCTAATGCTCGACTACATTGACAGTATTGCAAAAGAGAAGTTCAACATCTTAGTTGTGTTGATCTTGTCCGTTATAATCATCGATCGGAAAGTCCTCACTCGAAGATGCACACTGCAGATGAAAGAATGTAAGTAGCTACGGTGCACAACAACGTTGATCCCAGTTATGTGTATCGGTTAGAATATCAAACGCAGGTAAGATACTGAGAGTCAAGCTACAGACAACACTACCCCATACAGGATGCAGCAGTAGGCTAATGTTTTTCTACAAATAGTCATGCTGAAGGTTGCTACCTGTTTGTGGTGGGTGGGGTGACAATTATATTTCAGGACAAAAAATATGCAGGGTAGTCAGATATCTACGTTTAACACGTGTATTAAGAAGATGCGGTTGTGGTGACCTTTATTGGGATGAGTAAAGGGAGATATTGGCCACAACTGGCTCTTTTTGCTGTCTTTAGACATACTCATGCAGTGAGGCTTTAAAGTTGAAAGTCTTTTCTTATGATTTTGTTAGGGATTCATTCAGTTGCGAGTGGTATGTGAATCTGTGTTATGCCATTCAACCATGAGATACAGGACTGTTTGTCCTATACACATTAAATACATGTAGAAATACATTTTGGGATGAAATCTGGCCAGCAGTACAACTACACTACAGCAATCCTTGCAAATAGTTACATGTACACTGTCATGCCTTCACCCAGGAACATATTGTTTGTTGCTGGTTTGCATTTGCTTAAGGGTGATACGTGTTTCAGGTCCGTAGATAAGGCCCCTTGACATCTTCTACTGGGTGATGGGTCTGCCTTTGTGGCTGCCTCCCTGTTATCTGGGCCTGGCCAGCCTCACACCAGATCTACCGAGTAATAAGACGCCTCATGTGTTCTGGTGGTCTGTCTTCTTCCCTTATGAATGAAACATCAAACAGCTAGAGCTGGACATGTGCTCACATGCTTCGCGTGAGAGTTAAGAAATGCATTTCATGTCTCGACTGGAGACCCACACAACAGGATGGTGACGGGTGCTGAGTGTATTACAATGTTTCCATCAGAACACTCCTAGCTTACAGCACATGGTTAATGAGTGGAAGGATGAACGCCACGATCTATTCTCCAATACGTTCCATATTCCAACACGTTCCATTCTCCAACACGTTCTCCGTTTTAAAAGATAAACAGATTACCTTTGACTCGACCCATTCCACTCTAATAAGCCCTAAGTACCTCACGGTCGCTCTTTTCTGAGCTGTTAATTTGATAAGTGAGGAGATCTCTCACTTAGTAATCATATTCTGGACAATTAAACCTGGGTGTGAAGAATAGGGCCAGTATGAAGGACACTCCAGAGTCAATTATGTGGAACAATTTCAACTATAATGCATTGCTTTAATCAGCTTTTTTTTTCTAATGACACATGGGGAGAAAATTGTGTGAGCAGATTTGATCAGGAAAAACGAGATTTCCTCCAAATGAAATGTCATTACTTGTAAGAGTTTGAAGTTTTACCGCGGTTGATTCAAATAGACTGATCTGAAGGGTAATTTGTTTCTCTCATGCGTCCAGAAGACTCTAGCTCCCAAGCTCCTCTCATTTCACTTTATTCTCCACTGACTGTGAGAACCATTATGGATGCGGAAAAATCTACTGTTAATTGGTATTTTGCTGTAGACCACTGCAATCAATGCCCGACCACAGCTTTTGTGTGTCATTTCTCACCAGCAAAGTTGTTAAGGGGAGTGACTCAATAATCACTCAATGATTTAACATCCAGGTTTCAGCTACTCTGTGTAAGTGGTCCTCCTGTTGGTCTCAGCTGACCACCCCTGACCCTCTTTCTCTGGGTCTTGGAGGACACAACCTATTTCTTTTTCTCTCTCTCTCCATCACTCTCTTTATCTCACTCTCTTTCTCTTTCTTTCTCTGTCCATCCTTGCCAGGCCTATAGCTGCATTAGAAAATGCATGACAAATACCAGGGTGGTTGAAGACATGGTAGGTTCAGGTGAAACCAAAACAATTGGAGTGAGAAATGAGTACAGACAGAAGTAAAAAATACAATGTGACTGGTTTTGCGTTTCATCTGGGGTTGGATAACGAAGAAAGGTGCTCATTGCATGCCCTTAATATTAGTATGTGTCATAGTATCCACTCAAGAGACACTATCAGATCACGTTGTGCAGAAAGAGAAAAAAATATATTGTGTCAGTACTTCCTAACAACATCAGTCTTTGTGGTTTTGTTGAGACTGGTGTCAGTTAATACCAGTCACTTTGTCTGAGGATTTGGAGGCCCAAGCAGCTTAGAAGAAACTCCACTGTAATATTCTCAGCACTACCTTCACACACAGACCTTATTGTTTGGAGAATTGTGTTGTTTCTGTCAGGTGATATGAGCATTGACTGTTACACCAACATCAACAGCATCCACACATCTATTCCTAACCAAAAACAACATTACAGTAATTGCAGTATATTACCAGTTGCTCATATTTATTACTAATGAGCTCTAATTGCCCGAACTTGTAGAATAATGTGACAGTGACATGTCCCAGTAATCAGATCATGTTTTGGTAGAAATACATTTGGATTCACATTGTTTTCCTGTTGTTAATACATCTGGTAGCTGCTTTCTTGTTTTGCCAAGATATGATCAGATCATGATTCACTTCATGGAATCGATTTCACAGCCCATTTCAGCTGTGTCCCTTCCAAGATGTGTCTGAATGTCATCTTAGGAAGAATTTGTCTCGCTTGGGGAGCACAAGCTTTTACATTGTATTTACCTTTGTGTTTTATTTGTTTGTCTGCAGAAAATCTTCATTAATGTCAGACGTTTACCCCCGGGCATGCGGAATGCTAGACAGAGTCTTGCGTGTGTGCGTCGCTGTCTTAGAAACGGTACGTTCGTATAGTGAATGGTAATACATGAATGAAATGGTTGGAAGGAGCATTAGCTGAGCGAAATGCAAATTCACGCTCTCTCTCTCTCTTGTTTACACAAACACACGCACTCTTTAGACACTCAAAGTAAACGGACACGCACGCTGGCATCAACACGTACGCCACATTTCAGAGTCTTTCAGAGTTAGGATTTTATCTGTGGTTTTTAGAGCCCGATCACATTTGATAAACATCTGGGTGTGTGCGCTCCAGATTCTGGACACTGTCAACGAGCTGTTTGTGAGTTCCGTGACTTCAAATTAGGGTTGACAATGTTTCCTGATGGCAACAGACAGCTTTGCTGCTCATGATTCCAGGCAGCTGGAATAGGGATGTCACTGTAATGTCTGTCCAGACTCCATCTCAGCTTGTCTTCAGACTAGTATAATACCATCCATTAAGAGTCTGGGTCATTCTCAGAGTGCATCCCCCTGCTGACGTTGCTACAGCAGCTATTCCCTTGTCCCTTACATTTGGCTCAGACGCTGGGAACAGTGTGTGTTCTGCAGGCATTGTACTGAGTCACATTGAGGTTCATGCGTCTAAATCAGTCTTTGTTTTATGTGATCACAGGCTAGCACCAAAATGCTGAATACAGGGTCTCAGAGACAATATTGCAATTGTCAAAGAGCTTCTGTAAAAAATAAATTAAATAAACAAGATTATTTTGATATGGACCACCAACTACAATAGAAGAAAAGAAGATTAAAAAAGAGACATGATCTATGTTCTTCCTACCCTCATGAGTCATGACTAAGTGACTGTGCGATGTCTAGCAGCAAGTCTGGGAGTGGAAAGCAAACAAACCGAGCTCCAAGGAGACAGAGGTAGTGTGTGGACCTCCAGAGCAGGTGGCAGAGTCCTCCAGATGCTGCAGAGAAGCAGCGAAGCAGATAATGTCCTCCCCAGATTACCTCCGAGACCCCTTCGCAGAGGACCAGCCCCATCTGGGCCTCAACCAAGCTGGTTCTGCTGGCCTCAGCTGTTCTCATGGCTTCCGTCGATCCCAGCTGGGTCTCACCTGTGCTAACTCCGTTTTAGATCTGATGGTGCTGGTGGTTACCAAAAGGGCAGCTGTGTGGTTCCGAGAGATATAATAAGCTGAATTGTGGAAAAGCACTTCTTTACCACGGCATTGCAACGCCACTTGTAGGCAAGTGTTTTAGGCTTGACAAGTGTACACAAACCACTTTTGGTTTTACCACAGGAGCTTGTGCACCACACAATTGAAATGTAACCCCTGTCTGTATTTTCAAAACAGAACATCAACTTCAGAACACTCTGTCACTTTCACTATGCTGGCGATGTTCCCATCATCTCTACAGAGGTGGAGTGGTTGTTGGTGCTAGACAACAACTATTACAAGATTCAGCAAGAAGCCACTGGGCAGGGTATCCAATGTTTAACGACATCCGCACACATACTTTTCCCTTTCGTTTTTTCAATCGCTGTGGTGTATGGCTGATGGATTTGTCCTTAGAAATACATTGAAAAGACCCACCCTGCATTAGTAAATAAATAAACAATAACAAATATTACACAAGAAATTGTCCGTACCTGGAAGCATTTCAGACCAGATCCGGACTGTGACTAAACAGAAGTCCTTCAGAGTGAGATATACCTGCTCTGAGGAATCTTGACTCACACACTCATGAGGATCATGACCTCAATTTCCAGAGTCTACCGCCAGGAAAACACAGGAGCATTCAGAGGAAGAGAGAGAGAGAGAGAGAGAGAGAAAGAAAGAAAGAAAGAGAGAAAGAGAGAGAGCGAAAGAGAGAGAGAGAAAGAGGGAGAGAAAGAGAGAGAGAGAGAGAGAAAGAGAGAGAGAAAGAAAGAAAGAAAGAAAGAAAGAAAGGAAAAAGAGAGAGTCAGAGTCCTTCTGAATCTATGATACGCCTCTGGCCAAACCCTTGTCCGGGAACCAAACCTTTTCTCAGATCTCTCCCAAGAGGTCATTCAAGAGTACTGGAAGTTTATTAGCATTGTGACAATACGTTCCACCTCACATGCAGTCTAAGCAGTGTTTCTGGGGATGGCTTTAGCAAGAGCCTCTCAATGTGTGACCTCGGTGGAGAGCATGCAGTACAGGCTGCTGTTGACTCTCCTCTATTGGGTTGATCCTATTTGGACCTGTTTGTTGCTCTGTTAAACTCTGACATGATAGACGCAAGGGAGGCAGAGAGTAAGGACAGCCAGAGGTGAATCACGGTGCATTAGGGTCATTTAAAATGTGAGGAAGCAATGTAGGGATGCTTATAGTACATCGTTCACCTCCGAGGAAACAGGCTCCAGCGGTGAAAATATACACATTGCAGTTGGTCTGGATTTGTACATGCGTGTGTGTGACAGATTCAGTTTAGACAACATTTCATCTTGTTTCATCCAGACTACAGTTGGCCTCTTAACACTCCTGAGAGAAAAATCTACATTGGTCTTTCTAAAGTTGCTTTTTTGCCATGATTTACCTGGGACATTATCTGATTCCCCTTCAAGCTCCTTGGAAACATTGTCCTTCAAAAATACAATCTTTTCCTTGGAGGTTCTCCTTTCTTTGCTGTGAATATCAGTTACTCAGATGACAGGGGCACTGTACATGCAGTACGATTTAATTCCCTTCATCGATTTCATCTCAGTTTTGACATTATTCAAGGAAATGGAGGTGCTTAATGCTCTGTGAGGCCTGCAGCCATCTAAACCTCTTATTGGTATTTCTATCCCAGTTTACTGATAAAGCGTCAGCCCTTCAGCAACACGAAAAGCATCGTTTACAACTGTCTTCTGTCCATGAAAACACGTGTAGGACAATCACAGATGGTTATTGGCTTGGCTTATATTAGCCCCTTTTGGGAACGTGCCGAAAGAGTAAGGCAGGACAAGTCGAATGGAATGTGGAAATGTCCCCTATCATCACCTGTCTCCTTGGCTACTGAAACTCTCCTGTGGTTCAGATTATCGCTCAACTGGTTTTGCCCCGCCTTTCAGATATTTCCCTGGAAATCTAAAATTGCATTAGGTATTTTCAAATGAGTGGGAGTTTCTGAGAGAGCTAGAGAGAGAGAGAGAGTAAGAGAGCAAGCAAGAGAGAGGAAGGGGTCCTATCTTTCTGTAGAATGTAATTTTCCTTGTCTGTTTTCCGCTTCCCCTGCTCTGCTCTAACTCTGGGATTGATAATCGAATCCAATCCTCTTGTATTGTAGATTAAACAGGACACAGGACACATCAAGAGGAGATATTTACCTGTTTGCATACAACTAACTGCGTTGTCTAGACAAGTGAAACACAATATGGATCTCCGTCCTGCTAGTCTTTGTACACAAGTAGAGAAAAAAGTTTTTAAAAAGAACTCACCTGACGATTGCATTAGTAGAGAGCACAAACGTCATTAAGTAATCAAGCAGACACATTACATATGCAAATTATGGTAATTGCAGACATTGGTTTGAAATATTCATTTGAATTAGTCACAACAATTAGGCAGTGATCTCTCTCCAACAATGTAATCATAAAACTAATTAGGTCAGTCAATGCAAGTTGAAACAACGAGAAAAGCTATTTCAGTTTCCAATTAGATCTTGAGCGATAGTGTTATATATTTAAATTAAATGTTTGAAGCTGTGTCATTGGTAAGGTGTATAGAGCTTTTTGAACCTGATTTTATGAATATTCGATTTCTCAAGTTGGCACAAGATAGAATGTCATAGACTGCACATGTCATAAAAACAATTTTTTTTTTGCGCATGGCTCCAGCACGTCCAAAGTGCACTAACCCTTCCCTTCACTATATTTTTTCAAAGTTAGCAAATTTGAGTAGGCTACATAATTCATACGGTCTGGTTTGATCCAAAGTCCCCTTTTAGAGAAAAGGGTTCAAAAGAGTAACTTAGAAGTCTGTTTCTTTTAGAAAAAAATGTCTCCTGAACTACGCGTTGTCTGGGTCACCTACAGCAGAAGACTGTGAGTTGACAGACCATCCTCACATTCTATCTGGAGATTCATCCCTGTAGGTTATTTCCCTCTCTGGGCTTTATCATTGAGGGGTGTCAGGCCTAAAGCGCTAGCCTGCTGAATACCATCAGCTGAATCCCATCATTCAAGCACTGTGCGGTTGTTTCCATCTTTATACTGTTAGATTTTTTTTTTTACATCTCCAAAAACCTGTCAATATAAAAAATGGAGATACATCCCTTCTGAAGTGGGGAAGTTCTTATTTTATTTATATTTATTCCAAGTTGAAGTTTCAGGATTCTACCATCAGTGAGTTTCCATTTTGATGAATTGCGGGGAAATTCTGTCTTTTCTCGCGCAGAGCCAAATACACATCCATCCAATATCACCCATCCAGACAAAATGGATTCCCTTTCATTGCTGCTGATTTGAGGTTGTATCCTCATATGAGGGCTGCACCGCTGCGCAACTAATCTCTTTCTTACACCCTTATCTTAACCTTCCCCTTCTTTTCACTCTTTATATCCGTCTTTCAGCTCCTCCATCACATGTCCTCTTTTCTCTAACACTCACCTTTCCCCTTCCGAGGCGTCCTCGCTCTCTCACACACGAGACTTTGTGCCCTTGAAACGGCAGAGGGCTCGTCCATTCTTTCTCAAAATGACATTCTTCTCATACTCGGCCCGGTTCAGGTTGTGCAGTTTATCTGCTCTCCTCCCTATCTGTCGGTCTCTGGTGCTGAGCCAGTAGCAGTCCCATGTGGCCTGGGTTCACGCACCGCCAGATAGGGCTGTCACACTTAGCAGAAGCATTCTGAGTGAACGGCCGGAGACAGTGTCAGATGGACAGTCTTGACTTAGTGATTGACAGACAGGAGCTTTTTCGCAGTCTTTAAACTCAATAACTTGGTCTAGTTTAAGGGATGATTCGCCTCTGTTAAGTTTGGTCGTACATCACCGACTAACTCGGATAACCCCTCACTAAGTGGCGAAACGAATAGACTCAAGACTCGTTACCTGCAACGATGCTACGTTTCATTTTTCTTTCTGCTTTTCCACCGTGAGCCTCACCAGCTGTTGTTGCAGATGGCCAAGTCAGGAGCTGACCCTCCTCTAATAACACAATCTATTTCCACGAGAGCAGATAAACAAACGAAAGCTACCTGGTCCGGCTTGGTATTTTACACAAAAAGGAAACAGTGATGTTTATTGTTTTTGTGAGAGATATTCCAGTAACAGTGCCACGATATGGCAAATCAAGGGGAAGTGAATTCAGAACCGACAATAACCTATAACTTTAATGCCCGCTGTATTAAACATGCTCTATGTGTCGGGGCCCTAATAATACATTCTCCGTAAAGTGGTGTGTTTGTTACTTTGACAATATGTAAATCGTATCTATTTAAACATTCACATTTTACACTGCCTAGCAGTGTTTTTATTATCAGAAAGTGTGGTCATAGCAAATATTCAAATGTGAGGCTCTAACATTGTGTTAACATTGTCTGGTCCAGGTCATTGTCAAGCATTAGGCTTCTGCATGCCCTTGTCCAGAAGCCATTGCCTAATATCTCAATCAAACCTCCCTTTCTCTCTATTGACATGTATTTGGGTCTCCTTTCCTTTACTCTATTCTTTCATCTTGTTTCTTTTTTCCTCTGCTGTTCCATTTTTTCACTTCTCTACCTTCTATCCAATTTCATTTGGCACCTTTGTTGTCGGATATGGGGCCTAAGCTTTTCTTTCTCTACCCTCCACATCTCCTCCTAGTCAAAGGTTCAATCTCGACACTCTTTGATGTCGACGAGCGAGCCTTTAGCTTTAGAAGTGCAGAGCACTAAGACACAGGAGAAGTCTGGTGAAAGACCTTTGTAACCACAGCCTTTAATAGGGTGATAACATCAGGAGTCACACAGGAGACTAGACAGGTGCAATGTGTGTTTGGGCTGAATATATTTTACCATCAGACAGCTCTCTGGTAAGAGAAAAAGATGGACAACTTGAAAGCCTTTAATGATAAAAGAAACAGAAACCAGAGACTGGTGCCTGTCAGTGTTTTTTTTCTCTCCTGTTGATAGTAGGCTACGTAGGAGCTCGGAAACATCCAAGTTAGTTTACCCTTTGGTTAGACATGCTCATGACATAGTTCATTTGTTCATTTGTCTCCCGATAGAAGGAAGAGACCACAGAAACAGTCATCATAACTCCATAACTTAGATGTCTCGCTTCACTGGCGCAAACCCAACCAGTGACACTGATTGCGTTCTCACGAATGTGGCATCTGAGAATCTTAAAGCGAGGATGAAGTGAGATCTGTTCCCTCTCTGCATATTTCCTACCGCTCTCAACGGATTTTAATGAGTGCTGGGTCACATGTCACTTAGCAGAGCCTCTCTGGGTAATTGTACTGTAGAGCAGGCAGCAAAAGACCAAGTCCCCTAATAATACAGAGTGCAGCCGCTTTGTGAGAGCTGCTCCACATTGAGCTGTCTTGACATAGTTGTTCGAACCCATTGATCTTTCAGCTCACACAGAGTTACTGTACCGACAGTCTATGGTTTAATGTGATTTCGGTTCGCGTAATGAAGAACCTGCGGTGAAGCCAAATAAAAGACATTCAAGATAATGCGCGTTCCTGACTCACTGTAACAACAGGGGGTAGAATTGGACTCTGTCAGCTTACTTTGAACGTCCGTGTGCACAGTGCACATGTGAAGAGAGCACGCCAAGGATTGGTTACCGCCATGGGAAAGGCTTGCAATTTATTCACGCCTTTTTCTAGAGCGCTCGGACGTGCGCAATGCGACGTGCATGACGCACAGCACAACCTAAACAGGAGTTCATGTTGAGCCATCACTCGAGAGGCCAAGCTTAGTCGGTTCTGCTGCATGACTGGATCTATAGCAGAGAGATTCTGTGCTAGAACATGTCAATATAGGTGAGTCACAGTAGTGAACAGGACCTGCGATGAAGGCCTGTAATTTCAGTGAAATAACAGCAGTTCCTGGATTGTGGCAGGTGTAGGCCGTGCATAGAAGGCTATGATTGGAAAATGACTGGTTTTCAAAGTTAACTGCAATGTGGTGGAAATCCTCTCTCCATAGACCCATAGACATGAAGTGTGCAGGATTGGTCCTTAAACGGAGGAGGCTTGGATACCTGAGTGTCAGGATTGGGGGTAAGGGCTTCATCTGGATTGACGGTCATTACAATCCGTGAGAGGAATGGTGATTCTGACAGACTGCACGCTCCATGGCAACGAAGCAACACATCTGTATGGTGTGAAAAATGTGTGTTGGGTGGTAAAGGAAGACTTAGATGTTATGTTTCAATCTGGCTGAGGTTCACATGATCAAATAGGAAATGACTGGGTTGCTGTTTTATCAGTGCTTAATCAGTATTATGACATTGCTAAGCACCCCTTGTTTATTTTGACAATAGATGCAGCAGGGAGATATAGATCAGAGTGTTTCCCAGCCTCTTACAGTCAAGACGTGTGATCTCTGTCAGGCAGTCCTTCTCACAGGAACCTGCTCAGGGCTGTTCCTGAACTGGAGGTGAGAAGCTCAGATCATCAGAAACATGTTTATTTTTAGACACACTCCCCAGTGCTGATTGTGTTGTGAATGATTTAATAAGCAAGGAGAATTGACTTTGCTGGGTGTGAGGTGGACCACCGGAAAGGTTAGCTGCATGAAGCAGCCATTAGAGTAGTAGGAGGGAGCTGCCTCTTTTCTCTGGGCTGATTGGCAGCTAGAAGTGGTCACCTGGAGGCTGGGCTAAAGTGGGGATCTGGAGCTGTTTGATTGGAGCCATTGTGGACTCCTGTCTGTCTGGGGGAGAAAGCCTGATGATAATCACTGAGCCTGCTGTTTGTACAGTCAGATACATGTTTCATGGAGGGAGAGAGTTATAGACGCACTGCAGTTGCATCGATCATGTTGCTTTGTTCGTAAGTGTTTGAAGAAACCAGTTCCCATTGTTTGTGTCATGAGCAGGGAGTCTTTTTTTTTTACAAATCTGAACTGGGAAATATATCTCTCAATTGCCAGACAATCACTATGAATTTGGTCTTTGGATTTAAGACTGCTGTCCTCAAACACATCAGTAAATACAAAATAAAAAGTGAATACCTGCCTTTAGGACTACAATAAACTGTGATCATTCTCATGGTATTCAAAGGGTAGTTTAGATGTGTACTAAAGTGCATGATGAGGGCCCTGGCACTAAGGGGCAGTGGCCCCTAAGGCAAAGAGCTGGTAAAACATCAAATATATCAACTGCATTACCAGTGGGCCAAACATCACTGTCCTATACATGGTCAAATGACAGACACATTTTTAGATGTTTCCATTAAGTCAGCCATATACTTGGACAATTTACCACATTTCCAGTAGCGTTAACCACCTGTTGAGCCATTCATAAAAATCTAGATAGCAATTGGAAATATAGCACATCTATAAGCTATCGACAGGTAGCACTTTTCTCCAGAGATTGAAATATGGAGTTGTGGTCCAGCATATTGACCGTTCTCTTCAGGTCTACACCTGCTTGGGGTTATGGATCGAGAAAGTTAAGTGCATTCCTTTCCTTGAATTGATTCAGTTTCCGAGTCTGGAGATACTCTCCACAGACCCAAAACAAATATATGACATACATACGTACATGCACACAAGCCACGAAATATTTATCATGACACAGGTTATTTATTGATCTGGCCATTTTAATACTGAACAAATGAAGTAATGTAACAAATCACAGATGCTGTTGAGAAATCACAGTTTTCAGCAATTTTCCAGGCCATATTATTCTTTTTGTTTTTACATTTCACCCCGTAAACGATAATCCCACAGTGACAAAGCAAATCATGTTTGAAGTCTGCACATTAGGACTAGGAAGGATATTCGTTTCACTTTATTCTATTGTATCGTTCAAGATTTCAAACCAAAGATGAACATTGTTCCACCTCCCAACTCTATCCCTTAACACGTCTATTACAGACAATCTCCTTTAAAAAAATAAGCTCCTCTGAGACATTAATTACAGGAGAAAGTCATTACATCGCTTCCTCATACTGAATAATGGAGCTCGCCGGAGACGGTTGGTCGTTAATACATTCATTACCAGGAGTCAGTCTGGCCTTGGTGTGGACCAAGGATCCAGCTGTCTAATCACCCCCTGCTCCTGATGCTGCAAACAGACAGCACGTCCTTCATGAATGTGTTGGCTCTGTCACAACACACACTATCCAGCCACATCTAATTGGACTGGTGCATGGGTATCAAGAGGATGAGGGGTCACAAACAATTATGGAAAGGAGATTTTAAACCAGCGTTCAACTACATACATTCTGAATGTGTCTGAATAAGTCATCTTATTGGCAACTATCCATGGGTCCCTGGTCTTAAGATGAACTCTATGCTAATACTAATTACTCTTGATGGTGGGTAAAAGACAGTGTACGTTTTGATCATCTAATGGTACCGCAAGAGAGGAAACATTAATAGGTAGCATCATTGTCAAAGCTCACACTCACAACACACCGAAGAACATTATAGTAATTAAAACAATTTCTTACAGGAGGTAATATTATTCCAGAGCAAATTAAATGTCCATAAAGAGTCAATGGATTTCTGCTATTTCAATTAGACAACCAGAACGGCTTTCGACAGCATGGAATTCAAGCAAGGCTTATGGAATCGTCCACATAGTGACTACACACTTGCTTTATGATAGCTAGGTGCAATTGGCTGAAAGATTAAACCATCTATACCAATACCGATTTAGCATAATAAGAGCTCATTGTGTGATTGAAGTAATGTCTTTATCCTTCAGATAGTGCCTTGTCGTTTGAGGGAAGTGGATTCTCGACAGGTAACATACAGAACGAGAGGGAGAGAGAAGGAGAGCGACAGAGACAGATAAAGAAATCGAGAGACAGACGGGGAGAGAAATCTGCGGCGTGGTTATATTTCTCCTGCATACTCCAAAAGGAAGACAAGCTGTGTAAACACTAAGCTGCCTACAGCCCTGTCATAAACACTTTTGGTTTGATGTGATGAGAACCGAACAATAATCCTCTTAGACTCTCCAAAGCCAGTTGGAAAATGAACGTACATTCAATAATCATGTGATAGGCCCCATCGGTGTGTCCTGTGTGTGACTG
Source organism: Plecoglossus altivelis (assembly GCA_036571765.1). Lineage (NCBI taxonomy): Eukaryota > Metazoa > Chordata > Actinopteri > Osmeriformes > Plecoglossidae > Plecoglossus > Plecoglossus altivelis. The sequence continues at coordinate 4,772,475 of BROE01000024.1, read as the reverse complement.
TGTCATTAATGTGCATCTGATGGTCGTTTTTCACTCGAGATCAGCCGCTCTAAACGTAAATGCTAAACACATTTGGGAAATTTGAAGTCAGACAATTTTGTCAAAGAGGTGGAAAAAAATGGAAATCATACATTCTCGCCACAGTCTCCAAGGCCTATCCTCCTAGGCTACATGGAGGTTGTGTCAGGACAATGATTTCACAACAGCCATTCCTAAATGAAAAAAGAGTTTACTTATGTATACTTCCTGGGGCTTACACGAGCGGGGAAACAAGTCCAACTTACCCATAATCCTTTGCTCTGCATTAGAAGGGCTATCAGTAGTCATTGCTCACCCCCTCTTGCTTGTTTTATTCACGGGGTAATCTTACTGACATAAAGAGTTAGTGTTGACAGGCTTGTGTTTGGCCACAGCCTGAGAAAATAGACAATTGGAAAAGCGGAGCGAGCGAAAGAGAGAAAGTCAAAGAGTGATAAAGAGAGGGAGTGCGAAAAGTCTGACATTGAAAACGTGTGAAAAGTAAATACCTGCAGACGCTGTATCCAAGCCAACAGTATTCCGAACGCCTCTTATTCACAGGCTGTGTACACAGTACACAGTACATGCATTACTGAGATAAAAAAAAACATAATTTTGAAGTTTTCTTTCGTCTCGACATTATTATTTTCAATCCCCTATCAAAATAAAACAGCATTGACAGAATTCTATAGCAATGCCAAGATACACTAAATAAGTAAATGCCTGTTTATGCTGTTGACTTGTCTGCCACTTATCTGCCTCTCATTGCTATCATCGTGGCCTTGTGGGGTACTGGATCACAGTAGTCATGCATAGTTCTATCGTCTGTTTGACAGTTAATACACCTGGATACCTGCATACCCAAATGTAATACCTGCACTGATACATACATTTAATATACCTGGAATACCTTAATAAATGATAACCAACAACTAAAATGAAAGTGTGACATAACGTGATTGAACACGGGTGTGTCTCGCATTTATTATCTCGCAAAAGGTTTGTTCTCTTGCCTTCAAATCAAGCCTTTGCTTGGATTTGAGAAACCCAGAACCCTCAGGGCTGCTTTACAGCTATGGAATAGGGTGTCTGTCACTCCCTGTGTGGTGCAGATGAGCAGAACCTTGCAACAGCTCCATTGATAGGTTTGTATGACTATCATACAAAACTATAATGAATGGGTAACGTTTATCTCCGGGTTTGGCTTTATCATCTGACGTTTACTCTCTGCTCCATGGCCTTCCTGTCACTATGGCAGCGGCAAGGGGAAATGGTTTGATAACTCTGTTCTCTTATCAAGTCTCAGAATAGACCAGGTGACATTTGGAGCCAGATTGCCAGTGCAATACAATAGTTAGCCTCTGAGCTTATCTTTCATTCTCCGCCATCTCCCCGGCGCTTTTCTTCCACAGTATTAGGCAACATAATCATAGTTCTGCAGGCTGCTGGACTGTGAGATGAGTGGAGGTGGCTGTTTTGGCATCTTGCGTAAGTTAGTGAATTCTGATTGGCGAATTAAATTACTATTCAATTAAATGTGATTAAACTGCCTCTCAGCATTCAAGTGTGCGTCATGTCCTTTTTTGAAACAATCAGATCAAGCCCAGGGCTTTAATGAGTGGAGATGGGGCAACATCCTTGCGCGTGGGAAGAGAATAATGGCTTTCGTAGACAAATAGTGAAAGTACCAAATGTAACCATGATCAGTTATAAGATTTATAGATGTACTCAGAAAGCAGTTTCAAGCTCCATAGCGTTTTGCTACTGTACCCTCTGAGAGGAAAAAAGAGAAAAGAACCGGAGACAGGCATTATCAATCAGGGAAGTGCAGAGCAGGAGGAGAGTCAGCCCTGTCAAACTGTCAAAACTTAAACCGCACAGGGAAGACTGTGTCCTTTCATGTCTCAATACAAACACCTGACAGTCATGGTGATGTGTCAGATTAAAAAGGGGCCAATGCCATCTAGGAGATATTTTGGTATTTCATATCTGTCCCATCCCAGGATGGATTTATGAAATACAATGAGAGGTGTTGAGTCAGATGCCAGGGTTAGGGGTGAAGCAGGACTCAAGGGACACATGCTGTTTACCACCAGCCTTTTCTGTGGCAACCATGAAATTCATGTAGGTGTAACCCCAAAGAAGGTTAGGGTGACCCTTGTGTCAAGAGGGTTGCAGTGAATAGGGGGCTTGGACTAAGCTTGTTTCAACCATGAAAGCAAAAAGGTTTCTCGGATCAAAGCCTGAAACTGTACAATGTTTTGTTCAAGAATATTTCAGTTTTCTGCCTCTTAACAGCTTTGTTGCACAGGATTCCTCATCGCATGGCACAATGCTTCTCCAAACGAAACATTTGGCTCTCTGCGCGAAGTTGAAATCAAATATTTCCCACTTGCTTAAGAATGGAGAATAGGCTGGCATGCTAGTGTATTCTAATACAGTGGTACAACCGCTCAGGCTATGATCCAGTTCACTGAGGCGTGAGGCTCTTTCAGAGCGCTGCATGGACCAACTCTCCAGTACGAGAACTCCACAGCTATAAAACATGCTGCTACCCTCCATGAGCCACCAATGACTGTTTAGGAGCTCCAGGGAACTGTGGATTTTCCCTCCCTGAGTTCCCCTCAGCTGAACGCTCCACCTGATACGATCTCACTGCCTGTCCTGTTCAGCTGCCCCCTAATTACAGCTCATTGTACAGTCATTGTCTGCTCTTTATGAGCAGCTAATCATGTCAGTCATTGTCATCTACAGGTTAAAAGAAACAGAAGGTCTTTAAAAGATAGATTTAACCAGATTGCAAAAAACGATTGAGAAGGAAGGGTTGAGAGGGAGAGATACATAAAAGAGAGTCTGAGGTAGTATGGATGGCATTGGATAGACCGGAAAGAGGAGGGGGGTGGGGGGTGTGAGAGGGACAGAAAAGGATGAAAGAGCAGTTAGGACGACGGTAAAAAGAGAGCCAGTGAGAGAGCGAGCGAGCGAGCGAGAGAGGCTAATATTGAGGGACATGCTTAGCATGACGGACCCCCTTATTAGCCCCATAGCTGATTTAGACTCTTCCTCATTCCCATCATGCACTTCGTCAGGAGCCTTGAATTATTCAATGAGCCTCAAAGATCCACTGCACCTCTGCTGAATGATTCATATGTGGCAGAGCTGGTATCAAATATTAAGAGGCCTTTAATTGTAGTTTATATGTTACCAACACCATGCAATTAATCAGAAAGTAAACTACTGAGGAGGATGAGAAGTCTATTTTGAGAGGGAGAGGGTGTGAACCATGTCTAATGTAGACTCCATGCTCTGCCATTCAATTAAGTAATTCAGCTGAACATGTAATTTACTTCTCGGAGACATGTAATTTACTTCTCAGGCTCAAATCGTTCAGCCACTGTTTCAAATCTGATGGGTTGTTGGTAGTCGAGAAGATTTTCAGCTCATTTCAAGAGAAAATGAAGAAATATGGCGATCAACATTTGAAAGCTTAAACCTTGATTGTGTTATGTCCTTCCACAATGTCTGAGGATTGTGTTGAATACATAATTTGGAACTGAATTAAAGCATTTCAAAACTCAAGCATTTGACTTTGAAAAACTGAATAAAGCACATCCCTCAGCATGCTGGGGCAGAAACCAATGTCAGAGAAAATTGATTTGCTTGTGCCAATTCAGACCGGGAAATGAAAACCAGAAACTATAGTGAGAAGAATCGACCTTCCATCCTGACTGGACCTCACCCACTGTCCCTCGAGGGAGAAACCCATCTGGCAAAAGGAGCGTTTGCCCAAAGGAGAAACAGTGTCATGTTCTTTCCTGACAAGGAGCTGTATTAGGCCTCTGAATTTAGCCTTGGCACTTGCCTCCATTCTCTCTCCTCTTCCATTGGATGAAGGGGCCTGCATGATTCTAAGATGATACCTCTAAACGTCCTATGTAAAAGGTGGTAAAAAGCGAAACTATAACCAAAAACAAAAAAATAACCATTATTTTGTAGTTCTGTTGTCAGAAAAGCCTCTCCAGTTCAACAACATCTATCATTTTAAAGCTTCAATATCTCAAAAGTACACACAACTTTGAAGACAGTGTACTTTATTTTTTATATTGTGGAAAAGGCAGTTGCAATTGTCTGAATGGGAACAAATATTGATCACATGAAAAGTAAGAGAAAATATAGACTGTCTGTGAATGACTGCATTTGCTGGCAAGACACCAGTTGTCTGTCCAAAAAGGAAAGGTGGAAACCAGTGAGGAGTACATTGATCCTGTACTTTCATTTGACTCTGAATAATTCCTGACATCACAATTAAAGTCATGCCAACATACCTTACGGTATAGTAGTGTTTCCACACAGTTGTCAGTCGATGTCTCCCATTGAGATGAAACAATTCAATCAACGTACTAACGATAGATGGACATCTTCAACTTCTCGACTTCGACTTCCTAATGTCAGGTTTTGACCTGTGATTGCACATTGCCTTGACTGATTGGTGTGTTCTGACAGTTGTAATTACAAGAATGTCTTCAGCCAAAGGAAGGGCAATTCACCCAGGCAGGGGGCGGGCTCTGTCTCCATTAGTCTACTCTGTTTTATCAGCCTCACACCCAACACACTTCAATGGCATTGAGAAGGACGTCTGCTTCTCTCTGATGGTGGCTCCATCCTGCCCTTCACAGAACAGACAGGAAAGTCTGTCAGAGAGGCAGCATTTTATCAGTCATGTTTTCTTGGGAAGGCTGCTCTAACCATGCAAAGAAAAAAAAGAGAAAAAAGAAAAAAACTAAGAGAAAAAGAGAAAAACTCCCTTATATCCATGAAGAATGTACTTCAGTGTGGATCGCTGTCGGAAAAACTACTGTCTCAATCTCATACTGCGCCATCATATTGTGTGCTAGAGATTCATCAAGTGTCACCCGGCAAAGTAACATCCAGTACGGTAATATCCAGTACAGCAGGGGTGTCCAATCCTGGTCCTCGAGGGCCACCGTCCTGAAGGTTTTAGATGTTTCCCAGCTCCAGCACACCTGATTCTAATGATTAAGTCATTATCAAGGTCTGAGGAAGCCTCTTAATGTCCCTTCATTAGAATCAGGTGCGCTGGAGTAGGGAAACATTCAAAATAGGACATTCAGGACAGTGACCCTTGGGGACCAGGACTGGACACCCCTACAGTACAGTGACAGTGACAGTGACAGTGTCCTAACGGCACAAGAAATATACATCCAAACACATCCTTTTTTGTTCATCTTTTACACATCGAAACAAGATACTTGTGCCTCTGGGCTTCCATTTATCCACACAGCTTCCAGACTGAGAACTGGTGACGGAGATTTCTCAGCAGCTTGTGGCTCCTTCTGGCCACCTCATCTCTCCCCTCCTCGCTAGAGGAAATATGTGCTCTTCTAAAAGCTCTGCGAGGAAGAGGGGCCAAGCCCCTGACATGACAGGGTGCTGGGGTGTGAGCGAGGCTCTGCAGAGCTGCAGGGAAGGACGGTTGGTGCTGGAGCTGGGTGTTAACACAGGTCAGAGCTCTTGGTCTACCATCACTATCATGAGAGATCAGGGAGGAAGGCAGGAGCCTGAGACAATATCATGTGTTCAGACGTTAGTATTGTGAAAAGGCTGAGTCAAAATACCAACATTTTAAATGCAGCTGTAAGACTCTCTCACAGGAAAAAGTTTGTTGTCGCAATTTTGTTGTAAATGTGTGGTTTCAGGAGCAGTCAAGAGAAGATGTACTTTGAGCTTTTACTCACTACTGCTGTTTTTCTTCTGCCCTTCTTTGTGTCATGTCCTGCAGCAAACACTTGAGCACTCTCATATTTAACTTGGTGATTGGCAAGCTTATGGGAGGCGTATAATGGCAAGAAATCCTGCCGACAGGCATGATTGGGAACACTTTCAGGAACAATGAGGAACCCTTTGAGGCAAATTGTTGTGGATTTCCGATTTCAGTAAATACGTAGTGGACAACTTCTTATTCTAAAGACCGCATACTTATGAAACCGTGCTTGGTGGAGATGAAAGAGGAAACACGTTCTCCCTGGTACTAATGGTCAGATGCAGAGAAAGAGATCAAATTTCATGTTTTTCCTCCAATCAGTGACAAACAGTAATAGCCCCTTGCAGTGCAAAATGAAGCAGATGTTTATCCTGAGGTCTTTAGTGTGTTCCTCTGCTGCTTTGGAGACACTCATTATTTGTGGAGTGTGGATATGTACTAATTAAGAGCAGAGCCACTGTTTAACTTTGCCTTCAGAGTACATGTAAACGAATGCTAATTTGTTCCCGCTAAAACATCTTTCCCCCCCCCTCCCCCTCCCCAGCACCTGGAAGTTGGATTGCTAATGATGACACCAGCGAGGAATGTCGCGGAGGTTCTCACCTCTTATGAGTCAAGGAACACTGAGTAACTGCAAAACACAATTCAAACCACCAAGCACGTGGACTGGATGTGTGTTGACTTTCTCCTGCATGGCAACGTGATCTACCAAAAAAAGGCACCTCACAATCTACACAAAAAACCAGGACGCACATTCACACTGCCAAGCATATACGAGTGCAATCAAACAACCAAGTTAGAAGCCCATTCCTGAAAAGCACTGTAGTGCCGTTACACAGTGGGCATTTCGCTTCACCTGGTTGAAGCTGGGGTGTTCTAAGGCATGTGCAGGGGTAGATTTCTCATGCTCAAGGGCAGACAGGGGGCAGGACTGTTCCAGGCAGGACAAGTTTACATTGGATAATGAATTGGCATGGATCCAGGAGCAGACAGCACTGCAGATGTTGTGAACATAGGTCACAAAAGAGGTGAAGAAGAAGGGAGCAGATTTGGTGGGAACGGTTTTTCCCCGGCCTTTCTCCTCTTGGAAGAGTTGCAAAGTAATGACATGCTTGGACATTCATTAGATGTAGTCATTTTTATAAAACCTAGGGACGGGCAACTTGAACCGCACATCTTAAAGTGAAGAGATGGATGTTATTGTCAATAGTGTGTTTCAGTAAAGCAAACTCTTGCACAAGCCTTTTTCCTTATTAAAGACATTTGCTCGTCTATTATGCAAGGGGAGACTTTTTTGGGTGTAGCTAGTTTTAAATGAAGATTAATCACCCCTTGGGGCAAACCTTACCAATCAAGGAAAATTGAGAATAGACAGGGATCGATCTATTTGTATTTGCTCGCATTTGTGTTTGAACAGATTAGTGTCAACAAGATGTAGCTCACTTGTACGTTAGAAAGCAATTAATTCCTGTCCCTGAAAGTGTTACCCTGTCCATCACGAACACGACATTCCTCTTGGACAATTATAACTTCCCTTGTAAACCATTCGTTGTCTGCTATGCTCCAGCACACACAGAATCCACTTTCCTGTCATCTCCCCTCCCCTTGGCCCCTATTCCAGGTGGCTGGAGCCCAATGAGAGATAGCTCCATTTGCTTGCTAGCTAATTGTATCACTGCTTGGGGCGCAACAATAACGATTGAATTTAGTGAGACAGCGAATGCAAGGGAGAAACAGCACCGTGCAGAGCAATAGAGAGAGAGAACAAGAGAGAGGGACGAGGGCAGAGCAGTGCAGAGGGGGGAGAGGAAAGAGGGGGAGAAAGAGGCAGAGAGGCGAAGGGAGAAATAGAAGAGGAGAGATAAATAGAGAGAAAGAGAAAAAGAGCGGAAAGGAGCGCGGAGGGGGGAGATGAGTGAGAGCAATGAAAAGAAGGGAAGCTGACAAGCTGAGCCAATTTTCTAGTGAAATGAGCTTTTCTCCAGGTAAGGAAAACCCTCAAGAGGAAGGTTTAAGTGAACGTTGGTGGAAGAACGAGGTACTCAGACTGCAATGTTGTGTCACAGAAACCCTGTCCAACATTACAGCTGGGGAATACAGTAACTGTGATTTACAGTGTTGTCATGCCCACCTCACAAAGCCATAAATAAACAACTTGGTTCCTTGCTCCCAACAGTTGATTATGGGAAAACTTTTCAATCTGGGACGTCAAGCGGACACGTGGCGTTTTTTGTAATTACAATCGTTGAAGGATACTTGTAACTGATCGTCTCAGTAAGCATCAGTTGAAGGATTTTCCGTTGGCGAAGCTATTTCTTGATGAACAGTAGCATTTCCATACCTAAAAAGGAAGCCCTTGTCTGACATGTCAGCATAGAATGAGACAAATGTCGTCTATGGACAAGGTTTTCTTTTTCTGTTTGACTGAGTTGATTTTCAGGCCATTTGCTGCCTGACAGGCTGCCTGGCAACAGAAGGAGGAGGAGTCTGTGGAAGGAAGAAGAGGACTGTGGTGGAACACTACACTGGAAGTCATTTCTAGGAGGTCTGGATTACATCTCTTTGATGTTTCCCCTCAGAGACACCAAACCTTTCCTACTTTCCCTGCCTTTTAAAAAATAGTCATAGCCACCATTCCACATATAGAAACGTCTGACATGAAATTTTCTCACTTCTTTATGTGAGTTATAAATTGGCAATAGCCTTATCTAAACATAGCACAGTGAGTTAAATGTTCTGGGTGTTAGTGAAGGATCTTGACCTTTACGTCATCATTCAGAAGTCTGTTTCCATGGGGAAAATTATGATTCTAGCCTTCGTACAGAGAGCCAATTTATGTTAGTTCTGATTTTGGTGGGAGTACATGGACTAGGGTATATACAGTATTTATGAAAGGGTTGGGACTGGGGCCGTTTCCTGAAAGCAGATCTAGGACACACCTTGAAGTGTCATCTTCTCCAGTGTCACTTAGCTCTATTATTAAATCTCCTGGATGAGCTGTTCTATGGAGTGCACTTAAGATTTACAATATGTGTCAATGTTCCACCTCATCATTTTGCTAGCGTGTGCCTTTTCAAAGTGTTTTTTTTCCTAGGGTGCCCTGAGTGTGTGATGGACATCTTAATGGCTGCTGTAAATAAACACCAAGGTCAAAGGGAAAGTGCTGATGAAATACATTAGAGAGGGAAAACAACAAAGATGTGTGATCCAACAGCAGTGAGCTGCAGCGAAGAGGAGGCGAGCTGCGCTGACCATTAGCCGCTGGTTATTTATCTGACAAGAGAGGCAATTTAACACTTCCGGTCTGATTTGCAGGCGTTCATCATGCCCTGCCCACCAACATGAAGATAGGTGTCAGGAGTTACGACCCTAAATTACATTTTGATGGTCCTCATTAAGCTGAACCTCTTTCTGTGTGTGTTTGCGTATAAGCACATTACCTCAAGTTATTTTTCAAGGAGACTTGAAAAGTCAGTTCATAGCTTTTTAATTAAGATACACACACATATTCACCAATGCATTTTCCTCCTGGTCACATATGTCACTGCGACCATGTCATCACTATTCTGATATTCCGGTTCGTCAGACTCTTCCCATGACAAACTGATCGATACAGCCTAACAAGTGAGGAAAATGTGTGTTTTCTTGAACGGTGTGCTGAACAGCAAGAATGACTGCAGTCTCAAGTGTAATAGACGCCTGACAGAGACTCTCCTCTCTAAATCACATGGCTGCTCTCTATTTCCTGGATGAGTGAACAGTTTCGTCCCCTGTCCAGGTACAGAACAACACACTTTTGGAGGGAAACTTCTTTGAGTTTGGACCCAGTCTGCAAAGATTTCCACTAATCACTTTCCAAACAAATTGTGTAACACTTGCGTAAAAGGCAGTACTTTTTCAGAGTCTGTTGAAAGAAGCTGTGAAACCTTGAACTGATAAATGCTGTGTGTATTGATTTGTGTGTCTTTGGATGTCTGTGTGTGTGTGTGTGTGTGTGCGTGTGTTTCCGTGGAAACTAAATTTAAGCATACCACATTTCCTTAGAAATATTGTTCTCCGGACCCTTCATCGTTGAAATATTTGATCTTAAACTTGCACAATAAGTGCAATTGGGCTCCATAACAATGGTTTATTAAAGGAACCGTTTGTGTGAGGAACAATATTGCTAAATATCCTCTTAACAGGCCCGGTGAACTATAGCATACAGGGGGATTTATTTTCCGTATCTCCCATACAAAATTCCAATTTTCACTGAATCCACAAAATTGGTTTGAACTCACCAAGTAGGCTTAGTGTGTGTTATAATTCAATGAAACTATTTCAATCCTTCCCCTGACTCCTCTTCACTGATAACTGAGAACAGATATCTGCTGGAGGCTGGCCTGACTAAAGACTCTAAAGTCTTGTCCCTCTGTCTGTGTCCCAGGAGGGCAACCGGACGACAATGACTGGTAAGACTCAGACCAGCAACGTGACCAACAAGAATGACCCCCGCTCCCTCAACTCCCGAGTCTTCATCGGCAATCTCAACACAGCCATTGTCAAGAAGACCGACATAGAAGTCATCTTTGCCAAGTACGGCAAGATAGTGGGTTGCTCCGTTCACAAGGGTTACGCTTTCGTCCAGTACATGAGCGAGAGGAACGCTCGCGCCGCCGTGGCAGGGGAGAACGCCCGCATCATCGCCGGACAACCTCTCGGTGAGTCATCCTTTTGGTTTATATCTCCTTGGGGGCGTCTGACTTGTAAACTCTTCTTGTTGTTGTTGTTGTTTATTTGGTATCTATGTACTTAAGAACTGGAAATGTTCATCCAACTAAAAGGCAAGATGTACCACACAGCCCCATAAAGAATCTACACTAACCCTCGCCGAAAACTATTTCTGCATCTTGCGTATATGTTTAATTGTAGCCTGCATTAAGTCAGGGAAGAGGATTGTCCCTCGTGGGGGCAGGTAGTGCCTCAGGCATCTCTCAGTCTTGTTTAGATATTCCCATGGCACTAAGTTGCTTAAGTGTCTATGTGTGTCATGCTACAAAATAGGCCCTAGATACTGAATCCATTAACAGGAGCCTCGCCATATGTGAGTGGTTTGGGAGGTTGCTAGACAGTCACTTAGAAAAGAATGTCAAAGTACCATCAGGGTCTTTAAGCAAAAGTGTTTGGGCAAAAACAACTACTTATGAAGAGTTGGATTATGCATGAGAGTGTGAAGATGAATCTGAAGTGTCGACGTGTACTGTTGAGACTTCCTCAGGTTCAACCTCAACACGTTTTCAATTCTGGTCTCTGAAGTTCAATTAGCAACTTTTTAGTTAGCCGCTGTTTACATTTGACCGTCTGGTGTCTGTAGTTGTCCGGGCTAAGTGAAGCAGTCATGTGGTCTCTGGGATGCTGGAATGTCTCTGTAGTAGTTTCTGCCGTAGGACACTTGGAGGTGAACCGCAGACGCTCTGCAAAGCTAGGTGTCATTGCTAACCTTTTGAGAATGAAGCTTTGAAAAGGAGGGTCAAGCCATTTTTATAATTAACCTTATCTTCAATATATATCTTTTTTGTTTAATTGTATGTGGGGAAAAAAATCTACTTACATGAACAAATGTCACGCAGTCATCGTGTGCAGGTTGCTAAATGTAAATACAGATTGTTGTTCCTGTGTGCTTGGAAAGGGGAAAACACTGAAAGACTGTCGGTTTTTCTGAAAACATCATCCTTACAGACAGTTGGACATGTTGTGTTATGACAGAGAGAAAACCAGAAAGGAACGTATTCAGATAACGATGAAGCAGGTAATAGCAATGGGAGTGAGAAAGAGAGGGAGAGGGAGTGAGCGAGGTAGAGAGAGAGGCATCCCAGACCTCTTACATAATCTCTGAGCAGAAACCAGCAGGTGTTTGATGGATTCCATGACTGATGATGGACCCTCCCTCTACTGCTGACTAATATATTGCTTCACATCTTCCTTTCTGTTCTCTTTAGTAATAAACTTTGGTGTTTGGTTTCTTGAAATAGCAGGAAATAGCCCAATGGAATCCAAACATGATTTCAGATATTACCACCATGCACATATGAGTCTCAATACGCCAAGACATTGACGAAAGGTTTGAGCAATTTACACTGTAGGTGTTTTCCATGTCCTTCATCAATGTCCAACAACATCTCTCAAATCAAAGAGATAAATATACATGTCCTGTAAAACCTATATTTTCCATTTGCCAAGGGATAAAAACAATGTCAGATGACTTATTATTAACCATGTCTATGAGTTGTACTTATTTATAAAACTCTGTGAATGAAGGTGTTCACTCAGAAAAACTATGACTAATTGGTACTGTACAGTACACATTGATATTATACTATCTAGTAATGGTAGGTGTACACTACCATATACAATTGTATATTAGTGTGGTTATACAGAGCAGACACTCTTCTTGCCTAGATTTCATGTGCATGGATGACAGCTACTGTGGAATGCCAAGGATTTTCATCACAGCAAAGGTCATTTCATCTCAGCTTGGTTAGAAGGCAATTCTGCAATCATGATTGCTCAATCTACAAATCCTGAGGCTGCATAATAGTGGAAAATGCATCCTTGATTGGCAATTAATGACACCCTCTTGTGCGTCCTGCCGGACTGCCATGCTTTATTAACGTGGTTCTGGATTGCGGTGCATTGTTATGTGAGCTGTGTTACGCTTCCCTCCCAGCAGGACTGTGGCACGCCAGAGACAGCCTGTTCTCTGAACTCATTACTGTGGACTGCGATCGCCTCCTACTCGTTTACTTTAGGATGAAGATTCCAGTGCTACATGCGGTTGTTGATTGGGTAAAAGGTTCAAGCAGCTTTGAACCAAGTGACATAGTTCGCTATCGAGGCATATGAGGGCTGTTCATATTAAACTGCGCAGTGAGTTATCCATGCAATGCCTCACTGTATCGTCTCTATCAAGGCCAGTTGCATCACTAAATTACATTGTGATCAAATCAACTGGCCTTTGTGCTCCTGTGGCCTAGCAGAAGCATTGTGTCCATGAGGTTCTGTGTGTGTGTGTGTGTGTGTGTGTGTGTGTGTGTGTGTGTGCGTGTGTGCGTGCGTGGGAAGACAAGGTCGACAACTGAGAACACAAATAGAAAACAAGACGCACTCAGAACTGGATCCTGCTCTATCGCCCTATCAAATATACATAAGGGGATTATAAGATCGGATTTAAGATTCCGGCCTAAGTTTTGGCCCAGCTCATGAATCCATAACAATGTTTAGCACTGAGGATCAGAAGCATCACATGCTCCTCAGAACCTGGAGTTAGAAACAGAGAACATTAAGCTCACAGGAGACCACATGCTCAATGTAATTATGCTGGATCTGTGGAATGCACGTATAGTACACACTAACAATGGTTTCACATGGTTAAACAATATGTGTTCTTAAAGAACTTTTTGTACGTTTCAGATTTCGAAGGTCTAATAGAGGTCAGTGCCTATTCAAATGCAAGCGTATATATCATCATCTTGGGAAAGTTTAGACGTATTGAAAAGTCTGTTTCAGAAGAATCCGTCTTTGTCTGTTGCTAAGGTTGATGCAGAATATTTTTTAAATTGCAGTTCTCGTACTCAATCTACCTGTCCTCCAGCGGAACTCACATTGTGTGTCCCAGTGGGTGCCTTGTGACCTAGCAAGAATGACTCCCTCTAGAATCAATTATTTAGTGGATAATTCAACTTTTGAGTCACTTTTACAGCCGTGTCATGGCACAATATACTGTGCGTTGCCTGTCTCTGCATCAATTGCCAAGTTTTAAACATTTTTATTTGTCCATTTGCAAACGTATACACAAGGTTGTCTCAGCTCCAGTTCAGGTCTCTACCCTCTGGGTTCTCTTGGCTCAGCCTGGCGTGAGGGGTGATGACACATGTCTGTTTCGTTCTGTGGTAGTTTGCCGTTTTCCTCTCGTGCCGTTAAACGCTTTCCCCTTCCTCCGGCTCTTAAACAAGTGGAGACGTGTTCCGCTGTTACCCATGACGACAGTTGGCATTTGTGCCAGTACAGTAGTATGCATCATGTGAATGGACAGCTCACCTCACCCCACTCTCCACCAGGAGCAGGAGCTGTCAGGGTGTCAGACGCCCTGCCCTCCCTCCCAGCATGCACTCTGCCTGTGCTGTCAAGAAGCAGTGTCCAAATCCATGTGCTCAGTGAGAGCTACTCCTGGAAATATGGAGGGGAATTAGCAAGCCTCTGGATGTTAGACGCCCTATTTTTTGGTAGCTCAAAGCCCAGCCTGAAAGCATGTGTGAAACAAGCTTCAGGTCTGCTGCATTGAAATGTCACGTAAAGCAATAACGAAATGCTAGTTATGATGTCTTCTGAGGACAAAGGCCTGGAAGGCAGCAGAACAAGCTCACAAAACCAATCGCACTCCAAAGACCGCTATAACAAACAACGTTCGACTCGATGCTTTTGGACTTTCTTGTTTTAGGAAGTCTCCGTGGTTTAGGTTGGTTGGTGAATGTTCAGCAGCAAGGTGGACATGTGTTTGTTCTTCCTGTGCCTTAGTTCGGCTCGCTGTCTGGAGTTTGTGTGTGTGCCCAGGGGTGGTAGATAGTCACCAGGGTTGAGATGAAAACTCAGTGATAGGGTAACATATCACACTGTTAGAGAGTCCACCAGGTACCTGGGACTTCAGCTACAGCTGCAGGCTGGGGAAATAACCAGAGGAGAGGAAGAAAAAGAAGAAGAGAGAGAGAGAGAGAGAGAGAGAGAGAGAGAGAGAGAGAGAAAGAGGAGAGAGAGAGAGAGGGGGGGAGAGAGACACACAAAGATAGACAGAGAGAGAGGAGGGGAAATAGAGCGACAAACAAAGAGACGGAGGGCTCTAGAATCTCCAGACAGACGTGCAGATTTCAGGCATGTTGTCTAATCCCCCTCCTTAGCCATGTGGGATGTGAGTTTCTATCCCACCTGGAATACTGCAGGTCTGCCTTACTGCATTCTACTATTAATGACTATGCTGGAGGATAATGTGTGATGGATCACCAATCATAGTGTCTCCAAATGGCATTGGCAAGAGATAGACACAAAAAATAACAAAGTGATTTAGATGCAAAATCCATCCTAAGCGGCTTACAGAGGCAGCAGCGCTGCGATCAATCGTCATTTCGGGCCACCATGCTGCATGGTAAGTACATGTAACATCACGAAGAGTAATAACTGAGGAGAGGAAAGAGAGTGGAGAGAAGACAGAAAGATAGACGGGGGGGGGGGGGGGGAGAAAGACAGAGAGAGATGGCAAAGGAAGGGGGCAGTAGGGAGTTACAGTAAAGTAGGATTGAGATCATGTTCCTAAGCCCCCTGCTTCTGTCTGTCTGGCTCTGTCTTTCGCCCTCTCATGCTGTCTGAGTTCATTCTTCTCTCTTACTAGGTCGCATTCTCCTGCACTGGCTGTCCTCCTCAGTCTGGTGCACAAACACGATCTATTGTCTAACAGGGGATGCAAAAAAAACTGGACGTATTCCAATATTACTCTAAATGTTCTCTTTAAAGAAACCTTGTTCTACGCACCTTGTTCAAATGCATGGCGCACCCCTGACAGAGAAACCTTGAGGGGTTGTAGGATGGAAATAGAAAAGCAGATCGTCCTGATCCACTGGACACAGTCTTGCCTGGCCAAAGCCCACATGGCTCTCTCTCGCTGTGTGTCTTCTACCCCACAGCCTTTAGATCTGAATCTTTGTATGTGTGTATGTGTGTGTCGGTGTGGTGTGTGTACTTGTGTGTGTATTTGTATGTGTACGTATATACATATGGATGTGTAGGTGCGTGCATTGCGTGTATGTGTATGCATGTGTGTGTGTCTGTGTGTGGATGGGTTATTCAGTGGAAGAGGGACGGAGGCCCGACATGAAAGAAGAGTTGCAATTTTCTGTTCTTTGCTCTTTTTGGAAAAATAGGATTTTATTAAGAGTGAAGTCACCTCACTGAAATGATCATACTGTCAAAATGTAGTCGCTCTCTTTTACTCACTCCCTCACACTCACTCACTCACTCACTCTTTCTTTCACCTGTTCTAACTCTCACTCTCTACAGTGTCACTCGTCCTTGTGGGTGATTAGAATGCACCCTGGCTGTCTGTCTGCTCTCTCATTAATCACACTCTGAGAGGCAGAAAGAGAGACGTGGAGCAGTGAGACACATATTTAGAAACTCTACATAATCATAATCATGTCGTATACAATCACTGTACAGGATCTAGCTATCCTCAAGAAAACAGGAACGTAGGCTTTGTGCGAGAATAGACACAGGCACACGTGCAGGCACACACACAGAGGCACACACATTCCACTTGGCAGAATCCACCACAGTGCTGTGACTCTGATTCATAGCTCAGCATTTTCCTGCCTCCCGAACTCACTTTCTAATCACAGAATTAGCTTAGCTTCCCCTGCCAATATGCATGCAGTAATCCATCTCACTTGACCCATGCTACACTCCTGCCATACAGCAGAGGTGTGTGTATTTCTGCATGTGTGCTTGGGTGTGGAAGTGAATTGGTGTGTGTGCCTGTGCGTGCGTACGAGCGTTAGGTCAAGGAGGACAGGATTGGTCAGGCTGCTGAACATCCCCAGAGTGAAGCTTGACAGAGGTGGCACAGAATCAACGAGGTTCATGTGTACCATACTAGTGTGTGTTATGATGGGGCAGCAGAGAGACGGGTGGTGCGTGACCTTTAACAGAGCATCCTCTTACACCAGAATAGACAGACCTTTATGGACCTGACATGGACCTCTGGAAAGCAATAGCTGCCCTTTTTACAATCCATTCCCATTGATCAGCTCACCATGTCTGGCTCCTTACTCATGCCATAATCATCGACTGGTTGGGTCTGAGAGGAAAGTCAGTCTCTTCCACATAGCGAAGAGAAAGTGGAAGTTGGTGCTCTAAAGGTTACAGGGTTTTTTTGCTGTGTGATTCATGATTGCTGATTAAACATGCAGTGCTAATTATTGTGATCCTTGGGGGTCTTTTTTCCTACAGTTAAAGGACTGTGACGGAAATGTGGTTCCAGGACAAATTAAGAATACATCTCTAGAGCACCCTTGAAAGAAGGAATTTGAAGGATATTTTATGTACAGTGTAAACAGCCTCTAAGGCTGGCTGCCTGGCCTCTAAGCATCCTCGTGCTCTCTGCCGTCTACCCTTTCTCTAATACCGCTGCAAATACCCTTTTTCACTATCTCTCTCCTCCTCCTCTTTCTCTCTCTTTCTCACCCTCCCTCTCTAATGTCCTCCTCCCTTTCTCTCTCTTTCTCCTTCCCCCCCTCTCTCTCCATTTCTCTACCCCCCCCCCATCTCTCTTCCCCTTGCTCTCTCTCCCTCTTTCGCTCTCGTTCTATTTCTGTCAGTTTACTCTCGCGCACACACAAACAATTACAAGCTAAGCTAAAGGGGTGTGAATCATTGCAGAGTCACAAGCTGGTCTATAAAGTCTGACTCACATCTGGAGAAACATGTCAGCCCTTGGCTCGTCCGACCTCTAAAGGTCACAATAAACATGTCCCCGTAAATAACAAGCTTTAAGTCCTTGGTCTCTAAGCCCCCATGTCGGCCCAGGAGTTGACTTCCATGAATGCTTTTCAGCAAAGTTCTTCATGAAGCCCTTCATATCGCTTGTGGAAACTGATGTTATCCCACGCAGGCCAGGAACAGCAAGGAGCCCTCATGCATGACAGATCCAGCATTGTGACCTTGGTGTAAGCCCACTGATTACTTGTGTGTGTGTGTGTGTGTGTGTGTGCGCGCGCGTGTGTGTGTATGCGTGTGTGTATGCATGTGTGTGTGTGTGTAAGGCACGATTGGTAAATGAGGAAGGCCTTAACGAGCACCACTGTGTCACAACAGCATGTTTTTACCAAGATATATTTTGTTGTCTCAAACTCTTTAGGTGTAGCAGGCTAACCGGGGTAAGGTAAAACACACAGAGCTCCAATGTTCCTCAGAGAATGAGGTCGTCTTCTAAAGTGGGCCACTGCTACCATGCAAGTCCACCGGGTCGATGCAGGGAAATACATAAAAAATAAAAATAAATAAGAAAGGATAGGTTATTTAAGTCCACAGGAATGTGTGCGTGTGTTCAGCAGAGCGTGCCATCTCTGCAGGGCCTACCTGTGTGACAGCATTATTAATGGGTCGTGTCTGTATTTATGGACCTCATCTTCCTGGAGGAGATGAGCTGACTTTAATTTGAGAGGAGAGGAGCACTGATGTCAAATGAGATTTGGGTCCGAGCTCAGATGATCAGACCTAGTTATAACGGAAGAGGAAATTAATCAAATATCAATTAACTTCAAAATGATGGTAAAATCGTTGTCAGTCAGGCCTTGTACATGTTTAAGGAAGCCTTATGAACAGGCATGACGTGACCAAGACTGGGTGCAGGATGTGGCTCAGTACTTTGTGGTCATAGAGCGCCACACTGTGGCAAACCTTGGTCAATGCTACAGTGGAAGTATGAGAAATGCCTACACATGGTAATGGCCATGGAGTATGCATGTTTCAACCTATTGCATCTTTATGATGTATCAGTTTTAAAAGTTTTCAATATTAAGCCACACAGAGATTTAGATTATACAGTATATAATCAATGAAGTATTAATAATCTTCTTACACAGCCCTTAAGTTAATTGAAATAAAAAAGTCAAATGTTTTTTCGCCACGATTTTCTCTTTAAGAGGATGAAATTCTGAGAAGGTAGCATGGCTGGTACTTAATCCACTTACAGGTATTGCTGAGGATTAAAGCAATGGCTGTATTTCTAACAGGATTTGACACACATAATGCGCACTGGTATTTTCACTGTGCCTGTAAGCCATCAACTTTTTGACTTGTACTTTGTAGAAAGTGTCAATGTGTTCTGTGGAGTGTGTGTGTGTGTGAGGGACAGAGAGACAGAGAGAGAGCGAGAGAGAGATATAGAGAGATAGAGCGAGAGAGAGAGAGAGAGAAAGAGAGAGAGAGAGAGAGAGAGAGAGAGAGAGAGAGAGAGAGAGTGAAGGCGGGTTAGCAGGCAGGTAAGGAGACAGGTTGGCTGGCAGGCAAACAGCCTCATGACTCATACAGGGCATCATCAAGCGTTCAGTAGACAGACAACGTGGCCCTCCACTGCACCCTGAGTTGTTACTCACAGTTAATGAGGGCCTCAGAAACGGCTCCAACAGTGTCTCACTGACAATACATCTATCCTCCCTCTTCGCCTCTCTCCCCTCTGAAACATACCCTTGTGAATTCAGTCCTCGACAGAACGGCTAAAGCTGCCAGTCTTCATGAAGCTCTTGTGTATCCTTTGCTATCCATCATCCATGCTGTATTGATCACAGACTATCTGTCAAGACACTGACAATTGACTTTCCACCATCGTGTCGGAGAATAATAGCATTATCTTACTGAGGGATTCTTCTGTGGCTCAATTAGAAGCTGTGAAAGAGTGGAGGAAGTGAAGTGTGAAGGCATGTATTAAAAAGAAGAAAAGGAAATGTCCAAAAAGGAAATAAAAGATGAAGTAAAAAAAAGATGACAAACGATTTGTCTTGTTCAGTATTTCTATGTGTTCCGCGGTGTGAGTGGTATTCATCTTGGGAGATGTGCTGTTGTGTGGCAGGTTTTTTCTCTCCCCCGCTGGCCTGTGTGGTTTTTATTATCTGCTGGCTGGATGAGTGACTGTGAGAGTGATAGCGTCTGAGCCACGTTAGATTAGTCAGCTGCTAATGCCTGTCTGCATAGCAATCAGCAACATTTGGATACTTCCTAATATGATTCTTTGCACTCTGTTACCCCTGACTGACGTAGAAAAAGAGAATGAAATAGAGACAAAAAAATGTGAGAGAATGATACAGAGGGAAAAACATTGAGAGGCACATGCAGAGATGGAGATAAAGATAGATATATAGAGAGAGTATAACAGATGCAAAAAGAGAGAGGGAAAGAAAAGGATAGAGAGACCCATGTGCAAAGAGGGAGGAAGAGAAAGAGAGAGCTATTCAGAGAGATAGAAAGGATGGCCCTTAAATCCCAACAACAGAACCATCCATTGCCACTGGGGGGAGAGAAGCAAGGCTAAAGTGCATCTGAACATGACGTTCTGTATAGTCTCTGAGCACATAAGTGCTAAACACAGAGAAACCTTCTTTTGGACACTGGTATTTCTTACCATACAGACCAGACCAATGCGTAGCACAGTTTAATCTCACATTATTTAACAATAGCAATCAATACTTGTGGAGCTGATTAAATCTGTATAACCACATTTCAAAATAAAGAGTCATCAGAATCAGATTCAGAATCAGAATCAGAATCAGAATCAGAATCAGAAACCGTTTATTGCCATTGTCAGTGAAGTTCACAAACGTAGGAACTTGCTTCAGCATAGGTGCAACATAAAGTAATGGATAAAGTCTTAAAATATATAAAAAATATATAAAAGGCATGAATAAAATTAAGAATAAAATAGACTAAGATAGATTAACACTATATACAGAATGTAAAGTTGGCAGATAGTGCGATGTGCAAATGAGTAGTGCAAATAGATTGTTCTTAAATGGTTTATCATGTTAGCACACACTGCAAGCTCACACTGCAAGTATTTGTTTAGTATGTTTATCACTGATTTTCAAAACAATTACAAATACTGCAAGAAATGTATGCAGATACATGGTTGTAGGAGGTGTTTTGTTCTAACATCACATGATAACTGTCATCAATGTTTATCAAAGACAGAGTCACCAACCTACATTTATTGTATGTTGTTGTTCCAATAAATCAAAATGTTTTTGATACAACAAATACTTTACCCTTGAGCAAAGCTTTAGATTTTGTCACAGGCCAGTCCTTGAGACTTGATTTAATAAATCAAATGTGTTACATGCAATATTCTTGTCTGCACACTAGATGGCAATGCAGGACAATAATTACCATTCAGTTGATAACAGACTTACTCGTCTACAAGTTAACCCTTGTCTTATCTAAGGAACATTAATTTAAAAAAAATCTTAGTCTGTAAATGGTTTTAGATCCCACTTTTTTTAGATAAATTCTACATTTGTATTCAAATCTATTATTTTACAGTATGAAACATAGCTATTTGGGCTTTATGTTTTAGCAAACCGGCAGAAGTAAATGTTCCTACTGAATTCATTTGCCTTCAACTAAATGAATGCATAAATAAGGCTATGTGTCTTCCAAGCTTTGAAGTTTCAAAAATATTGATTGGATGGCTATTACCATACAATGCGATTGGTTTTTGTATTCATTCCCACTGTGCAATTCATCTTTGGCCGAAACAGTTAGTATTCTGCCCACATAGAGGTAATGTAAAATAACAGAATGAACTGGCCAATATCAGCACACCGCCTACTTTTTCATCCTTGTCTCCTTAGCAACGCAATTTGCTTTTGCAATTATGCAGATCTTCAAGTGTATCCAAAAGTGGTACATGATGGAGATGTTGTTTGGTCATGTTTTGGAGCTTATAGCTTGCATAGCCCTTGCACTGAGTGGCCCAGTCTTATAAACATGCAGTACTGGTGAATGGTTCAGTGGTCCATGGTGGCCCTCTATCTCAGTCGTTTCTCCTTCTCTTTCAATACAAGCTCTAGATGAGTTGAAATCAACAGTGTCACAACAACCACCATTGTGTTCACAATGGAAATGTGTATTACGATGACATTTTCGGTACTGTTCTCTCAGGAAAATAGCAACATGTAATTTACACCATCTATACAATATTGAACCACCTACATAGTGTGTTTTGCCATCAAGTGTTATGTAGCTGAATACATGGGAAGATCAATATACGGGACCTGGTATAAAAAACCTAGAAAGCATTCTACAAACACTCAGGCCTCCAACCATAGGACAGCTCTCTTAGATACTCTATTTAAGTTTGCTTCTATTTCTAAATGGGTAAATAGCAAACATACTTTATATAAAACGTGGATCGTACATGTTTTCACTAAGTCTTGCCGTTCTGAATTAAGATCTCAGTCTTCAAATTCGACACCTTAAATCTGTGTCATCCACCCCTCTCTGAATGCTGTTCTTGGTATGCTCCCAACTGAAGAAGTGCTTTCAGTTCTCCCTTGAAAAGGGGATTTATTTCGTAGTCATTTAGCTTGATCGCTGGAGGTCGAACATTCCCGTGCATTGACTTGTTTTTTAAAAAGAGCATCTCGACTCGTGCAAAACTGGACCCGTACAGAATGACCATGTACAAGGGGAAACGTCGGAATCAACGTTGTAAGTATAACTCAGCACACAAGCCGGAACGCGACTTCATAACCGACCGAGCGGTAGTTGTTGATAATGTTTGTTTCCATACAAATTTATTCCATTGTGAACTGTATACATGAACTGTATGCATCGATCCCGTTGAGACTGTTAGCTGTGCTGATCAAATGTCGGAGAAAATGTTCTTTAAGTCTACTTGTATGTTTAATTATTACTTCCAGCCTTTAGACACCCATATTTTTTGACAACAGCGTAGGATATACGTGAAACTCCCCAAAACCTAGTGTTTAATGAATAGAAAGATGGGTCTTAGTTTTGTTACATATTTTTCAGTTGTACAATTATCCATATCTGCTAATTAAGGTTATTCTATCAAAAACTAAAACTAAACACTGGAAACGTAAGTGAAATTTGGAACGTTTAATGATTTGTGCCGACCTGAAAATTATTTAATAAGTTTTAATGAACTTAATTTAGTTGCAGTCTGCAGTTGAGCTAGATAGTTATACATGCATGTAGAATACTGTAGCTGATGTGTTTTTGTGACAGACAATTAACCTTTCCTTTGCGTTACCCACACAGTACTGTTCTTAAAACTCGAAAACGAATGTCCATTATTTTGTGCCATCTGAAGTCTGATTTATTACTTGTCTGTCTTTTGAAGTGGAGTCGAAGTGCACAGAATCGCTCTCCTCCTTAGTAATTTAATCAACACTTTCATGTGTGTTGGAGATGAAGCAGGGTGTTCGAGCCTTTAAACATAAATATTTAAGATATAGCGGTTGAGGATTTATTGAGGATCCAACCATGTTCCAGTCCTCTGATCTCCGGGGATTTTCTACTCAAACCATCTATGTGTGTGGACGTCCTTGTGCATGTGTGTGCACATATCATATGAGAGCCAAAGCATTTTGAGTTCATACTTCATCCACTTCCTTTGTGGTTGTGATTCCTGCACACTGTTAGCAATGTTAACAAACATATAAGCATCAGCACCTTTCCAAATGGTCTGAAAGCATCCTCTGTTATCCAGTGGCCAGTTGTTGCCATGGTAGATTGGCTGCAGTGCATGGCAGATGTGTGTTAGTACCATCATCCCTGCTGTGCAGATGCTATCACTGCTGTGTGTTTAATCCTGACAGGGAGGAAGAGGGATCGCAGCACTGACATGAGGAGGGCAACTGGCAATAGTAAGATGCCTCCTTATAATAAGCATAAGCTGAATGGCAAGTGTGTGTGTGTGTGTGTGTGTGTGTGTGCACGCTCGTGTATGTGGACCTGTTTTTCCCCTTTCCCATATGTATTTTAGCTGATCGAATGTCCAGCAGTCAGGCCATATTAGATGTCTGCTTCGCTGACTGTTCCCCAGCTACGGCTGCGCTTAGGATTTGATAAGGTTCTTCACTAAGGTAGCCCTCAGAGGCCACAGGACAGGCTGCTATCCCCATGGCGACCGCTAACCCCCTGCTATGAGCCTCCACAGTGTGGGGCCAGCAGAACTCTCCTGATGCCTCCGTCTTACTCATGTGAGAGAGGAGCCTGTCAGCAAGCACTGTGCTCTAGTCTCACCTTCCCCCTGCTGGGGGGAAAAGCCTGGACGATACTTCCACGATGGAGACCTCACAAAAGGGGTCTCCTCCCGACGCCCCTGGTGTATCTCCCGTGTCGTTCTTCGAGCCAGCTGCGCAACCGGAACGGTTCGCTATCTCTACCTCACCATCTCGCATCTGTAAACAAGGATGTTTATTGAGGCTTCCCGCCGGGGATGAAGAGTACGACTCCAGTCCTGATGGAAGAGACCACGGATGATGAGCAACGTGGCTCTGCGTCTCTCGCTAAACCACACTGTAGCTTGACATGGCTTTCCAGAAGATGCCAACGACACTTGTTAGCTCAGCACTCTACCCTTCCCAGTCGACGCAGTAACACTGCGAATAACCAGAATCAAGGGACCAATGAAGCATTTCTCTGCGAACTTCAGCACTCCCGGTCTATCCCTATAGGAGCCAGCCTAACCATCAAGCAGTTACAGAGTTCGGGCTGTCTGATGAGAGGAGGTGACGGGGTGAATGAGTCTTCCCATGTCTCCACATCCCAGCCTAGCTCATCAGGAGCAGCGTGTGGGTGGACAGTCACCAGGATAAGCACCAATCAGTCAGCCTATGCTGTCACTCACGCGCATGCAGAGGAAAGGGGAAACGTGAGCGTACGCAGGTTCAGACTCGCTCACACAAGCCCACACAATGACTGACGGATCGTGCTTGAAATGTTCTGCTTCTCTAATGATGTCTGAATTTTTACCTCAGCTTGAATCCCTTTGGTACCCATTTGCCTATGTAGTGCAGACGTGTGTGAATGACATTTTCTTGTATCAGGTGTAATGTGAGAAGTTGATTGACATCGACGCCAGATTTAGATGCATGTTTCACAGCACCTAGTTTTGAAATGTTGCATATCTCATTAACTGATAGACGCCAAAATAAAGATTGCTTCTCTCCTGCTGTCTTGCATGCGTTTTAGTCGACAAGTACACTAACATCACTCTGTCTCCGTGCTGAAAAGCCAAGGTAGCGGTGTCTGCATGTTAGCAGTATCTTACCCTATTTCCACATTGAAATGAAATATACATGTTAAACAGAGGATTCTAAAGAGCGATGACGCAAGAGATGTTCAAAGAGATTTCTGTCGCAGATTTCGCACCAAAGACGGCCTATTTTTATACTTCACTCTGAAGCAAGTTGTGGGAGATGAACGCAATGATTTAACCTGATTATCGTGGCTTGTCATGAGATTATTTCTAACCCAGGAATATCAAAGGGAACTCATGTAAGTGTTGAGATATTTGTTGTGGTTGTAGTCTCTCCCCCCCACACACGCGCGCCTACACGCCTCATTGCCCACAATCAAATTATCTCAAGCTTTTAAGCTAATTAACTCTTATCATCAGTGGTACAGTATTCACTCGTCCAGCATCATAGCCTCGTTTCTCTGTTTGGGGGCAAAGTGTATCATTGTTAGTACAAGGGAGGCCTATGGTATGGCTTTGCACTCCGTATCCAGATGCTATCTCATCAAGATGCCTTCCCCCTTGTCTGCAGCTCTGGATCTCTCCCAGCCACAAGGTTTGGAGCAAGTTTATTTTCATCCAATGGCCCCGCCTGCCTTAAGTGGGTTAGGGGGGTGAAACTCGCTCCTTCGTAACTCAGCCTCTGTACTTTAATGGAAAGGGTGAGACGCGGTACGTTTTATATCACTGACTGGACAAATTGCTTATGCAAAGAAAATTTCAACCCTGGCCGAGCCTCATGCAAGCTAATGTCAGACATTTGGGGCAAGAGTGATTCACGTGTTTGGGTTTTTACCTCAACAGCGATTTCACACTGTGGTGAAAAGGGCCCCAGGCTGGCTGTGGATCCATGCAACATGAGTGGCTACACAAATTTACCATTTGTTTGATAGCAACCAGCTTTAGTGCTGCTCGTGCCTAAGATGTGTATTAGGAATCCACTCTCAGAATGCATGGTGTGCTTTGCAGAAAAGGCTGTTCAGAACAGTACTGTTTTGTTGATACCTCTAATGGGGTTAGAAGACACAGGTGGTCACTTTGACATAACCACTAACTGGTGTTTTAATGAATCCCCTCCGTCTCTTTGATGGTTGGAGGTCTAAAGGTAATTCTCCTTTGATATGCAGATGGTGGGGAGGATTCTATAGCAGTCCTTTGACTGAGTGATGAAAACACTTCTGAAACCAAGGTTGCAGCCATGGTCCCTCCCTTTCATGGAGCTCCATGTAGACTCCTCACATTTAACTTTGGGGGGGGGGGTGGAAAGCTTGGTTCTGAACCTGACAGACAAGCAGGATTGGAAGTCAGAGGGAGTGAGGTAAACAATTTGGTGTGATGGGTGCCATGACGATAGAGAGCCAGCGAGTGTCTAGTGAATATCCAAAATAGAAGTTGGATTTTATTGTTCATTTTTGGAGAAATACATCTGGTGTCACTCCCCGTATTCACAGGAGAGTGATCAGATGTTGGCTCTGCGTGGGACGCAGAGCTGAAATCCATCTGTGGGTTGAGCTTGTCTGACATGGCTCTCTGCATGTCCCTGGCTGTGAGGCCTGATGAAATGTTTGAGACAGCCGTGGAATGTTAATTCTGAGAGAAAGAGGGAGAGAGACCCCGTATGGTGAACATTGATAGTGAGAAATGAATAACAAAGTTATGAACAATGAGGATCAAACGCTCTTTGATTTGGACAGCGTTGCTCCCTCAGGTTCATGTTTACCATCTTTTCTGGCTTCGTCATTTTGTCTGGAATGAGATGCAATGGTTTGCGCATCCCAGATTCCCTGCTTGTGTCCTCCCACGCTGTCCCAGCTTAGGAGGTCTAAGGAGCGTGCATCAAAGACAGACACGCTGATGAGATATGGGAGTAGGCCATTGGGATGGGCTGATCAACTCCTCCTGTCTTCGTGTCTGCCAGGCCCGAATTACAGCTTCTCTGTCTCTGTCTATGTCTCTCTCGCTCTCTCTCGGGTAGTTTTGTCTCTCCCTCGTTCTTGCCGCCAGCCACTTTGCATAATTAGTTGTTTAGTTCAATGAATGAAGACGAGGGGAAGTTTGGCGGCAGGCTTTTTGGCTCTCCTAAGAAAATACTATTTCACCGCTTTCTTGTCTCTCTCTCTGCCTCTCTCCACACCCCATCCCCCTCCTTGTCTGTCTCTTTAATGTTTATCTCGCCACATAGCCAGGGAGGATAGGAGGGGAAGAAAGCACTTTAAATGTGCATGAAAAATAGGACAGCAACGCAGGGGCGTCAGTGTCAGTCTGTGGAGATTGCTCCTTTCCTGTTTTAAGTCAGAGGAGAAATGTTAATGTCAATCCTGAAGATCGCCGGCATAGCCGAAGGGATTTGTCACGCCATCGTTGAAGCAGCTCTCTTGGGGCTGTAGACGTCGTTGGAGAGGCAGCATCAACGCGTTTACCTTGTCTGATAACACTGGTTCACTATCTGCAGGCATCTGGTTTCATCAGTGAGCTTATTGGGCTTCGAAGTAGGTTGTGGCAGAGGATGTGCCTGGCTACAGAAGTGTCTGGGTAAACTGTCTGGGCTGAAATGTGAGAGCAGTAAAGAATAAGACAGGGCTTTATTTTGAATGTAGTTCATTTCAGTGTAGGTCCTCCATTTTGAAGCTGTTGTTTTGTAAGTTAAGATAAGATCTGCACTATTCTGACACATTCCTAGTGTCACAAACCAGATAGTACAGCTACTCACAAATCCAATTGTAATGTGTAGCCGATCCTCTCCATGGGCCCCTCCCTCTCTCTTCTGCCCAGCTGACAAGCCCTCTCTTTGTCCAATATCTTTTATTCTCAGTGCCCTCCCTGTCTGGAGAGACTGTGTGTTTTGTTTCCAGTTGGTTCGTCCTGAATACTTGTGTTGATTATTGGCTTGCCGTTTCTCTGGGAGGGTGGAGCACTTCTTCTGTGTGTTTGAAATGATCAGCCTCTTCTAGCACTATGGAATTGCCCTGTCTGGATGTATGACTGTGTTGTGTGTGTGTGTGTGTGTGTGTGTGTGTGTGTGTGTGTGTGCGTGCGTGTGCATGTGCGCGTGCGCACACGCGTGGGAGGGGGAGGGGGAGGGGGAGAGGGAAGGAGAGAGAGAAGGAGAGAGAGAAGGAGAGAGAGAAGGAGAGAGAAGGAGAGAGAAGGAGAGAGGCACAATTTGGTGTGACCTGATGTGGTTAGAACTGGACCTAAAGTGACACCAGTATCCAGAGTAACAAGCAAACCAAACCCATCTAACAGTATGAGTCTGCTGGCAATGGTAATAAAATGATGCTCTCCCTCCTCCTCGTTATTTCTCTCACAATTTCTTTCCCTTTCTTTTTGTATGTAGTTGTGCTGAGGTGAATGTTAAAATCTGTGCATATTCCGAAATGTTTTTTTTATTTTATTTTATTTTTTTAACCATGGTTTATTCAAGGCCTCTGCTCCCCATTGATGGTGTAATATTCATAGCCCACTTCCGGGGGGTGATGAAAGCGAGTAGAGAGCGAGACATGCAAGGACTTCGTCACAGCACAGGTGTCAGATAGAAAGAACCCGCAGGTGACTCTCAGAATTGAAATATCTTATAATGAGATGTCTTTGCTCCTTTTGAAGGAGAGAGAGAGAGGCTTAAAGAAAGAGAAAGGGAGACAGCACAGTAAAATGGAGAGAGGCAGAGAGCGTTGAGGAGTGAGTTAGGGGAGGACTGCAGGGAGGAAGAAATGTGACAATAAAGGATGGGGGGGGTCACACAGAGAGAGAAAAAGTCACACATGCACTCGCTCTGTCAGAGAGCCCAAGGGAGACACAGATGAGGAAGGGAACAAATGAGTCCGATATCTATGGATGTCTGGGGTACCCCATGGGGTAGCTGGTGCATGTTGGCTTGTCGGAGCAAGACTGCAGTAACAGCTAGTACTTCTGTTTCCCAATGACATACTATTAGTAGTTTTATTTATTCTTCGGGGGACACATCTTTTGACTTATTTATCCACCCATGTTAATCTGAAGACCCTCAGTATACTGTTTTCTTTTTGTGTGTTTTTTAGGCCAGCAGTTGAGTTCAAGCGATTGGAATCTAGATATTTATGGAGCGGGATTCCACACATGAAAGCCAGACTGAAAAGAATCTGTTGGTTTTATCCTGCAGCAAAAAGTCAGTCTCCCACTTCCTGGGTTTCACTTCCACGGACAGCTGCTTCCCTCTTTAGCAAAGGCTTAACTTGAGATATAAAGTAGGAGCTTAATTCAAGAATGCACATCGTGGTTTCATATAATATCGAGGTCGGTGCCATGTATATTTCACAAGCTTGGATTTGGGCCCTATTTGTATTTGAAGCGCTGCTTTGTTAGCACCATGGACAGCTTCATTCTCCTTCCTCCAGCCTTCAGCACCATGAACAGCAACTCCAGGATTCACTGTGTGTACAGGTGGCAGATTGAGCAAACAGACAGATGAATAGCAAACAGATGAATGGTTAATGAGGCATGAATAAGTAAAACAAACCGAGTGCTCGACCCCAAGAATGTGATTCAGAGGGAGGGTTTTCCCTTTCCCTCGCATAGCACGAAACCACAAAACACACCATCCCTGCTTAGATAGACACCCATAATAAGACCTGGGAGGAGGCCAGTTCCCCAGTCTTGTTAGCACTGGACATGCTGTGATGTGTTGTTGTATTAACGGCTCTCACTGCTCCAGAGGACTTAACTCCTGACTCAGGCCTTATCCTGACAGCCCAGTCAAACAGGGCTAAAGCTCCCCTCACGCAGGGATGGGACTGCCAAGTGCAGCCAGTGCCCAAGGACAGTTTGTCAGCTGACTGGCTGAAACCACTCAGCGTGCAGAAGTTGGTGCTGTCTGTGGTCCTGTCTGTGTTGTGGCCGTGGTGCTGTCCATGGTGCTGCCCTTTGAGCTGTCCATGGTGCTGAATGTGTAAACTTGAGAGGATAAATCTGCAGTCTCGGGCTGGTTGGTTGTTTTATCGATTTGCGTGGTTAATTATGTTTCCAGCTGTTTTGATTATCAGAGTAAGATGTGTATGTTCATCTCATCTTTTGAGTACAATGAACAAGATTTGGTTGCATAAAGATGTGTTTACATCTATTAGTCCCAAACCTAACATGTTGTTGTTGTTATTGTTGTTATTACACTGATCATTGCCACACGCTCTGCTAAACTCATACAAACACACTCTCTCATGTGTAGTCCTTGCTAAAACACACTGACTGGCTGATGTTCACACAGCCCTGGGCTGGATCCTGTTACTTGCCTCAGTAAAGGGAAGGAGGCACATATTTTGCATCCAGTTACTGCTTGGTCTCTCACTCCCTCTACACCTCTCCATCCTTTTCTCATCGCCCTTTCTCCTCGCTCTCCCTCTACACCTATGCCTCTCTCTCTCTCCTCACCCTGTTCTTATACACCTCTCTCTCCTCATTTTTCCCGTATCCAGTTCTATTCCTCTATCTCTCTCTATCTGGCTCTCTCTTACACGCTGGCTCTCTGGCTCTTCCCTGGTGATCATAGCCAGAGCTGGCATATATTATTTAGACTCATCTGTTAAGACATGAATAAGATTGTGCAACTACAGTCAATACTGTACACTCCCAGATTTCAAAACGTTTTTTTTTTTACCCTGGCATTGTTATATGAACGATTCTTGCAAAATGGTATATATGTGTATAGTGGGGCCTCCTCCACGTGGAGACAGACAGGAAGGGGATGGAGAGTGGAAATGAAACCTACAAAAACCTTGAAATGAAGCTTGCTCTGAAGGATAGCCTTCATAGTCGGTGATCAAATGTCCTCCACACCTGATGGTCTTGTGGTCTCCAGGAATTCATCCCACATGTATTTCTATGACTGTATTGAAAAAGGCTCCTTGCACTCGGTAGCTTATGTCACGGTCTTGGAGGAAAGTTCTTCAAAGGTTATTGCCAGTTTTCTGATGAATATACTTACAAAGAGACCTAGGAATAATCAGCTTGACTCTACTGTGTCCTCTTCACAAAGCGTACCTATTGGTCTTCCACTAGCCACAAATGTTTGGGATTATGTATTCCTTGTTACTCAGATACACTGAAAGGTAGTGATTCTAAATGTCCTCTTACAATGAAGTGCAGGAAAAGTTTGGATTGAAATGGAATGTAATGTGCTCTTGTGCCGAGTGAACTCTTATTCATTAAAGTTGCACAACGTACTGTCTCTACAGATCAAATTAGCCAATGACTCAGAGAACCCACCTTCTGCAAGTGTTCTTCAAATAGAAGATGCTTCTTCA
This sequence comes from Plecoglossus altivelis, assembly GCA_036571765.1. Lineage (NCBI taxonomy): Eukaryota > Metazoa > Chordata > Actinopteri > Osmeriformes > Plecoglossidae > Plecoglossus > Plecoglossus altivelis. The sequence goes on along the minus strand of BROE01000024.1, from coordinate 4,741,562 downwards.
TTCATTTACACTACAGCAGTGTTAAATTGGATTTGATGTTGGCATGGTCCTGTGGAGACAGAAGAGGCCTTGACACGCTGCTTTTTTCTTCTTTTTTCTTACCCAAATTTGCCTCTCCCAACAAACGCACTCCAATTAGATGTATAAAACCGTGCTTTTCGTAATCTACAGCTGAGCCATTGTCACCTGATGTTTGGCTCAAGGGTATACAGACAGCTGTGAAAGGGACAAAAAGTGAGTAACAATGTGTTTCCTGTTTGTTGTTTTCAGACATTAACATGGCAGGAGAGCCCAAACCCTACAGGCCCAAGGCCGGGTCCAAGCGACCACTCTCGGCTGTCTACAGGTTGGCCTGCTAGTATTCATTTGTCTCTCTCTTTATCTCCGTCTGAGTTTTCATCCTGTCTTTCTGTTTCTATTTTTTTTCCCCACCCACTCACTCAATCTCCCAACTTGATCTCTCTCAAGCTTTCTTTCTCACTTTCTGCGGTTTTTGGTTTCACAGTGTCATACATTTTAACATCAGAGCTCAAAATAGTCAAATGCTGTCAAAATAAGCCTTAACGAGAGAACCTAAAACAGCACTGCACTGCTCCAAATGGAAATGAACCTCCAATTAAATATGCAGTGGGTTGGAAAGCTTAATTACTTTTGTTTTCTATCTTTTAGTTTATATCTTGTCAGTGTTAACCTTTTTTTCTGTTCTGGGCCATTTCAACCTTTGGCTTGTTCATTAAATGTATATTGACCTTGGCACAAGCATCTGAAACCCATTTTAATTGAACCGGTTTTTGTTTGGACACATTTGAATTGATACATCCTGACACTTTCTCCTGTTCTGTCTCTCCTCTTTCTTTATCTCTTGTTCCTCTCTCCCCTGCTTTTTCTCAACACGTTTTTCACAGCGGCTATGAATTTGACTACGACTACTACAGAGATGATTTCTACAGCCGGTACGATTCATATCCTTTATTTGTCAGATGAAGAGTGACTGAACGCTTTGGACATTTGACAGTTTGAAAGCACTCCTGTTTCTATAGGCAGCCCTCAAACCTTCCTTGAGACAGTCAATTGAGGAAGGAGAAAAGAAAAGGTTGATATCCATCACATTGAGACTCATCTAAAATGAGCGAACGCTTAGAGCAGAGCACATTGTTAATGTTTATGACACCTGCTGTTTAGTCTCTTCTTTGATTTGGTGGTGATCAGAGCCTTTATCTCTGGAGACATTTATGAAATGTCAAGTCGACTGTGAGCCGTGATAGAAGTCTACTTTAAGAACAAAGAAGTAAAGGCAAAAATACCCTGTTTGACATTTTACTGCTCGCTTCCCTCCCCATGCTCCCCTTTTGAAGCATTTGCCAATCTACTGTAACGTTCATGGTAGTGATACGGTCGCGAGGCTGAGGGGCAGAAGCCAGTGTACAGTTTCACCACGTCCGATCTGACATTTGATTGCATACCAGAATATTTGTTCCAATTCTTTTGTTGCTGCTTAGGAGAACTAAAGTGTGAAACCATTACAATCTGCAGGGCTTTTCAGATTCAATGTAGTGCTGGCGATGGTAGGAAGATACAGTGTGTGTAGGTTCATTTTCATAAGTCCACCTGTCCTTCCAGGCTGTTTGACTACCACGGGCGAATAGCCCCACCTCCCAGGGCTGTGATCCCCCTCAAACGCTCCCGTATCCTGGCGCCCTCCACACGGCGTGTCAAGACCTCCTTCCCTGTCAAGACCTCCTCCTCCTCTTCCTCCTCCTCCAGACCACCCACCTCCTCCTCCTCCTCTTCCTCCTCTGGCCTCAAACGTAAGTTCACCCAGACAGTCTTCTCCAGGGCCTCCAGACTACGAAAAACCTCTTGCGTGTTATACTAGAGATGTTACATTAAGAATATTTTGACATGAAAATCCACCTCCAAGTGACATTTTCCCACTGCAATTTAGCAGTGCCATGGCTTAACACTGCTGTAAATGCCATGCTAATTGGCAGTTTCCACATCAGCAAACAATACAGGACACACCAGTGGTGAAACATATTTGAATGCCCTCCTTTCATGAAGGGAGCGCCGTTGTTCCTGTTGCTAAGGACCCAGCCAAGCGGGCTAGCCTACTGCTGAAGTGTTTGATCGGCAGATGAATGACAACAGCGTGTACTAAATGTAATTAGCGTCATGTAAGAGGGAGGGTTTGGGTTGTCCCCACAGAGTCGCCTGTCTACTTCTGTTTTCCTAAACTGCCGTCTTAAACGGTGGTCTGTATAATTGAAGCCAGTGTGTGGTCTGGCTCGTTTATTGTTGTCTGTTCAGTCCAGCCTTATCTAAGAGAACAGCTTGGTGGTGTCTGTCAGGGGGCTTGCAACACAGGGCTCATGGTAGCAGAGGGGGGGGGGGAAGAGAAAGAAACCAAAAAAGCGTTTTCCTCGTCTTTATTTTTAGTTTATAGATTTTCCACCTCAGACTAAAGCCAAATGTCCTTTGCTAGATTCTGGGAAAGCCCGACAATGTTGCGAGAAATTACTCATATTGGTATTGATTGGTTGTGTGTGCGTTAGGTTAGTTAAGGTAGCTCTCCTTCCTTGGTTAGTGTGGTTTTTCCGTACCTGTGATGCAGAACAGCGTTCTCTACGTGGGACCTGAGCCATCTGATGGCAGAGCTCACATTTTATGTGTTTTTTCCGTCTATTCCAGTGTCCAACAACCAGACTAAGTATGTTGAACATATATACACTCGTGTATATATACATACACTCGGGCTTGTATAACTCTAATGACTGGATCAAGATAAAGGTTTCTGAATGAGTGTTTTACGATTATTAAACCCATTTTCAGTCAATCAAGGATGTCAGTTGGTACTTATTTGAGATTCTTCTCCTGTGATCCTACAGCAATGCTAGTGATTGCCTCTTTTTGATGCCAGTCAGAGTCTGAAATAACTTCAGACCCTTCTGCCTCAATTCTCATTGTCAAATGTAATCTCCATCTGTGCCATTCAAAGACCTTTAGTATTTCAGAGAGCAGTCTTGTTTTGTGGTCATCACGAAATCCCTAAATTAGATTAATCCATTTGCCCTCAATTTCCGCCAAACAACGATAGAAAACTTTTTCTCTCCTTTAATCCAGGCTCTCAAAAGATGTTCAGTTGATGAAATGTGGGATTAGACTGTGAATGTCTGGAGCTCCTTTTTTCTGAGGATTTTTTATTACTTATACCACAAAGAACCAGACATTGAAACTACTGCTGAATTACAAACTGCTCCACACTTTCTGATCATCAAAGAAGCAATGAGGACTTTACCCAGAGGAAAAACAGATTTTGTGTTATCTTGTGTGTGTGTGTGTGTTTGTTTGTTTGTGTGAAACAGCATCGAGTCTGTATTCTGCATGAAAAAACCATTGGAACCGGAGAAGGGTGAGAGAGGGACATCACATAACATAAGATCCATTTCCCATTCTCTCTTCCTGTTAAAAGGTCATTTCTGTGCCACTCTTCAGCTTTTAGAGTCAATAAACTCTCCAGAACACTACAGCAGGCTCATTTGAAATACCCCCCCCCACACACACACACACACACACACACAGCACCTAGACATAACTGCTTGCTGTGAAATTGGAAACCACACACATATACACAGTTGTGTGCTTTTAATAGCTTACCCTGTCAGAGCACACCTGGCTTGATTTCCTGCAGTATGTGTTTCGGAGCTAAGCTTTCTGATTCTGTAGGGAAATACGTGTCGTGGAGTAGTGAAGGCTTTTACAGTCCCAAGTTGTATCCCGATTGCGAAACTGACCAGATTTGATTGATGTCAAATATGAATTTCACGCTTTTACTTTTGTCCCTCACATTTTGTATTTTCAGCTGATGACATTCATGCATCTAAGGTTTAGGGGGGGACAGATTTCGTTTATATTTAGAAGTATAATCTTCCTCTCCAGCTCGCTCCTAACCACTTGGTGTACACCCTCATCTCTGTGTCAGAGAGATGAGCTTGAATCTGCCATATTTATGCGCTTGTCATACTTAGCTATTCAAACTACTGGCTTGATCAAGGTCAAGTCTTTCCGTTGCTTTTTAGGCTTCCTCATGACTAATAATGAAAGCCGCTTGGCGCAGAAGAGGGATTCAAGAAGTCGAAACCATTTGACACAGTTCATAGATGATGCGCCAGCCTGTGAAATACGTTGATTTAGCCCAAAATGACACTAGTTATATTCTGAGATGTCAGTGTTATAATGCAAGAAATTCCAATAGATGTGTCCTCTTCTCATACTCCAGGGCCTCATTAACAAGGCAATTGAAGAGATAAGAAGATCGGATAGAGGGATTGGATAGACGGATGTTCTGTCACAGGTAGCGAGCGTGAATTAGACAGCACAGTGGATGGGAGCTGTGATCCAATCTACAGATTAATTGCGGAAAGGTCACGTTTGAATTAGGAGAACTCGATATCTGGTGATGAAGTAGGTTGATAAAATGATAGGCTGTTGAGCCAAATGGAACCTACTATCTAATGGTGGCTCTGGATCTGCCATGAGCTGCCTATCAACAGGAGTCGGGAGGCTCAATTCACAACTTACGACATGTTGACTCGCCATGAGGAATATGGCTCAGAATGTAGATGCCTGTGAAACGATGGAGTGAAAGCCTGCGTGTGCGTTTCTGTGTACTTTGTCTCAGCAGTGAAGTCGGATCAGCTCCAGACTATCAAACGGGAGCTGACTCAGATTAAGATGAAGATTGACTCTCTCCTGGGCCGCCTGGAGAAGATCGAGAAGCAGCAGAGGGCTGAGACTGGTGAGAACATGGATGGAGAACTGCTGCTGGTGGGGCTGGGGGACGACCTGTAAAAAATCCTACTACTGCCAGGGGGAAGGAAATTAAGAGGGCACACACACCATCAGTCTTTTTGACAGAGCGGGAGATAAGGGACCTGAGCTCTCTGTCATAACACAGAGGCGGGTGTCAACACAGTTCTGGCACAGTATGAGAGGCCTTTATAGATGTCCTAGAGTAGAGGACGAGGGGGGGGGGACAGGGGAGAGATGAGGCTCTGCTCTTAAAGGTTGCTCCTCTCTAGGCTGCAGAGTTCAGTATGAATACGCAGTAGTAATTACCTGGGTAATTGTTTTTCTGCCAAATTCTCGGTGTCACCATTTCAGCATATTCTTTCTCTCTGTCTCGCTCTCGCTGTCCTTTGCTGTCCAGAGACTCAGAGGAAGTACGAGGACAACTGTGACTCCCTGAACGAGGAGTCTGTGTCCGAGGCAGCCGAGAACTCAGGCGAGGAGGCAGGCGACGGGGCGCTGGAAGTAGAGGCGGGAGAGATGACCGACGGGGGCGAGGACGACTACGACGAGGAGGGCGGCCACCATCTGGTACAGGAAATGGGGCAGGGGGGGAGGGGGAGGGAGAGGTGGGAGGGCTGCATGGAAAATCTCAAGTGGACACACAGTCATGCCCTTGCAATGGTTAATTTTAAAGAATTATTCATGGTCTCCAACCTGAGTGTTGGGTTCCACATGAGTGAATAGTGAGGCCAGCTCAGCTGACACTTTCACTCTGTCAGCCGTGGCTCAACTGAAGGCAGAGGCAGGCCTTAGCATGCACACACACATACACACACACTCACACGCACACACACACACACACACAGACCGTAACACTCTAATTAAAACAGAGAGCTGTAAACACACAGGGGAGAGTTGGAGGTCTGCCTGAACTGGTATGAATATGGAAATGAAGATGTCAAGGGGATGGTGTAACTGTGTGTTTTGCAAAGTCACTTCCTGTTGGATTAGGTAGTGTGTGGTGTCATCTACTGCATTTTTTATTGGCATGCTGCTCAATTCTTTTTAAATAATTTGCTCTACACTCTGTTTCAAGATCAAGCTGTTGAATCAAAGGATTTTATCTTTTTGTCTGTTTCTGTGTTTGCTTGTGCTTCAGTTCAGCCACGTATACCCTGTAATTCATAAAACGTTATTTTCTTTATTTTTATAAATCACCCTTAAATCAAATTTAATACAAAATGCACAATTGACAAATGTAAAATCTTTGAAATGGATTTAGAGACCAATGCACACCAGAACAACTAGAAAAGCTGAAGTAAGCAGATTAAATACAATTTAGATGCTCCACAAAATCCACTGATCATGGGAAAACCATAGCATTCTATTAAACACGCGACAGAATAAATTCATCGATATAGCTATGCATTAATACAACAATTAATACATCAAAAGATTTAGTCTCTTTTCTGGGTTCATCTGTGGTTCCCTGCGACCACAGAGTTCTTATCATATCATATTTACAACCCCTTAAACAGTAGGGTGGGAGCCTGATGCTCAAGATCTAAGTCTTGTCCTCTTCGCTTATGCAGGAGATTAATCGGAGGAAGGGAAGTGTGGGGAGATTTGTTTCCCTGTTGAAGGTCATATTGATCAGAGGCAGAGATAATTCGTGCCGGGGAACACTTCTGTAAAATGGCCGAATCTCCAGCCTCTTGACTTTCTGTGATCACTCTGAAACTCCCTGACGGGAGCTTTTGGTAGAACTTGTTTTCTGAGTCGTTGTTTTTTTTTCTTCTCCCTTTTTCCGTTTCAGATGGAGAACCACGTATCAGATATTGACAACTGAGAACAGGTAAGAGTTTAGAAGCTTACTGATTACACTGTACAAGCTCGCTGTTCGTGCCTGATTGCTTGGTCAGCCACTGTGATTGGAAGGCTTTTCCAGGCAGTTCGTGGCGGACTTTAATGCCAGACCCACTGGACTGCCTCTTCACCCCTGTCTAGCATGAATTAATCATACCCTAACTCATAAGCTCTGTGACTTTTCTCAGGCTAACTCCAGTGAAGGGCAGATAATGCCGGTTTTGAAAGAGAGAGCGGTAATAGTGCTCCAATGGCCTAGAACTGCCTATAAACAACATCCATCTAATTAAATAGTGTGGAAGTGGCCATGAATGGCAAGGCTGTGTTTCCCTGCTTCTCCCGCATCAGTCTGTGGAGGAGGGGGAGTAATGATCCAGAGACATCATCAGTAGGCCTGAGGATGAGGCTGGGGCCACTTCTGGGGATTTATGATTTAGGTTCTGATGATGCGACATTAACACAGAAGCCCTCTCGGAGGCAAAGCAGAACCTAGACATGATTTTCTCTGTTTGTATTAGTGATGTTTGGTCATTAAATGTGTGGGGCCCCACTGACTTGGAGGCTTTATGAGCTTTTAAAGGGCAGGACAAAATGTTCTCGTAGTACAACCCACCATATCCTGGTGCCACCCCACCCCCCATCTCTATCTCTCTCTTGCTCTCTCTCTCTATCTCTCTGTCTGTCTCTCTCTTTCTGTTTCGCTCCCCATCTCTGCCTGTCTCTCTCCCCCACCCTCTCTCCGCCTTCTGCTTGTCCATGCATCTGGTGTCTCAGTTCTACCCTGCTCATACACATATAAAGCAGCCATATGTTCCACTGTGATTTCCTATTTTCTTTCCATATGTTTTGCCACTTACCGCCAGCCCAACCATGAGCTGCATAACCTTCCATGGCATGCTTTTTAGAAACCTGGCAATCCCATGCGGTTTTCATCAGCGCATCTAGAAATGGGAAATCGCAGTTCTAAAGTTTCCGAGATAAAAATGTGAACACATTGAAGTGTTTGGACTCCTTCCCAGCACCCAAATATTTCTCAGGAGATTTCACTCTGGGTAAACACTTAACGATGTGTAATCTTCCGATTAGCAGGACTATGAATCGTGGAGATGGCGGTAGAGAAAGTGATACAGTTCACCCTTTTCTAGTTTTTATTTCTGAGACCTGTAAAAACAATTTGGACTGTTTTTTTTGTTTTTTTTCAGGAAGAGGAACCGCTCCCTCTCAACCTTTACTGTCCTGGATCAACATAGAATGAGGAGTAAACATGTATTTTTGCAGTGGGAAGCAGATCTTCCTTTTCCTCTTTCTGTGTCAAAGATAACATGTATTCAGATGCCCAGTGAAGCAGCCAACAAGGTCAAATGCTCCCAGTCCCTTTTAAACAGCCAAGCTAAATCCATTTTTAGTTGATTTTGTGCGAGAACATAGCACAGACTGATTATTGATTTGAAGGTTTTATTCCATTTAAAGTGGTGAAATGATTCTCAATGTTTATAACAGTTACCATTATCTATTTCAAGTGTTCGTTTAGTATATGCTGTTTACCTAATGTTTTGTCTGTAACTCACGTTCTGTACAGAATCATGAATCCTACACCATTGACACGCAAATTATCCTGACATCTTAGCTTGATGTATACAAAGTGACATTTTAAAAAGGATTTTTCCCAAATGGAGAAAAAAGCTCTCTTGGCTGTTTGGGGTCTTGTAGTCATCCATAAGCTACAGTATAGCTGTTAGCATAACTTCAGCAGCTTATCCATTTATCGCATGTTCACCCTGTAGGAGGTGTTCTATCAAGTGTTTCAACCTCCTGCCAAATGTCTAATGCAGAGCGAGCCCCCCTGTGGTGCCCTGTCGAATACTGCATGGGCTCCATGCCAAGGAGCAGAGCCTGGTGTCTCTCCTCACTCGTCTCTGTGCAGGCTTGGCATCCCAGCATGCAACATTCTCAAAGAGGCGCTACCCACCTTCCTTCACACTGACTTGACCTTTCCTTTAAGGAGATGCAATTCTTCGACTTTTTTTCCCCGTTGCTCTGCACCAAGTAAGCTGAGCATTCCGAAACCTTTTCAAACGAACAGATAAGGCGTGGCAACGTTGGACCGTTTAATACTCCGTCACCCGTTATTACAAATAGAATCATTCTTCCTATATTCTTGATTGAATGTTTGACACAATTGCACCCAGTAAACTATTTACGTTATGACTTGTGACATGAAGCTGTATCACGTTCATCCTGCGGTACCCAGAAAATGTATATTCTGCTTTTAGGTATTATTACACTGGTTTGTTGATTGTTAATGTCACGTCATCGAATTCAACAGGTCGCTCAAAAAGAAAAGTTCAATGTTGACAGTGAACATATTTTTGCCAAATCTTTCTGCAGTACTGTGTCCTATGTGTTCCTTCTGTTGTCAGCCTGTTTAAGAAGATAAAAAGCTGTGAAGATTGTGGTGAGTCGCATTTTCCCCAAATTGTTGCAATTACGATTGCCATACCCGCACTGCAATATACAGAGTGAAGACGGACCGTTTAAATAGCTATAGAGTTGTAATGAGGTGTTTTGTATTTGCAAAATCAAGAAAGAGAGGTTGCCTTTCTAGAGGTCTGTTCAACACAGACTCTGGAGTGCAGCTTGGAATCTGACTCAAAGCCAACCTTATGTTACAAAAACATATGTTTTTCATATAGAACGTTTGTAGCAAGCCTCATCACATGGGTTTACTTGCATTTACTTTGGAAACTAACTTTATTTTATCAATGTGTTGTTGCACCCTGTAAATATCCCTTGCAACCGAAGACATGGGGATGTCATGTTTTGCCATCTGCATATTTACTAGAGTACAGAAACAGTGTTGTGCAGGTGAAGAGGACCCCTGCAGTGATACGATACTTGTCAATGTTGCAATTGACCTCATGTGCTCTGAAGGAGAAAAATAAACAATGTTTATTAAATGGATGGGGAGATTAAGCAGGATGGAAGGGATGTGACATGGAAAAAAATGTTGTATAGAAATGTACATTTTTGTAAAAACAAATATTTTTTATCAAAGGCATGTTTGTTGTTTCTGTATGTTCATTCTATGTACAGTGTATGTTTGCAACTTGTATGGCTGTAGGCCCCATTGCATAGAACAAAATACTACAATGTAATGTACAGTTACATTTGTAACATCTTTTCAGTCAATAAGACTTATTTGTGTTATGCAATTAAGCAATCGCTAGTTTTAATTACATTTTGTTTTGCAAATAAATATTGATTTTAAAACTGTCTAGAAGTCATGGTCTCATTTACTGTGGCCATTGGAGTGTTATTGAGGCTCAATAGCAAACAAGGGATCCATTTGTGTAAAATACAGTAGACAGCAGCAAGAAGACAGAAGCAGTGATGGCCTTGTATCCTGATCAGGCTGTCCTGGTTTGATTCAAATTTCTAGCAGCAGCCAAGAGTTCAAAAGTGTTTACCTGGCTCACTATTCTACTTGTGACAGCTGAATGAAATCTCTTGAATCCTAATACATGACAGAGCTGAAAGATGCGAGTGGCGCAGAGATGGAACCACATCAAACGGCCTTGTATTGGTACAGAGCACAGTCCAATCAGGGAAAGATTCTCTCCTGCGAATGAAGGTGGCTGTCCTTGAAAGGTGCTGTCATCCCCCTCAATGAAGAGCTCTGGAAAGGTGAAGTAGCAGCAGGTGGTTAATTTAAGACTCAATTTATCAACAGTAAAAGGTAATGTACCAAGGTTGACAAGGGCCAACTTCAATGTCACAGATAATTAGTCAGTTGTATTACATCTGTACACCAATCCTTAGCTTGAAAGCCCCCAGCTGTTTTAAGTTAACCCATATTAAACTATTCACCCTCTGTAATGACTTCTCATGAAGGGGTGTTGGTTTTAGGCTGGATAAAAGACCCTTTGAATTGCCCAGGTTGATGGTTGAATGTAGATGATAAAATACTCACTGTTAAACATGTCTATTTCTGTGTGTAAGGATGGGCTCAGTGAGTAAGAGACTGCTGAACAGGTGCCCTTTTGTAATCTCTCAATCAGTCAAACCGGTCAAGCTGTAACTCATTAAAATCACTGAAACCAATTAAAATAAGGCGGCTGATTGAATCCATAAATGTCAGCTTGTCTGCCAACGTTTAAATAATTGAGCCAATCAATTATGTTGTTTTTTTGTTGTTTTTTGGGGGGGAGCTTATCAGTGGAGTCTTGTTTGTTTGTGCTTGCATACGTATTTACCAAATGATGATCATTTTAAAATGATTCTTAATGACAAATGTGTGGTTTACGGGGGTAGGGGTGGGGGGTAGAGGACAGCCAACCAACACTGCAAGCAGGCTATTGAGATAACATTTCTCATTCTCCATTTTCCCTAAATAATTATCCTTTATCAAATATATTTATCTTTCCAGACATGCCAACTTTTAGGAAAACATTCAACTCAGAAGGAAACTATTTTTATGCCAATATCCAATTTCATATCCCCAAAAAGTTGTTGAGGATTTGCAATATTGCAAATGTTCATCTACCCGACTGACTGCACAAATCTTCATTAACATTTATATTATATTAGCTCAGGGGTGCATGATGTGCATATTTCCATGGTCTGATTTGAAAAATATTTAAATGACTGTGTGTGTGTTACCAATGTTGTGAGTCAGGCAGCACTGTAGAATAAAGTGACCTGATTTCCTATCTGTCAAGGGCAGAATGTCATTATCTGAATATTTGAGAACATTAGAGTGACAAATTGCAATGACAGTAAGTTACATTGGAAGTTAAAGTAGCAGTGTGGATTGCAGGTTGGTTATTGATCGCTTAGTTATTGAGATATTAGTGCCTGATGTCGCTTATCAGTAAATAGAGTGTATTAACAACAGTAAGATAACTATATAATTACTATATAATCTTACTTATAGAATCTTACTTATTAAGCACTTATTACAGTTATAAAATGACGGCATTCTTTCAATTGTATCAATGAACATTGCCACACAGATTTGAAGCATCACACATAGCATCAATAATGGATACAGATTGATACATTTGAACATCACATTGAACATGACAGCATTACTCCAGATTCAGGGTTATTTTCATGCAAATAGAGAACAACAGAAAATTCCATTGACTGAGTGGCTGAAGTGAACCATCCTCGCCTTGGGGATGAGTCTCTGTGAAAGTCATCAAGATAGCACAGGAATATCCATCAGCAGATAATATAACATATCAACTATGCCACTGTGATGAATAACATCAGGGTAATGGATAATGGATTGTGGGGGGTGATGGCGCTGCATGGAAAGGTGATTAGATGTTTATCTTGACAGAGATGGGAGAGAATGGACCTGTGGTGTGGATGTATTCCTGTGACCTATGTGATAGGAAGTAATCAGGGTATTATATTCTGAGTCCAGACTGAGTCCAGACGGTAAGAATATAGGTTTCTATCAATCAATCCAGGGAATGACTCATTAATCCAAAATAAAACCTGTGGGGAGGCTCAATTTAAGCCATGTTTAATGACAGCTCCGTCTGTGTACTGTGTACTAAGTATACTGAATCAATGAGAGTAAGTGTGACAAAAAGATATTGGTTACATATGTAGCTTCTAAGCTCATAGAAGCACATAGGAGTCACAGCACTGTTTAACACACTCAGTTAAGTCATTGTGTACATTCACAAGAGGATGTGATGCAAGAAAGAAGAACATTGAGAACATGAAAGTAGAGGAAATTGCACAAGGACAATGAGACAAGAGCATAGTGGAGAAGAGAGGAGAGGAGAGGGAAGAGGAGAGGGGAGGGAAGAGGAGAGGGGAGAAGAGGGGAGAGGAGAAGGTAGAGGAGAGGAGAGGGAAAGGAGAAGAGAGCATAGAAGAGGAGAGGGGAGAGAAGAGGAGAGAAGAGGAGCGACAGAAAGACAAGCTGTCGCTCCAAATTGAGCACCGTTATACCATGACATGAATGATCTCCTTTTAGAAAAGGGAGCATGTTTCCTCTCAAAGATCTTGGACGTGTAATCGAACACATCAGTCTAGGTGTTCCGATCGGTCTGGACACTGAATGAGGACAAGAATCTGGCATGCCAGACTAAGGGCAGAGCCCTGCAGCGTTCCACAGATAACCCTGTCCTATGAACTATCACCAGTTGATAACTCTATGAGGACAGACTCATTATCAAGACAGGCTAATATGCAACTCAATGGGAGTCTGACAACATATGGGAGATCAGAATCAATCACATTATAATTATGAATCCAGGGAGAGGGGGGGAGAGGAGGGGGGGCAGTGGTCTTTTAGGAAGTGTGCCAGCATCCACAGTTCACATCATTTACCAGAACCTTAATTAATAAAAATGGAACTGTGTATTTTTTTATGTTTAAAAAGGACGAGTGTTGATGCATCCACTCAGAGTATGTTCACGGATGAAGAACTACATTCCAAACTCAGCTCTAAGATGAAAAAGCTATAGATTTCACATCAACCAAGACAGAGAACAGAGAGAGAGAGAGAGAGAGAGGAGAGAGGGGGGGGGGGGGGGGGGAGCAGGCTCAAAATGCCTCATCTCTAATGACCAAGTGCCCGGCCAGTGAATGATGTTCCCCTTAACGGCAGTGGTCATCAATGTTCATCATACTTCCCTGAGCTCTCACACTGAAGCAGAAGTGAAGAAGAAAATGAATTTTCTGGGATCCAGTTTGCCTTTCCACGATCAAATTGACTATTGATCTCTTTCTCTTTGTCTATCAAGCCAGAGCATTGCATGCCAAAATCTGTCCTCTTCCTGGCGACTGCCTATATCTCACTGTTGATTGATTCTCTGTGAGAGGAAGTTGGTCTGACTGAACCTCCAGTGATATAAGTTGCTTGTCAGGGGTCACAAACTAACCAAGGGTTCAATGCTTATGAGATGCAGCTATTTATCCTCTATACTTTTTCAATAGACTTACGTAATGTTTTTTTGTTTGGGTTTATTTTTTCTGAATCACAATAATGATCGATGGTAGGTGTCCTCATTGGTTGAACGTTTCACTGTGTGTCGGATTGGACGTAGAATAAACTGACTTTCATGGCTTTTTCCATTCATGTGAAGCGTCTACATAGAATTGGTGGTTGCAGATGTGCAAGCCAAATGTACAAGGACTCGTGTTTAAAGCATGCAGGTCTGAACCGCAACCTCCCAACCACCCCGCTGTGACTTGGTAGGTGTGGGGGAGCCAGTCTTTCTGATTAGGCTGCCACGGTCGGCGTATACCGCGATGTCCTGTGGATTCCAAGGTTCCGAGATTGTCTGGCAGCACGATGCTTCTTTGAATATCAGGCAGTTTTTAAAAATCGCGTCAAAGACTCGCTGTAAAACCTTTGTTACATTTTATCTACAGAGATTTTGAGTCGCTAAAATAGCCGGTTTAAATTAAATAATTTTAAGAGAGTACAAAATGCCAGTGTTGATTTTCATCTAGTTTGGATGTGTACATTTACATTTGATTAATTTTTCAGTCAGAGAAGCATGAAATTGAATTTGGATAGGTACTTATTTACAGTGTCAAGATGAGTTTTGAAGACAGAAAAGATCAATATCATCCTTTTTTTGTGATTAATATATTGCCAACTTTTAACCTGCAAACCGTATGATGTGGCCCATATCTTACAGACAGTGTGTTATTAATAATTCACATATTATGACAATATTGTTCAAGATCATCCACAGTTGGGAAGAGGAGATCCGTGGAAGGCCATAGAGGACGAATGTAGCACCTGCGGCGATGCCATTGATTTCCAGTAGACTGACTATATATGTAACGGACAACTACTCAACAGTCCTCTATTCATCAGTAAACCTTTCCACTCTCGACTGTAGCTGGAGTGAAGCTCTTTCTCTTCTGCTCCATACTCCATGGAGAAGAGAAAAGCTTTAAAAGTCGGACTTGACCTGGTGGGCTCCGAGGAACAATATTATACATCTGAAAATGTTATAATTTAAATATGAGTCAAAAATCATACTTTCATTTGATTGATTAAATATAGTCCTTCTGGCTTTTACAGTGTGGATGTTTACATGGGACTATATGTTTTTCTTTTAATTACCTGAGGCTTTGGAGGCCAATAAGTTAGAACAACAAACCCAACATTTTACACTCTTCTGTAGATTTACCAAGAAATTGGAGTTGCAGCACCTTCTGATGACGTGTCTGGTGAAGCAAACGGGCTATTTCTAAAATGTCAAAGGAAAGGCTGTAACCTTTCAAAAGGTCAGCTATAACAGGAGGCGACCTATACAGCAAAACCTCCCAGATACAGTATGTATGTCTGTGCATGATTAGCTGCCAAGCAAGTGTAATTAAAACAATAAAGATATCCTAAATGTAACGGGTATCGATCCTGAATGGAGCTATAAGAACTCGAATCACATCATCAATAGCACCACAATGACTTCATAAATCATGAATTATGCAAAGAGGCTGCTGGATTTGAATTTCATATCTATGCATAATTTAATTTCATACCTAACAGCTGGGTGCGCGATCAGGGCGCGTCTAATCGGAAGGTGCACGACGGAGATGTTCTGAAAACAACCAGGGGAGTTAGAAGAAGACGGCTGCCTCGATTATATAGGTTTCCCTTAATGGCTTTTTAAATCAAGGCCTATGCCACAATCAATAATGTGCTGTCATCCTCTTGAACGACTGTGGTGGTTGTTTAACCGGATGTTTTTTATGAGACGGGGATTGAGTGGTTTTAGGTGCAATTATTGATGCTGGAGGTCAAAATGTTTATTTCTATGTAGAAAAGGCGATTCTCTCCATCAAGGTAACATTGTCTTCGGAACAGTAACACTGAATGTCAACGGTTGGAATCCACCCTAACCTCTTTGTAACAAAACAGTACCAACAAACTGAGACTGAAGTATGATATTTACTGAGAACAAACCGATGCATCACATACAGACTCGGAGATTGCCGAAAAACTTTCAGTTTTCATCACCTGGACAGATTATACATTGCCTCACACAAAGTTCAGCTCACAGAAGTCTCCAGTGATCCCAGTGAGCATGGAAACGTGGTAAAACCAACAGAAGTTAAGGAAGAACACAGTGGTGCCCCTACCCACACAAGGTTAAACCATGCCAGAAGTTTCTCTAATTACACAGTTAGTCATTTTACCTATGATCTTACAGTAGAAGTATGGAAGATCTGTGCAATTTCTTTAACACCTCTGAAAGGCTATGCTACATATTGTATGTCACTGCAAACTGTTGACTACCCTGTGTGTGTGTCTCACAGTACTATGCAAGAGAATGGAGCTTTGATACTGCTCCACTTGTTAGTCAGTTGTGGCTCCGCCTTGGACTGGCTTGACTGCAGACGGATATCCGCAGTGGAGGGAGTCGATAGCAACTCTGGTTTCATATCCTTGGGTGTGCTCACCTGTTTGAAATCCTCCTCTCTTCCTCCTGCAGGGTGTAGGTGTGGCTGAGTGCTCTGAATGCTAAGTGTTGTCCGTGAACTCTGGAGGGATATGGAAGGAATCCATTATGTGGATTTTGATACCTTGATAAGGCTGTACAATGTGCAAAGCATCTCTGGACTAACCGAAACAGATGGTCTATGTTTTCATTTATAAACTCAATAGTGTGTTGAGCACCTGGTTAGGATTGCTTTTGTGGATGATTATTCAGGGGTCCTCCAGATATCAGTCTAGGAGTCGGTGGAAAATTCAACCTAAAAATTACATTAGTTTGCATGTCAAACCAGTCCTCACGTTTTAGTTTGGTTGGTATTGTGTATTCTTGGGGGGTTGGTATTGAGTATCTTGCGCTCATTCGCAAAAAAAACGTAATCTTAGATTCTCTTCTCCCTTTCCCTCATTTTTCTTCTCTCAGAACCTCTGGTGTTGTCTTTGATCCTCCTCTCTGAACCTCCGTGTGCTCTTCTTTTAAAACCAATTTCCTCTCTTCTCTGGCCATCTAACTTCCTCTGGCTGAAGTGAGCCGTGTTCTTATCATCATCTCTCCTCCTGCCCGGGGGTAAGGACTACCCACCCACATGCCCCCTGTAGATGTGCCCTGTAGATGGTCTGTGATTGTTAGAAGACTTGCCCCCGGGTCCACCTCCATCCAGAAGACTGTAGAGACAGAGCTCCAGTGGAGTCTCAGACAGAATTCTGAAGTCATTTAAATTAAAAGTTTCACGTTCTTGCTCCTCTCGACTGTTTCGCAGAGAGTCTAACAAAGATCTGAAATGGCTCCAAATCTTTATTTTGGCAAATAAATCCTAAACCTTTAGTAACTATCTTTAGTCTTAATCCCGCTTGGTCAGTTCTTCTCTGACGGACAGAGACTTGTGATATGATGCATCCACGGAATGTGAATGTATCTTAGGGTTTGGATCTTATGTGGGTGTGGGGCTCAGGATGTTTGTGAGCATAGGCAATTCTCTGTGCATTTCCAAACAGGTGAAACCATGAAGTGCTATTCTCTCCACTTCACTAACATCCATAGACACCTCTTCAAAGCCGCCCTCAGCCATTCTCCCTCTGTGTCTCACATGCCACACAATCTGAAGGTGTGACTCAACCAGCAGCATATAAGCAACGTGACTTGGATTCTATTGACCCACCCCCAAAAAAACTGACGGCAGGTTCCGTATCTTCTCAAGTGTAAAACCTATTTATTTTCTCTTTGTGCCAAACAGCTTGCGGTTGTGTGACGCTCTGGTAGGTTTTTGCAGACTGAAAACCGGGCTGCGCATACTGCTGGTTTGTTTGGCTTTTTGGTTTTGATCCAACTCTCACGTTTGTCTTTTGTTGGCTGGACTCCAAAATAGGCAATCAATTTGTGTTCATGTTGATTCTGTTGCAGAAATACCTTCTTTTTTTTAATGGAATGAGCTGCCACAGTTGTTGTTCAAGTGTGCTTGTTTGAGACAGGTCTGTATTGTCCTGGTGATTAGGGTCAGGGATAATTGTATCACAAGGGATTATAGCATGTATAACTTTCCAAACAAATTGCTTCACAAAATTATTTTAGTCAAGGAGCTGTATGGGAGATTGTCACGCTATGTCCCCATAGCAACACTTGTGGTGTAATAAAAGGAACACATCACCTCTAAAAGGTACATTGAGACAGCTAGAACACAAACTCTCCATTCCTGTCAAAGCCAGGCAAGCAATTGTGTATTATATTTAGTTTCTGCCTGTCAAAGTGAAAACCCCAGCTGTACTGAGCAAAGGACACGCTGCAAATGTGTCTTCAGTCCTGGCTGTGCCTGCCATCTCTCTCCCACACACACATGAATAGGGTGCTGCTGACCAATTCAAATGCCTAGACACAATAGCTGTTGGAAAGGAGTATCTGGAGACTATTTTAATTGAACCACTTGAGAGTGAATTTCCCAACCAAAGGGAACCATACAGTACCATCTTGTGGACATTTTAGACATTGCTTCTCATTAGACTGCTTTAACATGACAGGTCTGATTGGATTCAATTACCTACTGCCAAATTCACTTTTGCTGGATCAATCTAATTATATCAAAAGGTCTGGAGTTCTCACAGTACTTTAAGAAAACTATTTATAACGATCCATCCATGGCAAGGACGAAAATGACATGCTGTTTGCTTTTCATTATGAAACGTGGACCTGATAAACTGAATTTGCATTTTCAATTAGTTACATTCCAGGGTTATTAACTCAGCAGCAAGAAGCACAAACTTCTCAGCTGTCTTGAAACTTTTAGCCAGCATGAACATGAGGCAGTAATTATAATTCTAACACTGCACTGAGAATGACACTTCCAAACAGCAGCCAATAATACAGCCATTTCCTGCCTTGTAAACAGGAAGGTACCATGCAGACTAAATTATGTAACGAATCCAAGTAGCCTATGGTGCTGTGTCCATGAACAGCCATGCTTTCAAGAATCGCCAGTTAGTGTTTACGATATTATACTGTCACGACAACAGTTCTGTTTGCGGGCCACGCGCACCCTCGGCATTCATGAACGCAGCCCACACTTATGTGTTGATGTGTTTCTGTCTCCCCAGGGTATGGCAGAGCTTGCTGACTGTTGTGGCAGCACCATCTGGATCCCAGTACGCTATACCTGCTCCTGGGCTGACACCTCTGTGGAGCATCTGTCACACTCACCCTGCTGTGGCCAATCAGTCGGCACACCAGAGCCACCACATGAAACACTTCAATTAAATGACTGCACCCCTGTCAACATTATTTCTATATTCTGTCATCCAAATTCCGAAGGAGAAATATATGCAACAATGATTCAACTGGAGCTCTAAACTGGAGCTCAGAACTGTTTAGTGTCTGTGTGCATTCAGGTATTAGACCTTCCGGAAACGGACTGTGGGCCTTTTTACCAATCATACCATGACAGATCCGCAGACCTATCGACCATCTTGCTCTGTGGTTGCCACAGAGATAGGCAATCAGAGGAGCATCAGTACACCTGTGACCTCTAATGTCAACTGACTGAAAAGAGATGTGTCTAGCATGCTGACAACTCCATTGGTAGCCAGCTAGCTGAGGAGATGAATGCTAAGATTGTACTTGTTCATGTCACAGAATAAATAAAACTGTCTCTACCAGCTAGCATTTACAGGGAAAAATTTACTGAAGCACTATACAGCATTTAGCGTGTAAAAAATAAAGAAGTTAAATACATTTCGTAATTATTAAGCATTCTATTCAATAAATTAGATACATTTTGCAAAAATATGAAATTATTTGAAATCCAGACTGCACAAAATGTGATGAAATATCTTTCTACATCACCTCCTCCCGCCAAAAAATCATTTAAGACTATATGGAATCCTCATCCAAGTCATTTACATTTTATAGAACAAGTGCAGATCCCATTTCAATGACCGGGTCGACTTGCAATAAAGTCTGCATATGTATAATATCCAAGACTAAAATAAGTCAAACTGACAAGTTTGCTCAAGGTTGGCGTGACAACATCCAGGAACCAATGACGTGCTCCAGCATGATGTATTAACGACGGTTCCTCCATCTTCTACAGCTGAGAGAACAGCTGAGCTGCGCCGTCCACATTCACTGATTCCTGTGGAGTCTTTCGGACCACCTGACCAGGAATCAAGAAAGACAATCAGAATACAAGAGACGGGGTCTGCAATCGTCTACCAGATGATCACGATAATCTTAACCTTTACCTGTGTTGGTTTTGGGGGCACCTTGGCAGTACATTTCGATACACTTTTGACATCCCTCTGTACCTCTGTGAATATCTGATTTAGGCTCTCCACTTTTTCATTTTTCACAGCGTTGATCTATGGATAGATTGTTTGAGAGGTTGAAATCTCCACAGCTCACTGAAGAAGTCTGTTTTTCAATGTCGCTTGGGCCAATAGAACTGTAGTGAGTAATATCATTCATTGTAACAAGTTAAGAACTTACATGTTTAAGGGTAGAGGTGACAGGTTTTGCTTTGTTCTTCTGTTTTGTCTGTTTGTTAGCCACCTGGAAGACATTCTTCGTTTTTTTGCCTTTCTGCTTATTCTTGGCCATGACTACCTGAAAACGAGACACATATAATCACATGCCACAAAGGTTTTATAAAACCGCTCACAAAATCAAAATCCATGGCCCATTTCCATGGATAACGCTTTCGAGGAAGGCAGTCGGGCCACTTCGTGTCCAGCTAGCTAACCTACCTGTAACATTGAGTTACAGTTAGGGCCTCATTAACGCATGGCGATTAAAACTGCTGGCTAAAACATGCCGCCTGTCTTCACCTGAAAACAGTATTTGAGAATAGGCAGAAATCAGTTAACACAAATAACGACGGGAATTGAAGCAATACAAATTCAAACCTTTCAGGCACTGCCCAATTCTTCACACGTGTATGAAAACAAACGTACTGGGTGCGTCCTTCTGACGTACTTTCTGTGCGACCACAACGCAAAGCCAATCACCGTGCGAACTATGTGTGCTGATCAATAGTCTAAAACTGTATTTTTTACTTTTCAATGTCAGGCAATTTGATATTAATTGTACTTACAAGACGAGTGTCTTCAACTCTTTCTCTTCTATACGTTATGTTGCTTGTTTTGTTTATAGAGTAGACTAGCGTAAATTAAGTTAATTAAAATAAACACATTATTTATATATCTGCATAAATTTATTTTTAGAGCAAATCAAAGGCCTAATCAACAAACAACAAATTCCTGCAATGTGCAACACTAAAATGTGGACCCTAATGTGTTTTTGTCCCTCACAGTTGACCATCGGGGGGCAGCATACACCTATTTATCCGCTTTCTGAGCCGAACACTATGATTGATTCACAGAGCTTTTTTCGAGAGGCAAAGTTCTTGTGCAGCGCATAAATTCCACTGGTTGTTTTTTCTTCGGGTTGAGGGAGATTAGTTAGTTTATGACTGCTGAACTGTTCTGTTCTGGTACGAAGTCTATGGCTCTAACCGATTAATTTTCTGTCTGCGTATTCAATTAGCCTACAGCGTGCAAATTAGTCTTAAACAGGCTTCAAGTGTGAGGTCTCCATATTTTACATCCTTTGACCAGAATTGTAATGACTGATGGCATGTTCTCAGGTCTAACCTGGACAAATAAATCTTGAGGTGAACACGTGTTTAGTCTACTAAAATATGGGGGGAAATGTGAACAAAAGCAAGATCGTACTTTATTTCAACATTAAAAGGTTAGACCATGTGCAAACACTTGAAAACAATGCATTTCAACAGCCTCCGGGAAGATTCTATGAACCAAGGTCTTTGAACAATCCTTTCATGCAGGATCAACATAAAATCTATTTTTGCACGTGCATGGAACAGGCAGGCTTTATTCAATATCCCCACATATCTGTTGCTAAAAGATGAGGGAGCGCTGTTATAGCCTGCCAACCCACTTACACCTTGCAAACACGCGCATGCACAACCGTACACGCAGAGAAATACTGTGTGTATGAGAGAAATGGATGGAGAGAGAGATACACCGAAAGAGGGAGAGAGGGGGAGAGAGAGAGAGAGAGAGAGAGAGAGAGAGAGAGAGAGAGAGAGAGAGAGATTGACTGGAGGACTCGTTGATCCATCGTGCGTAACTCCTCCTGCTTCTCATTTGTATTGCGCGGACATGATGTGGCCAAACCCACCAGCTAGAAAGACTGACCATCCACGGGGTCTCTATATAAGCTCTGACAGTTGTCAAGTGGAAGGCACTGGCTGATTACACTCGGGAACGACGCAATTTAAGAAATTTCAGCTGTTTCATTACCTAAACACCCAAATTGTACAATGTCTCACGCATGGGGATACGCACCGAACAACGGTGAGGCATTTACGCTCTGTTCTTGTCATGACATTGAAAAAGGAACCTGTTAAAGACAAATTTTGGTGAATGAATGAATGGAATGACAAGGATCATGCATTTATGAAACATATTTGAAAATTATTTTTACAATCCGTCTTTGACTTATTATTACAATGCATTTAACACCTCACCACGGGTAATTCAAGCAGTTGATTCATGTTGTTATTGTGGGGTAAACCTATACCAGATGCACATATATCAACGATTAATCTTCACATTATTCGCAATTACAATGAAACTGTCGTTGTAGGACCCGACAAATGGGCTGATAACTTCCCAATTGCCAATGGACCCCGCCAGTCTCCCATAGACATCATACCTGGTGAAGCTAAATATGATGCTGCCCTGAAGCCGCTCAAATTGAAGTACGACCCCTCCACCTCTATTGACATTCTCAACAACGGACATTCATTCCAAGTGACCTTCGCCGATGACAACGACAGCTCAAGTTAGTATCCATCTTAATGCCTCACTAAGCGCAGGTGTCATATTCCTTGGCTTGTCGTGCGTGGGATTGAAGGGAGTGAATGTATGGATTTATGACAACATATTGGCACATTTACCCACGTAACTGAATATCTAGATGAGTGTAAGATTTGTCCTTTTAAAAGCCATGATTGCATTTTGCAAGTGAACTAGTAGTATCAGTCTCTTGGTTAACCATTAATGAGTGCGTAGGATTGTGTTAGGTCATCAAACGTAGCTCACGTTCTACAACCCATTTGACGTGTTTTCGTATTGGAATCATTTGTATTAATTGAATTTATTCTAAAATTAGACACGAATGCATTTATTTGATTGTATCAAAGCAATATTAAAGTGGCAATATCAACTATACGGTAATGGCCCTATTCAATATTCTGAACTGCATCCTGTTTTCATCGAAATATATTTCTGCACAGTGGGCTGGGGTAAATTCTTGATACTGATTTTATCATTTAAAATGGGTGTATGTTTAATGCTTGCAGAAGGCTACACTTGTAGCACACATATCATGCATTTCGAATTGACTGTGGGGTTGAAGTAATTCTGGGCTTTTGAATCCCAGTCCTCCCCTATTGGTATATGCTTATCCAGGTCGCATCATTCTCGCTCTGTTATCCTGTAATCCACACGAACCTTTGAGGGTTCTTGATCTTCTTATCAAGGAAACACAACTGTAGTGAAACAGCAAATGTCCTATTTTAGGAACCACTCACCAAGTACTATTTGATGAGATACAAACTAGATTAAGGACTTCCCATTGCTGGACACTCTAAATAGATGCCTACCTGGCTTAATGAAGGTAGTTGAAGCCACAGCATTATGCAATTCTAGACTTTGGTCCATTTTCTGGAATTACGTAATGGGAAACAAAAGGGAAGTCTGTCTCTGTGGTGATCATTGTATGTGTGTGTGCTTGAGTTTCTCTGTGTGTATGTGTCTGCTTGTGCATATGCTTACTTGAGAGTTTGAGAGACAGAACCATCTCAGTAAAATGATGATGTGTCTATTGTTGGATGGCATTTGCCTTTCAAATTCATTTTGTATTAGCATGAACACTTTTCAAGTCTACAAGGAAAAAAACGGAGTAACACCCTCAATAGTAGCCTGTTAAAGTACCGTTGCAAGTCTACTTGGACATTGCACTATGATGTGACTTGTCTAGTTAGGATTTTAGTGTTGTGCAGATATATTTTCAGCAGTTGTATTCCGGGGTTGTACACTTTATTCACTTAGCCAATAACATTTATTTTAAGGGGCATTTAAAAAGTGCACGTAGTAACTACTGCAGATAATCAAGACCCACAAGTGTGCAGTTCTCCCAGTATCCCAGTGGTCAGCACTAAGAACTGGTCTGTGTTTTCATCCAGCCACAGTAATAACAATAACATCTCATCAACAACATTGCTTCATGTCATTTCCTTCCCAGCTCTGACTGAGGGGCCCATCTCAGGCACGTACAGGCTGAAGCAGTTCCACTTCCACTGGGGTGCCTCAGACGACAAAGGCTCTGAGCACACAGTGTCCGGGACCAAGTACGCATCAGAGGTAGGCACCTGCCTGCCCGCCAGCACTCAGCATTCAGATGCACCCCCTCATAGAACACACAATGAGCTGTCTGATTGTTTTTACACCATCTGCACGCCTCATCGGATGCTTGTCCTTGAGTATTCTCTGGGTAGTTATGTAGAGACAGTGAGATGATTTTCAATCTTATCAAGTGGGTCCAACCTCAGCTCCACTGTTCGCCCCATTATAAGTCACTGCATAGAATCTTCCAGGCGTGAAACCAAGCCAAATAGGCCTGTAACCCTGTACAAAAGGACTCAACGCTGGCAGAACAGTGGTCAGAAAAGTACGTCATGCAGCTTTTGTGAAAAAAGGACCAAACTCTGGATTAGAATCTGGTTACAGGCCGCTTTTGTTTGTTTCTCCCAGCTCCATCTAGTGCACTGGAACACCAAGTATCCCAGCTTTGGTGATGCTGCTAGCAAGCCGGACGGCCTGGCTGTTGTAGGTGTCTTCCTGAAGGTGAGAAGCAATAGATACCTCCATGTTTTCTTGTAAACATCAGTTTATAACCGCCAACATGTTTTAATCAATTTAAGTACTTGTGACCAAAACGTGTTTTTCTCTTCTATTTGCAATTCATGGCCTGTAAGGCCTCATTGACCTGAGCACATATAATTCATTTTGAGTAAAAAAGCATAATCTATGGATTACTGTGACAATAACAAATACTCAGTAAAACATATTGTGCCATGTCTCACTTATTTAAATGAGGACATTTGTTTTGACACTTTGCTAATGGCACAAAATCCACCTCAACAGCAAGAGCTGAGAGGAAGGTTACTAGTATATACATTGATGGAACTATGTTGCAATTGTTTGTGAAAATGCTGACAGGTGTGTTCACCATTGGGGAAGAATTCTATCGGGGAAAGTTTCAAGTGTAAGAAAGATTTTACTTGGGAAAGGTTCAAGTGTAAGAAAGATTCTATTTGGGAAAGGTTCAAGTGTAAGAACGATTCTATTTGGGAAAGGTTGAAGTGTAAGAAAGTTTCTATTTGGGAAAGGTTCAAGTGTAAGAAAGATTCTATTTGGGAAAAGTTCAATTTCAAGAAAGATTATGCTTGGGAAAGGTTCAAGTGTAAGAAAGATTCTATTTAGGAAAGGTTCCTGAAAGGGAAAATACTATATTGGGGGAAAGCTCCTGCCAGGAATGCCATGGAAACCAAGAAGGGAATTGAGGCGTGTGGCTATGATGCTAACACGCATGTATATGGGGCTCTGAGACAGGAAGTCTGCCCAGCTGGTGAAAGTGCATGTGCCGCGACTCCATATTATACGCTAGTTGTCGTCTCCCCCAGTAACTTCTGATGTCCAGTCATATTTGACTGAGAACACTGCAGGTGTACAGAAGCAAAATGCGACACACAAAATGTTATGAAAATCATCCAAATGTATTTTGTGTGTTCAGATACCCCATGTGGACAAAGTCATGGAACCTCATGACAAACAGATTCAATTAACTCTGTTTTTCTGAGAAAGCATTTGTGAAATGGTTAAATTTGCCTGGAACACAACAATTCTTTCAAGTCTAACAGTACAGTATATTTCAAACAGTTTTAGTTAGATTTACCTATGGTGTTCTAAAAACGCATATTCACATTTCCAGGTTGGAGGTGAGAATGCCCAGCTTCAGAAGGTTCTGGATGCTTTTGATGCCATCAAGGCCAAGGTAAATTTAACTGGATTTGCAGAACACTCTTTTGTATTCATTAATTGATTCACCTATTTACCGATTAAACTAGAATGAAGTTACGATTCAATCAATTGCTAATCCAGTCCAGTCATTGATCTGCTCCTCTTGCCTCTATCAACACTTACAGGGTAAACAGACCGCCTTCGCCAACTTTGACCCCACAACCCTGCTCCCAGGCTCACTAGACTATTGGACCTATGATGGCTCCTTGACCACACCCCCTCTGCTGGAGAGCGTCACCTGGATCGTCTGTAAGGAGCCAATCAGCGTCAGCTCCGCCCAGGTATGGCTCTCATGATCTTAACATTTCTGTCTTTCAGTCTGACATAACCTAATCTCCTAATCTCTATGCAGGCGCCAGATAACGTAATCAGTCAGGTTTCAGACTGTAACGCGCTGTGTATAGGTGGGAATCAAGTTCAGGTTTAGTTCCATTCGTATGTGTCCAGCGACCTCTAACCCACAACACAATAATGTACGTTAATGTGCGTTGAAGATCCATGCAAAGTTGCATGAATCTTACTGTTTCAACACACAATGTATGTACATGCATATTGAATATCATATCCATAGTCACAGCTCTGTAAGGGTTTTGCTATGACCAGGTCTATTAAACAAGAATGGTTCCAGTTTAGCGAGCTGTTGACTCTGATCTGGGCAGCGTCCTCTCTACTGTCCTCGAAGCCCAACTCTCGTGTGACCATGTGAAAATTAACACTGACTGGTCAGATGTTTATTTCCTGCCAGGCAGAGACCTTCTCAAGGGTAAACATGGAGTTGTGGACATAACCTTTAGACATGTTACTGCACCAGCCCGAGTAACCAGATAATCATATTACTCACCTACAGTAAACAGAATTAATGGTTCGACCTCACCAATCCAACACTTTGTCCAGTGTGTTTTTATAAGAGTTGCCTTAAACAATGGAACTCCTTGTTGTTAAAATGTTGATGTGTGCAGTTTTAAGTAATACTCCTTGATGTGTTTGTATGGTATGTTCGGTATGTTCGAACGGAGAGTGTCTGGTGGCCTCAGACTTATTCATAACCCAAAGTTAATGACAAACCTTGAAATGGGTCATTGACTCTGTGCCACAGGCCTGACCTCGTTCTCCTGTTCTAGTTGGAGCATCAGCAAGACAATGCTTAAAAGCGCAGATCTTAATCCACCTTTTGAATAGCCACTTCATTCCTTTGCTTGATTGCATTTTCATACGTATTGCTATGTCCAGGCAGTCTGACAGCAGACACAAGTGAGTGACAGCGACAGGAGGTATGTTGAGGCCTGACATGAATTCTCCCCTCTCCTCTTGACAGATGAGCAAATTCCGCAGCCTGCTCTTCTCAGCAGAAGGAGAGGCAGCCTGCTGCATGGTGGACAACTACCGCCCCCCTCAGCCCCTCAAGGGCCGCGCCGTGCGTGCATCCTTCAAATAAAGCTCTCCCTTCCGCATCCTCATCAGGCACCACCCCCCAGCCAGCCCCTCCCCCCTGCTTAGTGAGACACACGGGAGTGCCTCCCCTGCAGGGAGCTGCAGAGCACACGAAGCCGCCTCCAAAACACCACATCCCTGCCGCCCATTCCTGCAAAGCTGGGTTGCCTCTCTGGAAGATGAACCACTGACCAGAGTTTTGTCTTACTGTTGCCATGGTCAACCCACCAAGTCCTAATGTAGCTATTTCTATGTCATTGTTGTGACAGATTTACAGGGATTTTTTGCATGTGGTGCCAATGTTTTAGAGACATCTCCTTGGCTCTGTAGTTCCTGATAGTTGGGAAGTGTGTCAGCATTATACACAAACAAAGTTTGCGAAGAGGTTGTAAATGACAGGGATGTAGCGCTGTCATGGACCTGATACAGAGGAGACAGACAGTGCTGATTGGCATTGCCAGGTCTGGGGCAGAGGTTACTGCTTCACCATCTGTAACTGGGGCAAGACACAGAGCAAGGGACATAAACACAATCACACACATAAGCACTCACACTCTCATCCTGCCAGCCTGTCTGTAATCTCTGACTGACTGCCTGCTTTGGATCAAGGCAGCTTAATGAAACTCTGCAGTCACATTCATCACACCCGGTCGAACTAGAAAATCCCTCCTGGCGCTCACACACACTCCCAAATATACAGACATACTCGTACAATCTGATGCATATATTCACCACACACATGCCCATAGGCATTGACCTGCTTATTGATTTCCAAAATAAAAGCATGGTGTCTACAATAGCAGCATTCAGACAAAACCCACAGAAGTCTACTGTGACAGTTGCTATATTTCCAGTGTTTTTACAGCTCAATCTTTAATTCTTTGTTTTGTCTGTTGGCACTTAGTTTTTAATTTTTTTAAAATCTCTTGACAGCTTCTGCAAAAAAAATGTTTTCCAATCATTTCCTGAAATATGTTTTGTAACTGAATACTCCTCAGTGTTGGTTGTGTTGTCCATTGTGACAGTGACAGGGGATGACCCTTCAAGATGTGTTGGATTGTGTAATAACCCCTTAATGAATTGTGTCGTGAAGCTTCAAACATAGTCGCCTTCTAGCCATTGGCCACTGGCGGTGGAAAAGACAACACCGCACAGAACCAAAAAACCTTCCTGCCTGCTGATGAGCTTAGATATTTTAGCTGGACTACAAGTCCCACTAGCCAGATTCGGAATCATGAAAGGTCACCTGTAATGTTGGGACCACACTATTGTGACACGTGTAGGGCGGGTAGTCATCGTGGCACTCCAAAAAGAATGATTGTATTTGAATGAATTCGATTTTACGGCCTTGTGCCAAGCACTAGGGCCGCCCAGAGGGTACATCTTGCTGTTATGCTATTTTGGAAGTGAATAAATGTATTCTATGACTTTCGCCTATTCTCATGTGTGATCTAGCCTACGAACATCTTCACTTCGCTTCTTACAATCATTGTCAGTCTGAATAAAATGATGCAAATGTTCCCCGCTAACTCAAACAGAAGACAACAATGAGAGCAATGGTATAAAGATGATGCCATATTTACACGCTCACGTTACATAATCAACATATCACATTCTAGCATGTCTTACAGAGCTCTAGAAGTCACAGCTCCCAACTGAAATCTCTACAGTCACTAATAAGCCATGTTCATGTCGCATGGCCTTGCTGGGAGGACTGGAAGCAAGATCAATGTTTGTTCTCATGTCTGGTGTCATGCCTGGTTAACTACTAAGTGGTTTCAAAGTGGATAATTGTACCGAACATAAGAAAGCAGCACACGTCCCTCCACAACTGTCAAGGAACGGCCACACCTCTTTTCAGAAGCGCTCGACATGCCATGGGTTTTCCGAGGTTGTCGAGGAATGTGTTTCTTCCTGGTCCCATGGTGACGACTGAACCAGGGCTAAAAAAATCCTAATCAGCAGCCCAACGCTCCAGTACTTCCCTATAGCTTTGTTGTAAAACCTGTTTCAGAGTTCCAAGAAACAGTCATGAAATAGTCTGAACACCCTGTCACAAGATTAGTCAGAGCAGCCAGTGGAATTATTGTCAATTTGAAAAACAGGAGTCAAAATGGTCACACACTGACCCATCCCTCTTCGTCTGTTTGTACATGTATTTTCAGACGCACTCTCCCTCTATCTCTCCTTTCTGTCTCTCTCCTCCTTCCCCGCTTTTTTCTGTCTCTGTCTTAACATCTCAGGGGGAGTCCTCCGATCAGCCAGCCTTGAAGCATGTCCATCACTCCTGCTGTGGTGCCAGCTGAGGTCTGTAGGCGGAGAAGCCCGCCAGGTACCAGTTACAGCACCACAGCTGCTCTCAGGCTCCCATGTAGCCTATGTCTTCCCTGGCACCCCCCCCATGACACCATTAACACATGATGTTCAGGGCTAGTCTTAGAGCTCTGGGTCATAAATCACAATGACATAACAGGTTCGGGGATTCATGCATCATTGGAAGCAGAGAAAGGGAGAAGGCAGTGTGAGAGAGACGGTGATTTTCTCTAGTATTCATCCTGATTCGATAGAATTGAGAATATGATCTATATTCTAGGTTAGAGTTCAGGAAGTCACCCTTGTTCCAGTGGTGTTATGTAATGCAATGCGGGAGACAGACACGAACTACACAAATACACATTTAGGCTGCCATTCCACTCTGCATACACACACGAGGAACTTACACAGATATCAGATGCGGTCCAGACATGGAGCCAATCCATATGGATTCTGCCGTGATGCGTGATGCTGCACGGTCAATAAAGCTGACGGTGCACTTGGCTGTGATTAACAGCCAGTGTGACATCCAAGCCTGGTCAAGGACAGGGACAGTCATTACCCCAGGCGCATCCGCACTGCAGCACATCCACAACACTGGCTCACCAGAGACCCCTGCACACATGATACCAGCTCTATGAAGTCTGAAGATATGACTATTTCCCACATTCTGATGTACGGAACACTATAAGTCAAAATGGTGGATTTACATCATGGATTATTGCTTTATTGATGATGGGAGCCTAATGGCAGCTCTTCTGGACCGTGTCTAATGAAGGTATATTTATGAGCGGGCAAAGTCGATGATATTTCTTGATTAATTCACCTTTCACCCAGTTGTTTTAGAGACCAGCTTTTTCATCACAGTTGAATTTATCAATTTTCCTGAAAATAATAGTCAGTTATTTATTTTACACTGACCCTATAAATTTATCCAATTATTTTTTAAAGCAAATAAAACAAAACCAGTTTGTCTGGTTTGTCTTGGTTTGTCTTTGAGAACATAACGATGATTTTAATTAATCCTAGTTATGACACAACAGTTGTTCTGAAACAGCTGAATTGAGGCCAAACAGTTGGTCCAAAAGGAGCAGTGAGTCAGAATGGTCATGTTGAGTCAGTGTTAGTAAGGCACACCAAAAAGACAAGAGAATGACTGTATAACATACTGTCAAACTGGGCAAATTTGTATGTAAAATTATTTTATAGCTCGGCCACAGTAGAGTGAGGGCTCTTGGAGTTCATAAGTTTAAAATAAACATGTACATAGTATAAAGTAAACCGAGAGAATGAGAATTGCACTGCAGTTTCTAAATATTGTTAGAACAATTTCCTTTAGTAATTTCCTGTATTGGCACCCATTGTGGTTTGCAGAGGAGTTGTCCTAAGGAGTGTGTCTGCTGTAACTCATGTCCTTCAACAGAAACCAAGGCTGCTGATTCATTTCCCAAAGAATACACTCCTACTGTATCGGCTCTGTCCTGATTTAGCTGAGGTGAGGGTGTGTTTGGATTCACGCACCCCTATCCTCTCATCCGCAACATACAGAACATGTCATGTCCAACTTAGTCTACAGTACTAAACTAAAACACCCAAAAGGCTATGACTTCTGTGGCCAATGTTTCTCAGACTTCATACAGCGGGTTTATAGTATGACAGAGTTGAGAACACTGCACCATAATATTATTTCATCCCAGGACACTGGTGGTCTCTTCAACAGGATATTTGCCTCATACATCAACACATTATAATCCACTGGAATGACGAAGAGAAAACATTCAAATTCCCCGAGGTTAGACAATAAAACAACAGTTTCTAAAACTACTGAAGATACATTTGAATATAATTGTTGGTGAAATGTTAACCTGAGTGTGTTTTCACTCCTTTTTTAAGGAGAGCACTAACAATGGAACTGATGTTTGCTCATACACCATGTGCTGGGGGTCAACCGTAGCTCCGAAAATAACCTCTTCCAAGTATGAGATCACAACTTCCCGTTCTTAGTGTCTGATCTCCTGTAAACAGTCTTGGAGTGGAACCAGAGGAGATATTAACAGTCTTAAACATGCCACGGTTGTTTTAATGAACGTGATACAAACTGCTAGTTTAACTGACACGGCTCAAGTCTGTTTAGGAGGCCCTTTCAATAAAGAATCTCTCTGAACTTGTTTTACTCAAGGACTGCATGTCCTTGTTCTACCAAACTTTGAACGGACATGTGTCAGCTCTTCAGAATCACATTCTAGATGGTTCCTCTTGACATTTTGGATGATTGTTCTGGCAGAAAATGAACAAAATGAACGAAATATAGAAAGCTGTAGTTAATTGGAAGCACAGCACCCCCTGTACACAGTCAACAGCAAGGCGTCGTCATGTGACATGAGTCTGTAACATGTACGTACAACACAGTCACAACAGGATCCTGGAATGATGGGATTGTGCAGGCTCAGACTGTAGCCTAATGATTTAAACAACGGCAATTAGATTACATTGATTGTCAAGTGCTTCAGTAACATGGGAATGATTTCAAGTGTTTCTTATCCCATGCACAACATCCATTTTTCTTGGCAGACCGCTGAGGTCTCCAGAAACAGTCAATATGTTTGGAAAGGTAAATCAGATGTTTGGAAAAGCCAAACTAAAGTCTTGCTTTGGTATCCTGTTTGATGGAGGGAAGCATTGTCCTGTTACCTTGGACGCGTTTTTTGAGCCTGGACAACTCGCTTGGTGCACAAGTAACTGTAGTAGCCACTCAATACTTGTGAATCTCTCCACAGTTATAAAAACAGTGATCTGTTTTTAGCTGATTGTTTGCTCCCAATTATCTTCCAGTGAGGTACTTTAGAGTTTTCTGCAGCTCTTGATAAGACGAAGGAGGGCTGATACCAGGAGGGCGTGTCCCCAGGGGAGGCCTCTCCAAGTTCCCTGCTCTAGTCGACTGAACCAACGATCACAAGGTCATCCACATAGACCACCATACACCTCTGGCAGATATAGTAATAGAGCTACCAAGCCTTCTTTTTTTTAACATATTGCTATCTTACGTTACTTGGGGATTGCTGTGAAAAACAAGGAGTGTGTGTCAGGAAATGTGCAAGTGTTGACTTTAGGTCATTATTAGAAGGAGACACTTGTTGCTTGGATGGAGCAGAACAATCCGTCTTTCTCTCTCACTCTCAAGAAACTCCCCGCTACCTCCCCACTCCACCCCTCACGCTTTGCACCCCGCACTGCTCTTCATCCCCTCTTCCAGTTCTCTCTCTCCTTCGCCAGTCACACCACGGCCCAGTGATTCTCCGATCGGTGTGCCTGTTCCCCTGTCCCTTCTCCAGCTAGACTGTTAGACCTTCTCCTGTCTCTAGTCTGGTGCCTGCTCCCTCTCCCATGTCGGGTCTGAGAGCGGGGTCTCACATCACCCTGGGAGAGTAGGGTTTCTCCGAGAGCACAGTGAGGTCAGGTCTCTCACGTTACCACCTGACGCTGGTGGCAGCTGCAGGGTCCGCACCTCCTAGCCTTGGCCATCTCATAGGTCACAGCGCGGAGGGAGGGACCGGGTTCCCTATTCGGTCAAAGTGTGTTTTATGGAGCCGCTCCGTACAGCTCTGGGAGTGTGTGCTGTAGGGTTTAAAGACTACGCCCTTAAATTACACCGAATGTGATTTATTCATATGTGAGAACTGTTGTATGCTTGTGAAACCCATTTCGACAAGAGATTTACCACACAGCGTCTAACAATCAAAGGCAATCAGCTATTAAAGGTGTGGACGCATCTGAGGAAACACAGAACCATTGTTGAATACTTGATATCAAAAGTGTTATCTGCCTATGTTTGAATACAGTGATTTATTGCTTTATAATCCACAACCCAGTTCAAAGTTTCTGTAAAGATAACACCAGACATTGTACCATTAAAATCCATTTCACCATATCAATATCCTGATGCAGTATGTATCCAGGGTGCAGGAGAGCTTGCGCAAGCCTTAAACAGGTATCTGACCAAATGTTTGTTTGCATACATATATGCTGCAGACACACACACACATACACACACATATGCCCGTCTACAAAACAGAGATACTTGACAAGTAACCTAATTCACATATGAATGCAGAAATTCACACTTGGTATAGGAAAAAAAATCAGTTTGGCACATATGGAAAAACAGAACGGTCCGTCTTCCAGAATGAATCTCTAATACAAACATTTTTGTCAACAGTTTTAATCCTCCTTCCCCTGGTTCTCTTATAAACAGACATGCATACACAATGCAGTAATCTCTAATGAGGATAAGAGATTAGAATGGAACAAAGACAAGATCAGATTCCTTCTCTTATATAAGCCTGTTGACACCATTCTCGCAAAGAAAGACAGACGATGGCTCCTGTGGGTGTCTTTGGAATGTAGCATAGGCCTCCATTTCACTGTTAAATCTCTAATCAGAACATTTTTGAAAACAAACTGTTGCCTTCATGCAGAACACAGTCACCTCCACACACTAGACCATTCTCTTTATCGGAAGAACACTGCGTCTGAAGAACCCGCGTTTGACCTGTAGACGGAGATCTCTCACGTCTGGAACCTGACCCGTAGAAGAAAAGTTTTGACAAGATCGTATAGGATAAAGACGTCACTCGACCCCAAATGCACCATATGTTTGAGGTGGAGGACTGAGAGTTATGATATACACGAGAGACTCCAGTGACGGTGGGATTTCATGCAATGTGAGTGGACTGTCATGCAGGCCCTCACAATCCTATGCTCAGATGAATGGAAGGTGGCTATGAGGGTTGACTGTGAGGCTGAGGCATCTTGTGTTTCCTCATGTGTGTAGAGGAGGAAAAGATATACTTTCATGCTCCCTCCTCCTTCTCTCTTTTTCTTTCTCTTTCTTTGGCTCTGCCTCTGTGTGTCTCTTTCCTAACTGCCCAATGCAAGCCAGACAGAATTTCGCAAAGCATGTCTGTTTGTCTGAAGAACTGCATAGGTCTTTTAAAGAAACAGTCTACGATACGTCTTTCTCACAGAAATGAGGATGTGACGGGTTTCTCACGAACAGCACAGTGTGTCTGGCAGCACCACAGGGTTCACTTTGACCTTTAATGATGGGGTGTTCTAACAGGCCCTTATTATATCATTATACATCCTTAATGACCACTGACCGTCATCTGGATTTGGCATTGTCTAGTGTAACTTGAGGTGGGGATATACAGGATTGATCACCAGCAGGAACAGGAACATTTTAAACAATAGGTAATTGTTCATTTAATTTGCTCTCATGACCTGCATAAAAAGGATTCTAATTATATTGTACCTTACACATTACACACACACATCATACACAATGCATTGTATGTTGTGAGCACATGCAACATAATTGTTAGGATTATAAAACAGTCTTCAGTTCTACCATAATAACATTGCCTCACTGTACAGAATATGGTCAATCGTAATTCAGGAAAGTCCTTTTATCAAATATTACAATAAGAATGAAGAATTCAATCGAAAGGTTGCGTGTCAGGGCTGTTTCCATATACTCAGTAACCCCCTTGGGTTGAGGAAGGAGGCTCTGGGTGGGCCTGTTATCCTAATCGCTAATCTTCCTCTGGCCCACACTTCTGGCTCAACATGCTGCCTCTGCGATAACATAAAAAGTGATCTGTCATCAGGAAGACCCTCAAACGAGAACAGCAATAATTGGCTCTGTGCTACCGCATGTGTGAATGGCCATCAGGAAGAACAGCCCCACAAAATTAACTCATTGGTAATCGCGTAGCAATACAATCAGAAATCCTGTGCAACTGCATGGTTACAACAAATACAGGTGTATTTGCGCTGTGTGTTGCAGCTAAATTCACCCAACCCCCTAAAAAATCTATTCCAGTTCCAGTTCCTCAGGTGCAGTCTTAGTGTAAGAGTATTAGGAATGACAGCTTTGCAGAGAACCTGACAAACGACCAGACATGAGAAAAACCCCAGGGGTTGAGGCATGAGGTCTGGAGGATGTTCGATGGTGTGTGTTATTGTGAGGGTGTGCATGTGCATTTGTGTGTGGGTGTCATTGAGCGGTCATGACAGATGTTTGACAAGATAGATGCGACACCTCGTTGATTAGGCTACTGTTATGTCCACGCCCACATCCCCCCTCCCACACACACACACACACACACACACGCACATACATTTTTAGATATAGAAACAATCAGATGAGTAATAAAAACATTGACCCAGGTTGCTTTGTTGAGGTAAATAATTTGAATAAACACGGTGGAGAAGCTTTCTTCTGTCTGACTTACATAACCTCTCCTGGATCCCCCAAGAAACAGTCTAATTAACAGATTGTGCATTACTTCTTCGTTACCTGTGATACCTCATTTTTAAGCAGCAGATACTGTTTCCAACCTGCCTAACAAGCAGCTGTCCTCAATTCCTTTTTTCAAAGCCTAATTTATTCATTTTTTTACATCTCTGAATTTCAGAATACAACAAGAGCCAGCCTCCTTAGATTTGTGTGCAGAAACATAACATTAGAAATCATTTTCTACTTTCAAAAGAGTTTGCAACAGATTTGAGGAAGAAATGAAACTTTGAGGGTTGAAATGTGAACATGGCCTTCCGGTGACTTCCGTGTTATCTCCATGCCCACAGCCTTGGAACCAGTCCAGACCGGTCTACAAGCAGATACAGTCTCTCAGTAGGAACAGTGGAGCAGATTCTCAGTGTTGGTAAATCAAACACACATACCTCCACCATCTGAAGTCAAAACAGATACGAGTAATGGCAGATTTCCATCTCACTTCCACCTCAGGCAGTATGAAACATGGGGGTCCAACAAGGGCCTCTGGAGGGCACATTATGTAACCAGACAAAATTAAAAACCAGACAACCTCCCTACTAGTAGACCAGCAGACCAGGCAACAAGCGAACCAGACAACCCCCCTACTAGTAGACCAGTAGACTAGGCAACAAGCAAACCAGACAAACTCCATAGTAGTAGACCAGCAGACCAGGCAAAAAGCAAACTGGCAACCTCCCTACTGGTAGACCAGCAGACCAGATAACAAAGCGGACCAGGAAATCAGTAGACCAGACAACCAGCCATTCAGCAGACCTGTCAACCAGCATACCAGTTGACCAGCCTATCAATCTATCAACATACTAGTGAACCAATGTAGTACATGCCTACTGTAGCATTTGGCACAGCTAAGTGAGAAAATGTGCTTGTCCCAATTGCTTTCGAGGAAGTCTTCAATTAATGGTCTTGGGTTCCAGTAGACTAGTATCTAGTTCTGCCTGATTATTTAGTGGCTTATTAGGTGACACATAGTACAACTGTCACGTAAAGAGGGAAAAACATACAATTAATTCTGGGAAAACCAAATTAGGTGTGTACCTTTGAAAGGAGTTTTGCAAACACAGTCAGAAAAACTCAATTCCACAATTAAGACCCATTAAAAGGTCCTTATTCAGAAGTGAATACAGACTGACTCTCCATCTGACTCACAACATGTAAACCTGCTTTGGAGATCCAATCTGGCCTAGTCATTCACACGCAACCGTAACCTGCCAGAGATTCCTTACTCTAACGACACAGCAAAGAAAAGTCTGTTCATTCTAATCACGTTATGATGAGTGGCCAGAAGGTGAATGTAATTTAATTACAATACTGTACATCAAATTGAGTCCTCATTGACCTTCAATAACTAGGTTGCACGGTAAAGGAAAAAGAATGGATATCAAAGTGTTGGTGTCTATTTTGAGAGAAAAGTGGGGTGGTGGTGTTCAGCAATGTGATTTACCTGTGGAGCAGATGATGACTGCTCAACCTCAACAAGTGCATTCTTTAAGAGATGTAACTGATGAAGAGTGTACTCACATTACACACAGCAGCACCCATTGAATCATGTTTTGAGTTACAACACCACCTTCATTTGAACTCAGTTCACTGATGACTCTGGGATGGCATTCATGTGACAGCTGATGTCAGACTCAGATAATCCCCACATGTGTGTTCATGTAAGGTCAGAGGCCTTCATCTTTAGGGCAATAGTCTTCAGTCCTGGTCCTCAGTGCCAACTGTCCTGTATATTTCAGATGTTTCCCTGCTCCAACACACCTGAATGAGATGAATGGGACATGATCAGGTGTCTGCAGAGCATGATAAAGACCTAATAATTTGAACCAGGTTTGCTAGAGAAGGGAAACATCTAGAACATACTGAACAGTGGGTCCAGAGAATCAGCTATGAGGATCAACGCTTTAGGGGATTTGCATACTACTGCTCACTAAGTATGATTTGATTTTCTGTCCACCAAGGATTTATGTTGTATTTCATCCCTATCTGTGTATGTGCATGCACCAATAGTGTCTGCTTCAAGCCAGGGAGTTTTCCTTTAAGATAGAACAACTCCACCAAAGTCAAACCTGTTTCCATTGTAGCAAATGGTTAACTTAATATCTGTGTCTTTACTGATACTACATTATAATTGCGCACTACCTTGTTTGACTAAAAACCACCAACAAGGTCTTTAAGACGCTTAAAAAGGAACAAAGGTCTGTATTTATGGCTGTTTAAGATTGGTTTAATCTTATTAATTTAACAGCACTTTGCACCAGGGCCTTAGCTATGCTAAGGGAGGAGAACAAAATGACGTTTATGAAATCCAACACAATACAGACTATCGGGCAGGCTGTTTAAATGTTATTATGAAACAAAAAAAACTATTATGTTGCAGTAATGGTTGTCTTGGTGACATATCTTTGTCCTGCAACCGTGGGTCAAGGTGAAGTAGGAGGACCAGTCTTTTGAGAGTAGATCTTATTACCTTAATGTAGAGCACCGGGTGCTTAGAGGAAT
This sequence comes from Plecoglossus altivelis, assembly GCA_036571765.1. Classification (NCBI taxonomy): domain Eukaryota; kingdom Metazoa; phylum Chordata; class Actinopteri; order Osmeriformes; family Plecoglossidae; genus Plecoglossus; species Plecoglossus altivelis. Next base: position 4,703,181 of record BROE01000024.1, on the reverse strand, counting down.
CCACTTAGCGGAATCCCAAGCACCACCAAATACACATCCACATGTTGCTCAGTCTAGATGCTGCGGCTGCCACCTCACTGACCATTGTATCGTTACACCTACGGTGGACAGATTTAATGGGATTTCCATTTACCCGCCAGATGGATTCCAGATGTCTTCGGAAGCTCGCGCTCCCAGCAGACTGTTTGGGTTTCTCTCTCATGCACTTTGAAATGAGCAGATCTGCTTTCTGGATGCATGTTGTACACAAATGATTGAAAGTCAGACTAGGCCATATTTTCAAGAAGCACCTTTTGTACTCCTGGCAATGGTCAGGCACCAAGTTTGTGTGTTTTGGAGGAGTGGGTTTGAAGGGAGGGGGTGGAATATGTTGGGTTGGATACCATCAAACTGAAGCCAAAATTGCGAGTTAAGCAAAACATACCCTTCCTTTAATGATTGTGTGTCAAGACCTTAACCATTCTGGGCACATCGGATGTGTGTTTTGATTCTGTGATAATAAAAAAAAACCTTGTGAAGTTCTTTGAAAATAACGTTTTGATTGTTGGAATGAAGGGACTAATTGAGCTTCCTTGTTTGGATGTTTCCATTTCAGAGCATTTCCTGAATGTACACGATGCTAAGGCTGGGGCTTGAGAGGGGCTAAACTTGCACAATTAGTCCGATCAAGCTAGTGATAAGACCCAAAACCAAGCATGCCCCAAATGCACTAAAGGTCACTTAGCGTTGAAAAAAAAGAAGAAAAAAAAGATCTTACAGTTTAAAACTGTTCTCTGAAAGATCTCTCAAAGATCTTATTATTTCAGAGCATTTCCTGAATGTACACAATGCTAAGGCTGGGGTTTGAGAGGGGCTAAACTTGCACAATTACTCTGATCAAGGTAGTGATAAGACCAAATACCACCAAAGGTCACTCGGCATTGAAAAAAAAGAAGAAAAAAAGATCTTACAGTTTGAAACTGTTCTCTCGAATGTCTTATTTGCCTTCCAGATCACACTTTTACCCCTCCCCCCTCCCCTATGTGGTACATTCTGTTCGTCTACCAAAAACTAGAAGTACAAGTCTTCGATCTATGAAGCTCCACAATTCCTTCACCTATGGTACCACGGTGTAATCTTGCGAAAAGAAGACCAGCCAACCTGTGTCATGGCTAGTTGTCATTGTCAGTGTTGATGGATATGATGGTGACTGTCCTCTAGCTGTATACCTTCTCCAGTCATGACCCCCCCCCCATGTTCTGCTGCCATTATGTCATGTGCTGTAGGATCTATAAAGCTATTATCTATATTATTTTTATCTGTGAATGCTCCATTTTCCGAGCTGCTCATAACTGCTGATGGCTGAGTAGAAATTACTGAGGACATTTGATGCAAATCCACTAAGACTCGATCGTAAATCTGTTCAGATGGTAATGCCACTGATTAAATCTAATTTGTGTTTCAATTGTGCACACAATCTGCATACTGAATCACAGAAGCGCACTCACGGAAACATTCTGCATGCACATATGCTTGCACACTCTTGAGGACACTTACAAACACACACACACACAGACACACATGTTCATTGTGCCTGTATTTCTGGCTTCCATGGGCTCTGCCCAGGCCAACCGTCCAGATGGGAGATGAGGACGGTCTAGGATGAAGGCAGTTCCCTCGAGCAGACAGCCAACATGCCAAACCTTCCTCAAATAATCACTAACCCTCCCCCCACCCCCCAAAAAAACACACAAAAAAAAACTTAGGCATGGAAAAGGACGTGGGAACTCAATGTTCGGATGTGCTGAATTCTGACAGAATGAGAACAAGGAACATGCCTGCAGTGGCATCTGCTCTCTTTACATTCTCATGGAAGATTGCTTGTTGTCCAGAGCAGTTATGCAGTTATACATGCAGCCAATGCACTGTGCAGGCTGTCTGATGACTGTACTGTGTTTTGCAATGGTGGGATTCATTTGGCAGACATGCATTGCTGCTCAGCATCACCACACGAGCATTACCAGCAGGAGGTGTGAAGCTCACCCGTTTGGAATTATCCAGACAAAGGCGACGACACAAAAGGTAGACTACATTTTGGCCCCATCATCAATAGGCTGATTTCAGAGTCTCCTCACGATTCAGTGTATGTCTAGAGGAGCTGTTTAGCATAGCTTGCCACCCCGAGGATAAGCGCTCTCAAATTCTGTGTGTTGCAGGCCATGGTAGTCATGACAACAGTTCCTTTATATGGCTGCAGGCAGAGAGGCAGGATATAATGTATGTTCAGGGAATGTGATGGGGGTGTTTTTTCTTCATCGAAAAAACAGGCTACATTGGAAATATGAAAATATATTTTTGCAAAAGGAGGGGGACATACTGTACATTTGTGTTTCCCTCGAGCATGTCCATCCACTTGCAACTGGAAGGCACAGGGGAGAGATTTTGGTCAGCACAGGACCAACACATTTATTTTCCGTAGCTTCTACGCAGAGCATCAGCCAAATTAAATAGTCATTCCTTAATAGCAATCAAATGTTGTTGATTGACTATTGACATGACTAGATAATAGCAGAAACGTTTGTGCTGCATCAACTGCCATTTCTTGTCTTGTACGTGATGAGCATTTTTTAGTAGCTTAGACGTGACCTGAATTTCTCTTGGGAGAGACACTGGAGGACATGAATAGAATATCAATAGTTCACGGCTGGACAGTTTTCCATTGCCAGTCTAAGAGAAGGTTCATGGCTCACAGCCCAAAAACCTGTTCGAAAAATCGGTCATTCAGATGCATATGAGGACCACTGGCCCAGTATTCCCTTTCCCTCCCACTGGCCTCTTCAAAGCCATTTCACTCCTTCTCATTTTGGTGTTGCCCCCAGACCATTCACGGTTCCTGTGCTTTTGAATAAGTGGATGGGGAGGAATCTCGGCTTGACACTTCAACTCCAAATCATCACATCTCAGGACAATGACAAAACCATGGCTATAGGATTCTGTATTCTGTGGTCTGCCTTTCTACAGTAGGCATAGCATCTGTTCAGCATAATAGCAGCAGACCAAAGAATGGAGGTTCTATTGACCAGGTACCATGCCCTTGAGGTTACCCAAGGGAGTGTGTGCGGTTATGTGTGCATGTGTGTGTGAGAGAGAGAGAGAGTCTGTAGAGAGTCTGAGAGTGTCTGCAAGAAGAAGCGTTAAGTATGCCATCATTTATTTTTGGCAGGCTTTTCTCATCCTATACTGCTCTGTAGAGGCTTCAATGTGCCGCAGTGTTTTACATACAGGACACCTCCTGAGCAATGAGTCCTACACTGAGGTTAATGGTCTTGGTGCAGGGGAGATTTATGGCAAGACTCCTCCTTGTTTATCTGAGACACACAGAAAAGAAAAACATCAGAGCGTACGTTTTCCATACATCCCGGGAATTCTGGGAAGTGATGGCAAAGGTAGTAACAGAAAATCACAGTCGTGATTGAAGACGCAGTTCATTTGAAAATCAATGTGAGACAGATGCTCACTTATTATTTTATTCAACACGTAATTCATCTAAACCCAAAACATTTGATGGATATGAAGGAAAGAATCATAGTTTGTCAAGATAGGGTTTTTCATCCAAGTTATCAATCCTGAAATCCAGTTTAAATACAAATCAGGATTAGCGTGCTTTACGTAATGTAATCCCTAAAGGAGGACATGGCTAAAATCGATGCTGCACCCTGCTGTAGTTCATTGGGACATTATGAGCCCATAGATTTTCCAGGTGGAGCTACAAGCTGCATGAACCTCTTCACACGCCATGCACATACTTCTTATCGTCCTGCCTTTGGCAGTTGTCAGTATATAGAAATACTGCCTACTATGGGACAGATGTGGCCTTGGGCTCCTGTAACGATGACACCTGCAGTATCCAGTGGAACACATTCACATACAACATTTGTGAGAACCAATGATATTTTTAATTAGCTTGAGCGGTTTTGAGGGTGCCAAATAGTTTCACCACTTGATGTGCCTTTGGACTAACGCACTGTTGTTATGTTTAAGTGCCCCCAGCACAATTCCTCATAGCCTCTCTATGCTTTATTTGTGCATTCTGGGATCCGACCATGTGCATTGCCTGCCGGGCTTAAGAGGACGGTAAGGGCCTGTGTGACTCATCATCGGGGAAGTAAGAAGCAGAATGAGTCCTCTTTGGAAAGGCTCCATCTGTTTCGACAGACCACTGACCCATGAATAAACCGAGTGCCCGCAGCCCAGACTGACCGACCTATGCAGTTCTGTATACGTCTCTGTGTGGACAGGCTGCAGAATGGTCTGCTTTCCCTCTTCATAATTCACTTACTGTCACTCTGTCACTGGTACGTCATTATTCAGTCCCAGACCTCTTGTGAACATGTAGCTAATTGGCATTGTCATAATATTGTTATTAACACCATCATAGGAATGGCTTATTCAGCCGACACACTGCAGACACCAAACTGATGAAGCTCTGACACTTGACATCTAAAACTATGAAGTCTTCTCTTCCTCATGCTTCTCTGAAGAGATGGTGTGGACAGATGGACACGTTGGATGGCCAATACCAGGAAATGGATAGCACACTAATAATAACGCATTATATTGCCCTGATAACCACCAGCGAAGCTTCACAACAAGCACTAAACATATACTGAAAAAGTGGAAGAAGGCAGCCTTAATATATCCTCTCCAGCAGCCTCTCCATACATCCAATCAAGTGTGTGTTTCCAATTGCCTATAATGTATTGCTGATTGTAAATGACCCGTCAGCCAAACAGCATCTAGCTGACGGGCTGGGTTCCTTAGCCAGCTGCTGTGTGTTGGTCGCCCTGGAGCCGGCTGTGAAGCAAGCAGCTCAGGGCAGACACACCTGATCTGGTCTGAGAGGCGGGAAGGAGTCTCAGAGCCAGGCTGTCACCAGACCCTATGCAGCCAGAGCAGCAATGTGGGGCAGAGTGTGCGACCGATGCATCCGTTCGGGAGTTCTTGACAGTGAGGAGAGCTCTGAAGCGGTCTGCGTGGGAAAGTCTGGCCCAGGGTGTCATTTAAGATGGATGATACGCTGTAGTCTCACACCCCCCACTTCTGTATTTGGGAAAGATTATTTGAAGGTTATGTATGGAGTAAATGTGTCAAGCTGCAGGGGGGTTGCATGTGAGCCCAGAGTGATTTACGTTTCGTGCATCCGAAAATAGGAACTACCGTATACCATGTCTCTGCACAACACCAAGTCTTCATAGTGATTCTAATCATTATCCACAATATGCAAATGCCAACAGGTTTACTGTACGCTGTACTGTGGGGAAAACATACAAATGCAAAGCAAATTATCCCACAAAAGGCCCTGCTGTATCAATTCAGATTTGCTTCTGGTCAACGCATTTGCATCAACCCCCACGAAGGCTGTATTAGACCCTGAAGGACTGCGGCTGTTTACAGCCGACCTACAACATTGACTCCTTGAGACCGCTCTATATATAGCCTGGGCTGCAGATATCCTAAGACTAGAGCGAAACATGGATGGCTGCTCAGCTTCAAAGGAAGAAAACAGAAGCGGTCAGCATCGCCATAGCACCTTGCTGAGGTTGATCTAATTATGTCACAGACGGACCAAATATATCCTAGATCCGTCTTTGTCATGTTCCAGGGAGTCCGAGTGGCTATGTTGTGGAGAAAGCCTGGGAGATGAAACGGACAAGATCAAAAGGTTTGATTAACAGGAAGTGGGTGTCTGGGATAAAGTGTACACACCTGCCATGCACAGCTCGGATGGTGGAGACATCGGGGTTCCTTTGACACACATGAGTACAGGAAAAACAATGTCTTTGAAGTGTTGAAAATCCATGCTGATGGTCACGTAGGACATGGAAACAGCAAAAAAAATGACAAAGGGATTTGAAGACCCTTTTGTCATTCTCTGAGCAGTGTGACAGTAGCACTGGTGTATCAGGACTGTGCAATAGATAAAGCTGACGCATAGTATTCTACATCAAGCAGAATACATTTTATAGATTTATTGTTCTTGATTTGCATACATAAAACCATGTATGCAATATAGGTCACATAATGAAGCATTTTTATATTAATTCATTCATTTTCTACTGCAGATCCCGGGGAGGGATTGCAGAGCCCCTTGTTCCCATTTCGGGTCACGGGATGACTGGAGTAATCCAGTAACTTCGGGCCATAGGTGGGGTACACCCTGGACTGGGGCCACCAAGTCGCAGGGGATTTTGTTATAGTATTGTTCATTACTTAATTCGTTCATTAAAAGCAGTCTCATTATTGTAAGCTTCTTTTTTTACTTCTAATTTTGTTTCACTGTGCTTTTCCACAGTGAAACATTTCCACATTTCAAATTCATGTGTCCGCTGTACATTTGGCCTGATTCTGTACAGCCATTCTGATTCTGGTGTGACCACAGATTAAGTGGCCACAAGGACCTCTTATACATAAGGAGACGAGAGTCCCAAGTTCCTCTTAAGAAATGGAAACACTACACCACACAGCCTTTTTAATACAGCTAACTGATGTCAACGACTACACTTTAAGACCTATCTTTTATCTTTAGACCACACCAAGATCTTTTCCATGTGGGTCCTGGAAGATTAACTTGGGTCTGCAATAACATAAGGACAGCCTCTGTGTGACCTTGCCGTCCGCTGTAGCTGTGTTCCGCTCTGCAGAGATAGTGGCGGTGTTCCTGCCGACAGGGCAGCAGTGTTGACTCTGTGCTCTCTCCCTAAGTATCTGTAACACAAAAACGGACCAAAGAAAATAATATGTTGGTGAGAAAATGTCTTGTATTCAGGGATCCGAGGTAGCTGGCTTAATTAGAAGTCTTGCGCGTCAGTTAACGTTTGGCTTTTTCCGAGAGGGCCCCGTCATCGGGTGCAAATGAGGAGACGAGAAAAGAAGATGAAGGTGATGAGTGGGATCTGGGGAAAGGGTGTAGTAGCTGACAAAATCTATTTAACATTTGAGATTGGATCTGTAAAGAGGGGGAAAAGAATGAAGGAAGCGACAGAACGGGACCGTTTACGTGTTACGTAACTGAAATCGAGGCAAAGCAGGGACACCAAGGGGAGGGAGTCAGGCACAAAAAGACAGCGTCATGGAGAGAAAAGGACAAACTGTGACACCATGATGGTTAGAGTGAGGGTGAAGCAGGGAGGAAGACAACATTTATTCTGGCCCTTCAAGCCCTTGGCTACTTTGTACTTGGGAGTTTACAGTACACACCCGACAGCCTGGCAATCTGGGACGTGACCTTGTAGCAACCGTGTTGAAATGTCAACAATCAGACTGTTAGTTCTGTAGGATCAACTCGTGACCTGTGCTGAAGTGGCAGATAAAAGTTGGTTGCTTTGTTTGAAGCCATTCAATATTAAACATGTTAGTGTACCTTCATAATAATCATTCACACGTGAATACACAGATCTTACAAGTTTCTGGAATTAGACACGTCTTACATTTCTATCCATGCTCTCTAAAAACCAATTACACTCTCTGTGATCTTCTGCCAGGTTTGCTTCCTGTGCACCGTAAACCCTCTCAACCTTTCACTCCTCCTTGGCACTGTTGCCACCTGGAGGTGAGAGTGGAGGAACGCGACGAAGAGCAAGTGGCGAGAAGGTTTTGCGTCTCAACATGGTTATCTCACATTGCTCAGAGGAGCGGAAGGGTGCATCCCTCTTGGTGCCCTCCTGTCTCTGGCTGTAGGAAGGGCCCAAGGAACCAGCTGTAGGTGAAGTAAACTGTTATGGCTCATGGTTTTCTAACAAAAGAATGGGTTTAATATGAGAGACAAGGGATATAAATAAAAACATGGACAAAAAAAGGTTAACAAATAAACAGATCTTATCTGTTGGTCATTGTGTCCAAAATAGACAGAAACACACACACATTATGCATTCTACTCCTCCTTTTCTGCCATGAACAACAACATGAGAAACGTAGGATCTCCAATGTTTTGTGTTTCAAGTGTGCCGTTACTGTTTTTAAATCATAATGTCATATAAAAAAAAAGATTTCTGAAGAGTCACATATCACCCTCCACTTGTTGAGAAAGAAGAGGAAGCTGGTGTGAGAAAAGCAAACAATTACAGCCCCCTGCTCCAGCCTGGCCAGGGGAACACAAAGTCACTTGAATTAGCTTTGTCGTTCTATAGGAAACTCTGCAGGGGGTTTAATCACAGCTAATCTAATTATAGCTCAAATCCATACACACATGAACCGAACACACACACACACGTGCTGTCCTTCAGCGTCTAGGCTTGCTGGAGCAGGGGAAGGAAATGTTTACTTACTGACAATCAGCTGATGGCTAGCAACATGTTTCCTGCCCTGATGACCCTCATGGCACTGAACCTCCTGGAGGACAGTTTAAAGCCAGTGTCAGTCTGTACAGGCTGAATGAAATGAACCATTCATTTGTGAGCGTGAGCTGTTGATACTTGTCATGGGTGCATAGGCCTTTGCAAAAGTAATTTCCTGCCAGAGAAATAATTAGACAAAGCCTCAAAGTAATTTCACCCAAATACCCTAACAACCTTTAAGTTCGTAGTATTTTGGCAGTGCTTGCAGATTCACAAGGGTGTAGACTGCCTCATAGATCAAATATGTTTGAGATGTTCAATATCAGCAATAAATATTCTATCTGGTCGGTATAATGTATATTTCTTGAAGTATAAGTAATACCGATTTTAATCAAATAATTTGTAATTATTAAAAATGTGAATGCTTCTTATCAATCATATTTAAACATTCATATTAATATCCTAAACACTATTGCTTAGTGTTGAAAGGTCATGACTGTTTATGTTCAACTTGTATCCCCACTGAACGTATCTTTAACCTAGACCAGCTCTTGGCATGTTCCACAATTATATGGACACTTCTGCCATCTTGTGTGAAAAAGTGGAAAGACCTGGAGAGAAACTAGGCGGCTCTATGGAGGTTGAACAAAATCGACTAGCAAATATTCTATTGGTCAGTATCTGATGATTGACTTGTCAACACCCTATTATGTGGCAATGGTGTTTGCAGACGTTTCCGTATTGCTAATATCCAAGCGATCACATTGTTTGGGCCACAAGTTAGTGTATTCGGAAAACACATGTAAAAATATAAAAGCTTTTCAAGACAAGAGGATCCCGTAGTTGTTGCGCTATTTTCATCTTAAATGCAGTCTCTGAGGTGAGATAATGCAACACGCAATCATTATCCAAACAGATAAGTCTGTATATATTATAAAATCTATTAGTATTAGACGAAAAATTGCGCAACATCGTGCTTTGATTTCAGGGAAGTAATGTATATTTTGTATAACATTATAGCATGTCTCGCTAAAACAACCAGAGTCTTATTTCTCACTTATAGTCTAATGAACTCCAGCAAATTGACCACCAATTTGAAATTAAACAACTTTTCCCATTTTTTTAGAAACATTTTTCGGAGGCCATGGTCCTCTGATGCGCGACTCGATGATAAAACAGTTATCATCACAGGAGCCAATACCGGCATAGGCAAAGAGACGGCTCTGGATCTGGCAAGGAGAGGTACACAATGCTTTTGCGAAACCGAGATAAGGCTTTTTACTGTGTTTATCATTTAGCACCCAACGTCATTCCTTTTCTCTCTGTATTTGATCATTTAATAACACGGAGTATATCATGTTTAGTTATTGGTCTTCAGCTTAAATGTACCATTGTTGACAAAGTGTACCTGTTGATGTCCTCGACATTTATTGTTAATGTTTATACCATTCAGTGACACTAGGTGGAATCATTCAGTTCAGAATCATATATGAAGTATACCTGTATATTCCTTTATCATGTGTCTACAGGAGCCAGAATCATCATGGCTTGCAGAGATATGGAGAAAGCTGAGTCAGCACTGGCAGAGGTTGTAGAAGGCTCTGGCAATAATAACGTTGTTATTTTAAGGCTTGATTTGTCAGACACCAAGTCGATCAAGGAGTTTGCAGAGGTCATCAAGAAGGGTAGGAGCAGAAGCACAAAACATTTCGGAACATTAGGATCTTCTGACCTCTCCATAGACACCATAAGTTCAAATGGAGATGATTGCAGACCACCTTGTTTTTATACCCGGCCCTCTCCTCTGTTCTTTCTGCAGAGGAAAGCAAACTGAACATCCTTATCAACAATGCTGGAGTAATGGTTTGTCCCTATGGTAAAACAGCAGATGGCTTTGAGATGCAGATTGGTGTCAACCACATGGGTGAGTACAAGCATGTATTAACAGGGCAAGGCAAGCACTTTCGCATGGTGATTGTCAGGGATATGCAAACATTTAATATATGCTGTTGATGATTTACCCTTAACATATGATCTGAAGTGTTGAATGACCCCACATGATAATGGGACACACGAGGAAGTACAAATTCAAGCATTACAGAGTGCAAAGTTAATAAAATAATGGATAACAAAGCTAAACTACAGCAATGCAAGGCCCCTGTACGATTGAGGAAGGAAATCTGCCATTGAACACGCTGTGACATGTCTTATCTAAATTGCCTTTACTGTAAGTGATGATATGTCCTCTAACTAGTTTCAGGAAGTTAATTTTACTTCCTTGTCCCGCTTCTGTAACAGAAGGATACAACAACCTTGAAAAACTAGGGTTAGGAAAATAGTTATTTGTGTTATGTGTGAAAGTCACGGTGTGAAAGTTGTGGAAGGTAACGGGAATAAAATACACAGTCAATTAATTCACCTGACAGAGTCTTGCTATACCATCATTTTAGGTCACTTCCTGTTGACTTACTTATTGATGGACCTGATCAAGAAATCAGCCCCATCCAGGATCATCAACGTGTCTTCCATGGCCCACAGCTGGGGAACCATTAACCTGGATGACATCAACAGTGAGAAAGGCTATAACAAGAACAAGGCCTACGGCCAGAGTAAACTGGCCAACATCCTCTTCACTCACCTGCTGGCCAAGAGGCTAGAAGGTCTTTATGGCTCCTTCATTTGGCTAATGTCTATGACTCTGTACTGCAACAGTCTGTTTACCCCACAGCACCTCAAACATGAATGCTTTGTGTGGTGGAGCTGCAAAATTATAGTGTTGTACTTGAGATATGATGTTGTTCTTGCACAGTGACTGGTCAAATAGAGATTGTTATTAGGCACCAATCATTGTCACCCTGTTAGAAAAATGTACTTCTCGTCCCGGACTGCACTTGCCTTATGCAGTTTGTAACCCACGTTTGAAAATGGCACCCAGTCAAGTAATACCTATGAATGTATAGTACTGTATGATGGAGCTTAATGTTCCCTCCCTTCCTAGGTACTGGTGTGACTGCCTACTCCCTCCACCCTGGAGTGGTCCAGACTGACCTGTGGAGACACCTCAATCCTGCACAGCAGGCTGTCATGAAGATGGTCAGTCCGTTCACCAAGAACTCAGTCCAGGGAGCTCAGACAACCATCTACTGCGCTGTGGATCCAGGACTGGAGACCCAAAGTGGAGGATATTACAGGTGAGCTATTACAGGGTATTATTAAGTTTGGTTGGTATGTTTGTTGCTCGTAAAATAGTATGTTAATCATCATGTTTATATAATTGTATGTGTGTTATTTTGTCTACTGGAGTCTATACATTTGCTCTGTTGGTGCTGTAGTTATTGAAATACTGTGCGATGCTGTTTGGCCGTGTGTGTGTGTGTGTGTGTGTGTGTGTGTGTGTGTGTGTGTGTGTGCGTGCGTGCGTGCGTGCGTGCTTGTGCTTACAGTGACTGTGCACCTGCCAGCTGCTCCAGGGCTGCCACAGATGACAGCATGGCACAGAAACTGTGGGATCTCAGTTGTCAGATGCTCTCTATATCCTGGGATTGATGTGTGTCGGCGTCATCCAACGTCTACCGTGCGAGTTTACCCAAAGTGAACGAAATGAGATTCCACATAAAATTATTGAATTTTTTTAATGTAAAAACTTTATCGTAATTACGCAATTATACATTATTTCATGGTAGATTATAATGCAAGTTGTTCAGCGCAGTTTTAACTGATGTATTGTTGTTTGGTTCTGAGTTGCACTACACAGCCTTAAAGTGGCTTCATGTGTTTCCATGTGTCTGAAGTATCTATATGCGAGGGTTTATACATGTTGTATGATTAATATATTTCAAAATCTATATTTTACTCAAAAATCATTTATTTAATCTAATCTATCTCTAACTATTTTTACATTTAGTTGTACCAAAACACCACTCATTACAATATTGCAGTTATTATAAATATTAACATAATATTTTGTGCAGAAATGAAATACAAATGTTCTATTTTTAGCAAGAGAATAATATGCTTTGAACTTTGATCAGACCACAGGAGTATAAAATTGAGCAGCTTACTCTCACAAACCAAAGATTATTGTTATAGAAGACAGGTATATAATATAATGTAGTTTATCATATAAATCTGCTTGTGGGACCTGGCACGTTACTGCTTGTAACTTTCATCAATAAATGTATTCTTATGTATTTATAAATATATTGTGGGTGATTTGTCTGTTCCGTGACATCATCGTTCCCTGTTGCATCTGATGCAGGTTTTACTATTCCCCATAATATAAATAGATCAACTATTACTGTAGAGAGCACTTCACAGGAGGCTTATCTTGTTGCTAAAGACAGTAATAGCCCACTGTATAACAGGGACTGCAATCATACCTGAAAGGGAGCCAGAGCAGAGAAGTTGTTTTTCTAAAGCCATACCTTCATTTCCTACAGAGAAGTTAAGCTAGCAATAAAATGCCGAAATGCAATACAAACTGCATTGAAAAGCCCTTATCAAAAGGGTTTGGGAAACTGGGCAAGTTTGTTGGAAGGCATCACTGGTGGTTTTTTATTATTCCTCTGTTCGTCTCAGCCGGCCTCGGAGGAGGATTCTACTTCCTTAAAGACAGAGAGGCAAAAGGCATTGAAGAGCAGTTTACACCCGTGAACGGACCTGCTAAACACGAGAGAGACATTGTCAAAACTAACTTCCCAACCAATGACAGCGAATTCTCTCGCTTGAGACTGTACACTGAAGGGACTTTTGCGTCTCTGATTTTGAGTGACAAGGTCAATGTGCTGTCAAACAAAGTTTTTGCAAAGATTGTTCAAATGGACCAACTTGTTAAGGATATTAGGGTAGGAAAAACTGGCTACAATGAACTTTGTGCTCAGATTGATAGAAAATGTATGACAAATTCAATTTTTGATATTATTAAAACTCCTGCTGATGCAGAAAGCACAAACATTACATACCCATTTAATGGTGGAATTTTCACTGCCTCTGAGATTGGTGGTGTGAAACTTAAACCAGAATCAGAGCAAATCGAGAGTGCAACTGCTATCAGGCTATTTTATTTCTTAAATGATGAGAACCAGACTGTAAATAACATGTGGCTGACTGAGTTCATCAACAACATTTCGAAGACTGAAGAAAAGGAGGTAAGAACTTGTAAGATTATACAAAAAATCTGATACTCATCTGTTTTTATACAAACTTTGAAAATATAGTATTTGTATCTTTCAAATAGACTTGGAATATTGACAGTCTGACTATCTCACAATTTATCATTTTTTAGATTTGGCGAGTGATATCTTTTCCAAATTTGTACTGAGAAGTTGTTTCAAAAAGTGTGTGGGATTTACCACTAATGTCTCATCTCTTTCTGTCAATTGTAGATGTTAGT
>BROE01000024.1:4450861-4688597 GCA_036571765.1 Plecoglossus altivelis | reverse complement strand
GATGAAAAGGACATGTTGAATGAGTTCAGGAAGACAGCTGAAGCCTGTACTGAGTCCTTGGTTGTCTACCACCCTGCTTTCATTTTCTTTGATCAATATGCAGTCATTGTTACCAACACCATCCAAAACATTGTTGTGGCCACTGTTGCCATGCTGGTTATCTCTCTTCTGCTAATTCCCAGTCCTATATGTTCCCTATGGGTGACCTTTGCCATTGCCTCAGTCATAGTTGGAGTTGCTGGTTTCATGGCTTTATGGGACGTTAACCTCGACTCCGTCTCCATGATCAATCTTGTCATCTGCATCGGGTTCTCAGTGGACTTTTCCGCTCACATTTCTTATGCCTTTGTCTCAAGCAAACAGCCCACGGCTGATGAGAAATTAATAGAAGCTGTTTTTAACTTGGGGTATCCTATCCTTCAGGGGGCTCTGTCTACTATTTTAGGAGTAGTGGTTCTGTCTGCATCTGAGAGTTACATCTTCAGAACGTTCTTTAAAATAATGTTCTTGGTCATTTTGTTTGGGGCTTTACATGGTGTGACTTTTATACCAGTGTTTCTAAGCTTCTTTGGAAAATGCAGCAGTCAAATCAGTGACGAAAAGGATAATGAACATTCTGACACATTCAACTCACCAGTTAACATGTACGACAATCAGAGTTTTAGTATATCCAGTTATGATTTAAGTGTTTCAAAGAAAACCACAAATGAAAAAGATAACAGTGCATTTAAAACCAATGCTCAAGTAAATACTGAATAAAGCAAAACTGTCCAATTAGACCAAAAAAAATGAAGGAAACGTAAAAAATGTACATTCCAGTGCTTGTTATAGTCATGTAAGATTATTTGGCATATACAACTGTCATGACTAACACATTTCAAAGACTATGCTGAATCCCTGCTGAACTACAAATATTTATTTGGGGGGATTTAAAAGATAAAACATTTGTTTGTCTTTGTGTTAGAGGCAATATTTTAAATACAAAAGAAATAGTTTCAACTTGAAATCATTATTTAAATAAACTCTACTTAGGTTTCTAGGTGTACCATGGTATTTTAATAAGTCAATTTATGTCAAAGTTTTAAGTAATTTATAATGTAAGTACTGTATACTTGTCATGTTAATCCATTCTTGTCTGATTACTCAATCAAGTGTAAAAATGAATGGATTGTTTGCTTCTTTATCTTAATATATGCAGTATGGAATTACATATATGAATAGTTTGATATTGTATTTTTAGCTAGATGTACTCAGGTATGTTCAAATGGGAAAATACAATTTCATATTATATATCAATTTCTTTTATGGTTTTATTATGTGTTTAACATTACAAATCAGACTTATGACTTCAAATAATTTAGCATCATGATATGTAAACCCTTGAATTGACCATTTTCTAACAGTTTGTCATAGCTTTGCTTTGCCTGGCTGGATTGCCTTTGTCACTCAACCATAGATACTTGCTACACTGTCCAGGCATTTTGTCAAATACTGTTTATTATATAAATATCTACGATTCTAAAAAGTTGTAGAAGATGGTCAAAACTAAGGAAAGGTTACGTTGCACAGGAAGTACAAAACTTTATTTTTTGTAAAATATTCTTTACACATTTACACATACTTGGAAAGGATATTGTAAGTATATTGTAGCTATGATGTTAACATTACCTAACATTTTGGGGGTCAGACTTTTACATATTTACCATTTGTAGATTTCAAAAGCATGATACAATGTTTGTTCTAAATAACATATTTGTTATAGTCAATAAAATATTTTAATTATTATGTTGTCTATTGGCCAAATCATTTATAATCCTGTAGTTATGTGTGGTCTACAATAGATACCTTAAAGTCACAAACAACTGTAGGATATTCTTGAATTAAGAATAAAGATGGTGTGATAATTTAGACATAATAACAATAAGATCTGAGGGTCTATGCATTGACATACAGTACATTGTCCCCATAAGATGTCTTGTCCCCCCGAAATATATAGTATAGCCATTGATATAAGTTAAATGTGGCTGGGGTCAGTCCAGATAAATTGAGAGTAATGATTGTATTCTTTGGAAACAACCTGCTAGTTAATGATTAATGGTACTTTCTCTGGTGCAGCTATGAACTCCCATGTTGCATTACTTGGTCAACTATTTGGAGGAAGTTGACAGTGCACGGTTATAACTTACAGTAAAATGATCTTGTCATCACAGCTGAGTGGAAGTCAAAGGAAGAACTTATTCTCCGCTTGAACATCCAGTTGAGGTTGTTTTTAAAATATTTTTAATTGCGTTTCCAAAAATGGCTAGGTGCAATACAAACTGCATTGAAAAGCCCTTATCAAAAGGGTTTGAAAAACTGGGCAAGTTTGTTGGAAGGCATCACTGGTGGTTTTTTATTATTCCTCTGTTCGTCTCAGCCGGCCTCGGAGGAGGATTCTACTTCCTTAAAGACAGAGAGGCAAAAGGCATTGAAGAGCAGTTTACACCCGTGAACGGACCTGCTAAACACGAGAGAGACATTGTCAAGACTAACTTCCCAACCAATGACAGCGAATTCTCTCGCTTGAGACTGTACACTGAAGGGACTTTTGCGTCTCTGATTTTGAGTGACAAGGTCAATGTGCTGTCAAACAAAGTTTTTGCAAAGATTTTTCAAATGGACCAACTTGTTAAGGGTATTAGGGTAGGAAAAACTGGCTTCGATGAACTTTGTGCTCAGATTGATAGAAAATGTATGGCAAATTCAATTTTTGATATAATTAAAACTCCTGCTGATGCAGAAAGCACAAACATTACATACCCATTTAATAGTGGAATTGTCAACAACTCTAGGCTTTTCACTGCCTCTGAGATTGGTGGTGTGAAACTTAAACCAGAATCAGAGCAAATTGAGAGTGCAACTGCTATCAGGCTATTTTATTTCTTAAATGATGAGAACCAGACTGTAAATAACATGTGGCTGACTGAGTTCATCAACAACATTTCGAAGACTGAAGAAAAGGAGGTAAGAACTTGTAGGATTATTCAAAAAATCTGATACTCATCAGTTTTTATACAAACTTTGAAAATATAGTATTTGTATCTTTCAAATAGACTTGGAATATTGACAGTCTGACTATCTCACAATTTATCTTTTTTTTGATTGGCGAGTGAAATCCTTTCCAAATTTGTACTGAGAAGTTGTTCCAAAAAGTGTGTGAGATTTACCACTAATGTCTCATCTCTTTCTGTCAATTGTAGATGTTAGTTTCTTATTTCACTTCACTATCAAGAGAAGAGGAATTTGAAAAGAGCACAGACTCCATCATCCCTTTGTTCTCAGTGACATATACCATAGCCATTACTTTCTCTATTGTGTCATGTACGAGGTATGGTTTTTCTTTACGCTACCTCACATTAACTTCATAAGCGAGTGTTATAGGCTTGTTCCAATTCGAAAGATGGGCATTTCTCGCATCTGAAGGTTTAGTCGTCAACTGGAGCAGTAATCTGTAGTCGCCTATGGGTAGGGATACTCTGTAATGATTGGTAATGATAGACTCATTGTGATCTAATTGCTCTGACTTTGGCTCGAATTGTGGTGATAGTTGGTTTTCGGTTGAACAAACGCCAGAAGATTCATACTAGAATGACTGGCAATTGTCTGAGTCAGATATAAGTGGATTGACCTCTCGTCAAACGGCTGCGTACTTGGGTAGATCACATTTTGGTGACGATCTAACTCCCTCGGTAGTATCGATCCACGTGGTTATACGGCCTAGAAAATAATGATATGGAATTTGGCTTGTATGTCCTATATGGCTTTAAGAGTCTGTATCTGGGAATAGGGTGATACTATGGTGTTTTGATCGTTGTCAGGTATAGTCAATGAGCTTATATAATAATCTTATATAACCCACAGCTTTTTTTGTCTACGATCTGTTATCACCTGCTTACATGGGCACGCTTTGAAACAGGCCTTAGTGTATAGTGAAGACTTGTTATCAGTGTACCTGAGTAGTAGCTTTGTAGGCAAATAATGATTATATATGCTCATCAGAATGTCCGTAACAGATCATTTAGTATATATATCATGCGGACAGCTCCTAATATGCATTGAAAAGGGACCATGTTGATGCGGTTCACGTAGGGACACGTCTCTGATAGACCTAGTCACTAGGAGGTCCAACGATTTTACTTGAGTGCTCGTAACGCTTCTCGTGCGCGTCTTGTCTCATGTTTAGATTTGATAAGGAATAGAAGATGGGTAGCCAACAGCAAGGGTGCGCTTTTAATTCCATTTGTTGGTAGTGATTTACCAACACCATCCAAAACATTGTTGTGGCCACTGTTGCCATGCTGGTTATCTCTCTTCTGCTAATTCCCAGTCCTATATGTTCCCTATGGGTGACCTTTGCCATTGCCTCAGTCATAGTTGGAGTTGCTGGTTTCATGGCTTTATGGGACGTTAACCTCGACTCCGTCTCCATGATCAATCTTGTCATCTGCATCGGGTTCTCAGTGGACTTTTCCGCTCACATTTCTTATGCCTTTGTCTCAAGCAAACAGCCCACGGCTGATGAGAAATTAATAGAAGCTGTTTTTACCTTGGGGTATCCTATCCTTCAGGGGGCTCTGTCTACTATTTTAGGAGTAGTGGTTCTGTCTGCATCTGAGAGTTACATCTTCAGAACGTTCTTTAAAATAATGTTCTTGGTCATTTTGTTTGGGGCTTTACATGGTGTGACTTTTATACCAGTGTTTCTAAGCTTCTTTGGAAAATGCAGCAGTCAAATCAGTGATGAAAAGGATATTGAACATTCTGACACATTCAACTCACCAGTTAACATATATGCAAATCAAATGAGTTTTAATAAATTCAAATCTAAAACAAAAGCTTTACCTCCCACTTCTGGTGAAAGTGTCAATCATGCATTTGATCCTGATTGCTACTAATGTATATTTGTAGTGCAACGCTTAGGTCCGCTATTGTTTGAGAACAACTCAGTTATTGATGAGCAGCCAGCGGATCTCTTCTCTGTCATACCATTAAAGGAAAGATGTCATTCTTGGTGCAATAGTTCATCTTCACAGACTTTT
This sequence comes from Plecoglossus altivelis, assembly GCA_036571765.1. Taxonomy (NCBI): domain Eukaryota; kingdom Metazoa; phylum Chordata; class Actinopteri; order Osmeriformes; family Plecoglossidae; genus Plecoglossus; species Plecoglossus altivelis. Next base: position 4,683,519 of record BROE01000024.1, on the reverse strand, counting down.
ACATGTATTATTTCTGTGCCTCTCATTCCATAAGAAAATGATCTTGACATTTTGAAACGTGTTAAATTGTTTTTTTATTACAAAGTATGTTTATTCAGTCATTAAATATTTATGACAATGATGATATCTTTTATGCTGCACTACTGAAATCGGCAGTTTTACATCCTGTTTTATAATTATGTGATAAAAATTGCGTGCTTTTAAAAACTTTGTTTACTGTTTTCTTGTAGTATTTACTTAAGTTTTATGATGTTTCTGTCATCTTTAATTATTAATCTGTCTATAATATTAAACTAAGGATTTAATTTCAACCTGAAGTTGTACAATCAACAAACAACTGGTAAAAGAAATAGCCAAAATATGATTTCTACATCACAATTTCACATATGTAACATATAACATAAACTGGACTGTATACGGTAAATACTAATTGCAGCAGAATTGGTCACATCATAGCATACTAAGTACATTGTGTGCAATAGGTTTGATTGCTTTGGCCATCACAAAAAAAAAGAAACCAAGTAAAGATACTGTTAGAATATTTTTGTGCTTACCACATTTACTCTGTATGCTGAATAAACACTAGTTAGAACGGATTGTATTGTACCATTTGTATTCAAAGATAATCAACAGGAAGCCTATGCAATGACGAGATGTCTCCACCCCACATTCTGTGCCTGCCGGGGACCAGCGACGGTGGACTGCCTATGCGGGAGAGAAGCTGCGGCCTTGGCCGAGAAAGGCGGCGAAGGAGAAAGCTTCTTTCACAGTCATATCTCAAGCTTATCTTGCAAACTCACAATTCTATTTTCATTGCTGCTGTGTGTTCCCCCTCCCTTTAGAACAGCAATGCACATTGTAACTAGGGCCCTGATGACCATAAATGGAGGGTTCAGTGAGTTGTGCTTCAGAGCGGTAGGAGGTTGTAACTGAGTACAACTCTGTCGGTTCTCCTTGCGATATCCATCTAAAAGTACTTGACTCTTTTGTCTTTCTTCTTGTGTTCTTAATGTTTCAGGTTGCCCAAACCCAACAGATACTCTATAACTGGAACAATATTGCCTTTCAGAATCACAGTCCAGTATCACAATCGTTCCATGCCAGTGTGTAAAAAGCGAATGAAGAAAGTGTTGAAATCCAATCAAATTGAAAACTGTGGGAAACATAGGAAATTATCATAATAAATTCATTCATTGAGTTCATTCAGAAAATGACATCATCAAAGCATTAAACAGTAAACACAGGGCAAAGTGATCCAAACTGTAAAAGGACACAGTATAAGACATGCTCAAGGCCGTTTAAATTAATCATTGTCATATGCTAACATTGGCTAAATCAAATATAGTTTACTTTTTTCTTCTGTTCTTTGACAGTGAACAACTTTTTTCTTTGAGTCATCATATTTTATATTAGCCATTTTAAGTACCTAATAGACACCCTTACAAAATAAACTGTCGTCACACAGATTCATTTACACTGTTAGACGTTACTGAACACGTGTCTGATGGAAAATTAAAAGGTCTCAAGGCAGTAAACACTGAGTTTTTCTAAGGACAAAAGAACATTTATGCACGGTGGAAGTCTTTGAGGAATCCCCAGTTATAGCTTGTCCAAAGGTGCTTCTATTGCTGCCATTGTGGTTGAACATGAAACCTCACCAGACTTATCGAAAATATTTCCAACGAATATTGCTTTAAGCGATAAGGTTGATTATCCTTTTTACCTTAGTCAGTTATGACTCAACAAATACGTCAGAATTCACAAGCAAGGTTTTTATGACACATGCTACATATGTAATGAAAGTTCCAACAAAGTTATCAGAGCAGTCACGTAGGTTGTATACCTTTTGTTGCCTGACAAGGCCAAACACGAGCATGGATACACACTTGAAATGCTGAGGTTGGTCCTTTATTCCAAACATAAATTACATTTAACCTTAAGAGCAAAGAGCAGATCCTGTTCAAAGTTTATCAAGGAAACTAATTGATGAAGTTGGGTATTCATAAACCAAAAAATCTTTTTTTCTTCCTTCTTCCTTTTCAGAGTTAAAACAGGTGACAGATTACACATCTACATTTTGTGATAAAGAAACCATAAGTTAATCTTTTACAAAGCACCTTAAAACATCTGATAGGTTTCCATTTAAAGGTTGAACGGAGATATATAAAGGTTTGCTCAAGCTGTTGCAGACTAAACACATGAACGCTCCTTTAGATTTATATCATGATGTTGGCTTCTTCCACCCTTTCTCACCTGGTCTTCAACCACACAGGAGCTGATTTCTTTCACCTGTAAAAGAAAATAAAGGCTGTCACCACCATCACAGGAATCACTGCAGACAAGGTGACAATAAACTATATGATCAAATTGGTTATTTAATATATTGATTCTTGACCGAATTTCAATGTTTGAAACTTCCAACAAGTGTTGTGATTGACTGTTCTTTTATTTCCATGACATATTATGATGCATATAGGTAAAACACTGTGCGCTGATCCTTAGCAGCAGTTCACGTTGAGGTGAATATGGGGGACACTGAAGATGAAATCGCTGTCATTGGCATGGGATGCAATTTCCCAGGAGGTACACATTTATTTTGTCTTTACATTGGTCTGATACAATTATGAATATTTCCATAATCTATTATGCTATAATACATATCTTATGCTATTATGAATATCTGATGCTATGACTCATCAACGACTAATACATAACTATATTTATCATATACAATAAATTCCAATAAAATTGTTATTCACTAAATGTTTGACAGGAGAGGGGCTTCAACAGTTCTGGAATGTTCTGTTGGAGGGGAGGAACTGTGCTGTGCCAATTCCAAAAGAAAGATTTGACATTTCTGAATGGTATGACCCAGACGACAACAAAACAGGAATGTCCCGGACGCAAAAAGCTGCTGTCATTGATGGGTATGTCCTATCTTATCTTATCCCTTGAAGGAAACTAAGTATTTGAACTCATTTACCAGCTGAATAAAATATTTCGTTAACAGACTAGCACATCAAATGTTTTATTTTCCATCTCATATGATTTGGTTTTGGAGTCAAGAAATGTAAAAGTATAGTCCACATGATTAATTAATTATTAACTGTGATTGAACACCATATTTTACGAATAATTAAGTTAAAAGTGCAAACTGCATTATGACATAAACTAAACTAATTTGATATAAATGTATTTTTCTTCTTTTTAAAATGCATTTATTATATATTTTTACTGTTCCCAGGTTTAATGAATTTGATCACAAATTCTTTGGTATGACAGAGACCGAAGTGGAGCAAATGGATCCTCAACACAAACTCATTCTTGAGTGTACATATAGAACTTTAGAGAATGCTGGCCTGCCAATGGAAAAGGCAAGTGGAACCAGAACAGGAGTATTCATGGGTAAGTGATCATTTGTTATTATTAATGATACTTAGTGAGCATCTTTTTCAAGCCTTCATTTAAAATGTAAGGCTTTTAAAAGGACCCGCCTCATGTGCTGCTTGTGTGTGCGTTACTTTGAAGGGCTTATGAACCGAGATTATGAGACTTGTGCTGCACAGAAAAGCCCAAATGGTATCAACCACTACACAGGCACTGGTATAGCTATGAGCATAGCAGCCAACCGAGTCTCCTACATCTTTAATCTCACTGGACCCTCACTGTCCATTGACTGTGCCTGTTCATCATCTCTGGTTGCAATTCATTTTGCATGTCAAGCATTGAAACAAGGTAGGCTTTTAAGTACATAGTTTATCCAGTCTATGCAGTCTAGAGCAATTCATCAATAACCTTGAATTGAGAATACAAGTCAAAGATGTAATATTCCTACTATTTGCTTCATCTAATCAGGTGACTGTGAGATGGCTCTGTGCGGGGGCGTCAGCTGTATTATGGACCCAAGGGTCTTTGTCGCTCTCAGCAAAGCAAAGATGATCTCACCTGAAGGCACCAGCAAACCTTTCTCCAACAGAGCAGATGGCTATGGCAGAGGAGAGGGGTGCGGGGTTGTGTTGTTAAAGCCGTTGAAACAAGTAATGTATTTCATATATCTGAAATCAGTCATCGAAGACGCAAAAATATCCTTATTTAAGCTTGAGACACCTTCAATGAACAAATGTTTAAAAGTGGTATCGCACATTTGCTGTGTTATACAGGCTCTCAAGGACAGCAATGAAATATGGGGCATCATCAGCAAAACTGCCGTCAACCAAGATGGCCGCTCGGTCACGCCGATCACCAAGCCGTCCATGGTCCAACAGGAGGCCCTGCTGCGCACAATCTACTCTGCGTCTGACCTGGCCACGGTCCAGTACATTGAGGCTCATGGGACTGGAACCCCAGTTGGGGACCCTACAGAGGCTGGGAGCATCTCCAAAGTCATCGCCACAGCCAGACCTCCTGGCTCAGACACACTCCGCATCGGCTCTGTGAAAGGCAACATCGGCCACACAGAATCTGCAGCCGGAGTCGCAGGTCTGATCAAGGTACTCTTGATGATGAAACATGAAACCATAGTACCTTCTGTCTTCTACTCTGAGGAGGGTTCCAGTATAGATGTCAAAGCCCTGAATTTGAAAGTTCCAACCAAACCAGAAAAGTGGTCTAATTCTCTGATGGTGGCAGGAATAAATAATTTTGGTTTTGGTGGAACAAATGCACATGCTATTGTCAAACAATACAAGCAGATTCATACTCCTAAGCAGAGCAGTAGGACATCTCCCAAGTGCTTTGTTCTATCCGGACATTCTGTCAAGTCGATTACTATGATGATGGAGGACACAATTCAGCAGATAGATGATATCAGCGGATTTGACCTGGAAAGTCTCGTCTACACATCTGCGTGTAAGAGAAGCCACTTGAAACACAGGTACAGGAGGGCATTCCTGACCTCCTCTCTGGCTGATCTGAAAAATAAACTGAAATCCATGCTGACTAAAAACGTTGCCCTCTCACAGTCTGATCCAAAGTTAGTATTTGTCTTTTGCGGAAATGGTGTGACCTACCATGGCATGTGTAAACAGCTTCTGAGAGAGGAACCTGTGTTCAGAGAGAAGGTCAGGGAAGTTGATAGCCTTTTCCAGAGGTTCAATAACATGGCGATCTTAGACAGACTAGAGGCTGAGTCTGAGTCTGATGACTTTTCAAAGCCAGAGGTTGTCCAGCCTCTGCTGTTCTCTGTTCAGGTTGGCATCGCCAGTCTCCTGAAGCACTGGGGCATCCAAGCTGATGCTGTTCTTGGGCACTCTGTTGGAGAGGTAGCTGCTGCCCACTGTTCTGGCCTCTTGTCTCTTGAGGATGCTGTGAAGGTGATTTATCACCGCAGCGTCTTACAGGGTATGGTCACCGGTGGAAAAATGCTTGTGATTAGCAACATGGCAGTGTCGGATATCTTGAAGATGCTTCCAGATTACTCTGGAAAGATTTGCATGGCTGCGTACAACAGTCCACAGTCTTGCACCCTTTCGGGTGATGCAGATGCTATTAAGAGTCTCCACCAGAAGTTAAGCACATCAGACAAGAGTAAAACTCTTTTCCTCCATATCCTGGACGTTCCTGCTGCTTACCACAGCCACATGATGGATCCCATCCTATCCCAAATAGAGGACAGGATTGGCTCTTTGAAGGTGAACGAGACAGAAACAAAATTGTTCTCAACCGTGACAGGGAAGGAGATGGAACAGCCAGACTTCACAACAGGGAAGTACTGGGCTAGGAACATGCGAGAACCGGTCGCCTTTGAGCAGGCGGTGAGGTCAGCAGCTGACCAAAAGAATAGCGTGGTCTTTGTAGAGATAGGCCCCAGAAGGGCTTTACAGAGGAACATTATGGAGACTCTTGGCAAGGACATCACAGTCATCTCTTCTGTGCAACCAGATAAAGATCATGAGACAATGCTTTCTGTCGTCTCCAAACTGTTTGAGCTTGGAGTCCATGTCAATTGGGACCAGTTCTACAAGGGGTGTGAGGCCTCACCAACACCTTTCCCAAGGTATAAGTTTGATAACAAAAAGGGAGAGATTGTCAGTGCAAGAAGGCAGAAAGGGACATCCAGTAATCACAAAGCGCTAAGCCAGACTACTGACAGCAATGTCTTCAACTGTGATCTGTCTTTGCCATCTTTCTCTTATCTCCAAGAACATAAGCACAATAGTGTCCCTATCTTGCCGGGTGCCTTTTATGCTGATCTGGGTTTAACTGTTGCCCTGGAAAGTGTCAAACCAAAGGTTCCACTTAATACCCTGAAACTCAGCATTGACCTACTGAGCCCATTAATTCTCACACAAAATGCACCTGAGATTCAAGTGCACATTGAGCCCAATGAAGGTACAACACATTTCAAAATACAGTCTTCTACTGCAACTTATGCATCGGGCACTGTTGTTCACAAGCGAGAGAGACTGCTTGAGGAGCAGACTATTTCCTTGAGCTTCATCTACAAGAGATGCAAGAGTCTTATTCCTTACGAAAAGCTTTACGCTGACTTGAACAAAACTGGATTTCAGTATGGTAAGCTTTTCCAAAACAAGGGACATATATATTACGGGGATGAATTTGGGGAGGCAATTTCATCAGTCACTGTTTCCGAGGAGTTGCTGCCTGAATTGCATGACTATTGCATTCATCCTGTAGTGTTAGACTACCTGATGCAACTTTTTCCTATCACTGTTGCCAATGCATTTGATGGAAGGCCAGGGTTCCCAGCCAGAATTGGAAGCCTGATTGTAAATGAACCTCTGCAACATGAGATGATCATCTATCTGAGAGCCACTAAAGTGGCAGATGATCACTTTGAGGTGTGTGGCTGCTTTGCAGACAAAGAGGGCAGGGTGTTGGTTGAGCTTCGGGATGTATTGATCAAGTACCTTGGGAGCCACGCTTCCGTACTCGAGGAGTTCTTCTACCACAACGAATTTCATGTGGTCTCTGAAGACATCATACTCTCTCGTGGACGCAAAGCCTTGGTTTTCTCTGACCAATTAGGAATATCTAGGTCTTTGCAACAGCACTTGAGTTCAAAATCTAGATACATCTCCTTTACACATGCCAAGGATATCATGAGCCATGGATTTGCCACACTCTTGGCCAACCTCAATATTACAGACATGAAGAAGAGCTTTGAGGAGGTTTTGTTTGTGTGGGGTGACGAGGACCTCACAACTCATACAGCTGAGAGTGTTCTGGAGAGCATGGTAAACTGCTGTGAGACATTCCGACAAGTCATCCTGGAACTTAGAGACACACGTTTCACAAATTCCATTAGAGCAATAACCTATCGCTCAGCAGAAAACACAGTTGACCACATCAGCCCAGGCTTTGTCCTGTCTGGTATGATTAGATCATGTGCTGCAGAGATGGCCGAGATGTCGTTTCAGTGGATTGACATCAACTCTATGTCCACCAATGACATCCAAGCTCTAGCACACATTTTAAAATCGTATCCATGCAGCAAGTACCCTGAGTTGGTAGTAAAAAATGGGTTGGTTTTTAAGCCTTCTATTGTTCACACTCGCCTTGAAAAAACTGAAAGCTCATGCTCTGAAGCCACAACCTGCTTAACAACTGAGCACTGCACTTTTCAGACTACCGACCCATACAGAATGACTAACTTGTCTGCCATTCCCTCTGACGTGGAGAATCAGACCATTCACGAAAAGACAGTTGAGATTCAACTTGATAATATGTGCGTTCATTCATCGGATTACTTTCCTATCAGTGTCTCTGACCTATCCTTTGGCCAGACACTCTACTGGAGCAAACATGCTGCGGACAGCCACAATGTTTTGGCTCTTGACTTCAATGGTACTGTCACTGCTGTGGGGAAAGGTGTACGCAAATTGAAAGTGGGAGATCAAGTTGTCTCTTGTTATCCAGTTGTGGCATCCACAAAGATGATCGTTCCAGAAGAGGCTTGCTACAAGACAAAGAGATTTCCATTTCTGAAAGAGACACCATGTGTTTCTTACTTTGTGTTGGCATGGGAGCTCCTGAACAGAGCACTGCCCAAAGTGAAAGAACAAAAGAAAACTTTGGGAATCATGACTTCTATTCGTGACTCAGCTCTGCTGAAAGTCCTGTCTCTAACAGCAAGCAAATCTGGATGGAGTATTCTTGTAGGAGGACAGTGCAATGGTGTTTTTGTAGATGTTGATGCAGCAGATGCATTTGTCCTCTTACCCCCATTTGATGATTCTTTGATTGCGAAAGTTGTCAATTTTCCTGGAGTGAGCCATGTTGTAATTGTTGGGGAGTCCAACACCCAGGGCTTGCTTACCCACACAGTTGTCAGCAGTGACAAGGATAGCATTCGCACACAGAACCTCCTGACAACCAGCATCTTCCAGAAGGGGTCACTCAAAGCACAGATGCCACGTGTCTATCATTGGCTCAAGTCTTTGCACTTAGACAGGAGGTTATTTGTTCTTGACGGCTACGCTTTTCAGAGACAGATGTCCGGAAGCATTGAGTTCCTTCCTTTGGACAATCAAGATTCCTACTTCAACTCAAGGATGGTTCCTGTTGTGGCACTGAGCAAAAAGGACTCCAGAGGCGCACTTTCCAACATTCCCTTGGAACAGAAAACCCCCCAGCTTTTCCAAAACAGAGCAGTATACATCGTTGCAGGTGGTCTCACTGGACTGGGCTTTGAAACAGTCAAGTTCATTTCCCAGAAAGGGGGAGGGTATGTTGTCATTTTCTCCAGACGTGATCCCTCGCCAGACATGCAGGTGGAAATAAACAGTGTGGAGAAGGAGACCGGTTCCTGCATCGTTTGCATCAAGTGCGACGTGTCCGTCTCTGAGGATGTGCACAACGCAATTCGTCAGATTGGTCAAAAATTCCGCTCCTGTCCAATCAGAGGGGTTTTCCACAGTGCCGTTGTCCTGCATGATGGGATGATTGAAACACTTGACAAATCTCTCTTTGAGAAAGTAATGAAGCCAAAGGTGAATGGGGTACTAAATCTGCACCATGCAACAGAACGCTGCAAGTTAGATTACTTTGTGTGCTATTCGTCCATTGCTGCCTTTCTCGGCAATGCTGCTCAAATTAACTACAGTGCAGCAAACACCTTCCTGGATGCATTCTGTCAGTATAGACGGAACATTGGACTTGCTGGGCAGTCAATCAACTGGGGGGCTCTGAACATTGGTCTTCTGCTGAACAAAGACAATTTCCATAGGTTCCTTGAAGCCAAGGGGCTAATGGTGATGGATGTGGCAGAGATCCGCGAAGGTTTGAAGCAAGCCTTACTGCTAAACAGACCCCAACAGGTAGTGTGTAGGTTTCACTATAAAAACATTATCAACAATGTTCTCTCTCAAAACCCTGCGCTAACCGTCCGTCTGATAGATGTGGTGGAGGAAACACTCCGCAAAACTCAACTGTCAAACTCACAAGGAAATACAGGTGTCCACTTGTCTTCTCCTGCTGAATATTTGAAGTCTCTCCTCAGTGAAACACTGGGTGTTGACAAGAGCGAGCTACATGAAGATTCCCCCCTCTATGTCTTGGGCATTGACTCGATGCTTGCTATGACTCTGCAAAATCGTATATTTCAAGAGAGGGATGTGAACTTGCCCCTGGTTAAAATCTTAGACCCAGACGCCTCACTGTCTACGTTGATAGCAGCTCTGGGGGAAGGCACAGAGGCTGACAAAGATGAGGATGTGGAAGCAGTCCTTGATACAACAAGGCTGTAGGTGTATTTTGAACATGAAAGCACAACCATATTACATGGGAAACACCATTAGTTCATTGCGAGAAGCAATTGTTATATCAGTAGGGATACATTCTACTCAGCACATTTATAACCATAAACTAAAACTGATGTTGACTTTTTAAAGCTAAAAAAAAACTTTAAAATGTGCTAAATCTGCAATGCAAAGATGCAAATTCAACTACAGACAGCAGAAAATCTCAATCTCAATTAAGCTTTCATGACTACTTAAACAAATTCTAAATTAAACTGACACGAATAATCTTGCTACTTGGAGAAGATCATAACATCAAGTGCATGACACTGTATGTACAAAATGCATCCCAGAAGGGTTTTTGTGATATTAAGGCATCAAAAATAATAATAATTTGAAGCCAACATTCTTCTGGTAATTGTGTACAATAAGGATTTCTAAATCATGATAGCGTTAATGTGTGATAACTAATTGAATGCGACTGTTTCTCTTTATTATGTAATGTAAAGTGTAACGTTTATTCCGTTCTCTTACTTGTTTAATGACATACAATGCAATGCACATGCTTTATTGTATGAAGATGTTGTCAATACGCGGGTTTCTATTGATGCATAGCTTTCAATAGATCATAGATGATTCATTTAAAATAGTCACTATGAAAGACATTTAAATAAAGACCATTCAAAATGTTGTCTGCCTTGTGTCAAGAATGTTCTTCTGTGTAGTGTATCCAGGAACTTTGTTATGTAATTGAACTCTAATCTTTATTTGCATACAATTTTCAATAAAACTCAATGTGTACACTGTTGAAGCAGATCTTCCTGGAATTTGTACAAATAGCGTGGAGGGCTATATGAATGCACTGCCAAACTGTTGAAGATCATTATTGTCCTATGATCTTCATTTTGCCGTCATAATTGGATCACATACTTTGTTGCTATGAATGGGCTGTCGTGCTCATTAAAGCGCGCATTGATGATTTTGCAAGTCCCAACACTATTTTGTACTCATCACAATTGTTAACGTGAGGAAGAGAATCGACGATGCCCAAGCGTGAGTAAGCATATATAAATTATGAATTATAACTAGGGGTAAAAACATAATAGTCAGGTCTAGTTGAAGATTTAAAGTTTGAAATTGTACAAATAATGGACTCTAAGTTCTCAAATATTCTTGGTGTGGTAGTGGCAAGGACACTTGCAGTAGGCTATGCCTATTCGTTGATTATAAGGAGAATTATAGTTTACGATATAACTACTGTTCAGCTGCAACGATGATAGTAAAACCGTTACACACAGTCAATTATATAATCTGTAATTTCTTAGTTCGCCTACAATACGCCCAGGAGTTCTCGTCTCCAAAGGCCACTTTTATTCGCTCCCTAGAGTGGTCGCTCTAGGCTACTTTCCTAGTCAAGTGCGTCAGAAAATGTTAATACCCGTATGCATTAAGTATTCAAGGCAAGTAAAAATGAAGTGTTCGTCGGGTGGAACGCTTTGATTAGACCTGCCTAACATTACAATAATAGCAAAATACAGGCCATAGCCAAGTCGCCTTGTTGGGAGCGCAATTTATCATCTTCAAGGTAATCAACTGAAACTTTTCTCCCATCTCTGTCCAAAATGCCGGTTAATATGGCTGGATGCCGCACAGACTGCGTTGAGAAGCCTTTCTCCATTGGATATAAGAAGTTCGGCCGGTTCGTTGGATTGCACCCATGGTGGTTCTTCGTCGGACCTCTAGTCCTCTCCACTGCGCTTGGATCTGGATTTTATTTCCTCGAGGACCGGGAGGCCAATGATATTGAGGACCAATTTACGCCAACTAACGGACCTGCAAAACTTGAGAGGCGTTTTGTACAAGAGAACTTTCCACTGAACAATTCTGTGTTTTCTAACCAGAGACTGTATACAGATGGAATATATGCGTCCTTCATAGCGGTTTCTAAAGCTCCCCACATTTTCACAGACGACGCAATTCAAGAAATACTAAGTTTAGACAAGAAAATAAAAGAAATAAATATTTCAAATGGTCATGAACAGCTTACATTTGAAGCACTGTGCGCCAGGAAATACAATAAATGCATCCCGAACAAGATCCTGGATGTTGTAACTCATTATGGGAGCAAAATTGAGGAGACTGAAATCACATTTCCCTTTTTCCGCTTTGGTTTTACACATATTTTTCTGGGATATTCTGTTGGTGGACTCAGTCTAAGGTCGTCGGTTATAAAGAGCGCTAAAGCAATAAGGCTTTTTTATTTTCTTAAAGAAGGTAACCGCTCTACAACAGACTTGTGGCTGAACGAGTTCCTCAGGGTTTTCCCCTCAAACGTTTCACTCAAATTCATCAAGGTAAGTTTGATTGTTTTTTTTTATATATTTTTTTATATAGACTGTAAAGTCATTAAGACTGGTGTAGTATTAATACATATTAGTTTAACATTCATCATCTGATAACATGGTAGTTGATCATAGTCATCGCAGCTCTTAGATCATAATCATCTTTTATGGTACATATGAGCTATTAAACAGGTATTATGTTGCTCTAGTGCTTTTACAAGTAGATACTTGTAAAAGGTCTGAGGTAAAATCAGGTCAGCTCCACCATATGATGACCCTAACAACTCAAGCACACACAAATCGGTGTGCTGGGGACTATTAAGGAGGTGATGACACAGGTCAGTGTGCTGTGAAGCATAACTAATCACTCACTGAATAGCTCTGTAGTTGTCATCTTTGTCTTTAAGCTACATCCAGAATCTGGAGTTCTGTAGCTCTTGTGCGACTCATTTAAGGGGGCTGAGTTTTCAGCCAACGTCCATTGTTCATCCCTCAGCTAGGAGGATGGGGATCTTGGCTGTATATAAGAGGTTGGCAGGGGTGCCAAGGAAGGGGACGGGTCATGAACAAGTGCCACATTTGAATACTGTGTCTGTTGAATGGATTTAGACACCATTTACACTTATTCATAGTAGTTGATTCTTTATTAGTCAATCATTGTTTTTGAAAACGGTACTATGAGGGGTATCAACTTCCGTGGTGCCATTCATCAACCACATGTGTCAAACAAACAATCGTTAAGGCACATTCATTCTGTGACAGCTCTCTGAGGTTATGGCCAGATTTGAATTCAGTCAGATAGCCATGTGACCATTGTGGAAGCAGCACAAGTATGGGTTGTGAGTGTCATGTCAGAAGTGATATTCACGTGTGTAAAATATGATCTTTAATGTGCACGTCATCTTTCCTAGGTTACACATTCTACATCCCTGTCCAGGCAGGTGGAATTTGAAGCCAACACAAAGGACGTAATTCCTCTATTTTCCATTACATATGTCATCGCTATCGCTTTTTCCATCATGTCCTGCTTAAGGTGAGATTCAAACCAGTCATGTATTTTGATTTACAAGAACCATGACTAATTCATTTAATTTACTACATTTTTCCACAACCTAATGTTTAAGTATTGAAAAAGACTGTGTGTTTGTATGATGTTGGATGTTGATGGACTGATGTTCTTGATATCAGAGCTGGGATCTGAGCGGTGTACATGTCTATCCACAGGTTTGATTGTGTGAGGAACAAAGTATGGGTGGCCACCTTCGGTGTGTTCTCTGCAGGCTTGGCTGTCCTGTCCGCCTTTGGCATGATGCTGCACATCGGAGTGCCCTTTGTAATGACTGTGGCAAACTCACCCTTCTTGATATTGGGTATGAAAATGAGTAAATGAATAATATGGCCAACATTTCAAAGACTTTGTGTTTGCATCCTAAACTGAGTCCCTGTTCTAATAAATCTGTCAACTGTCATCCATCGCTGCAGGTATTGGCGTTGATGACATGTTCATTCTCATATCCTGCTGGCAGCAGACCAATGTTCATGACAGGGTGGAAGACCGACTTGCAGACACCTACAAAGAAGCGGCCATTTCTATCACCATCACCACTCTGACAGACGTGTTGGCTTTCTACATTGGACTCATGACGCCCTTCCGCTCTGTCCAGTCCTTCTGTCTGTACACCAGCACGTCTATTCTGTTCTGCTACATCTACAGCATCACCTTCTTTGGAGCCTTCCTGGTTCTCAATGGAAGGCGAGAAAACAGCAACAAACACTGGCTGACCTGCAAGGAAGTCCCAGGGGATTGTCCTGTCGGTCGCTCCAAATGGTACAGCTTGTGCTGTGTGGGAGGAGCCTATGACCGCCATACAGGAAGCGAAGAGGTGCAGCCTATGAATCACTTCTTTAAGAAGTACTACGGCCCTTTTCTCACCACGTCTGGGACCAAGGTGTGTGTGATCTTACTGTATGCTGTTTATCTGATCGCTAGCGTGTACGGATGCTTCCAGATACAGGAGGGAATTGATCTTCGAAATCTGGCTGCCGACGATTCGTACGTGGTGAAGTATTACGATGATGAGAAAGCGTACTTCTCTGAGTACGGTCCAAACATTATGGTTGTTGTACGGGGGGAATTCCCCTACTGGGATGAGAAGAACAGGTCTGATCTTGAAATGTGTGTGGAGGACTTCAAAAATCTGTCCTTCATCGAGAAGGATATCTTCACATCCTGGCTTAAATCCTACAAACACTACGGATACCACACTAATCTCAATCTAAGCGTTGAACATGTTTTTAAAAGAAACCTGGGGTCTTTTCTCAAATTCTATTCTGATTTTAAGCAAGACGTCAACTTCACCAACAATTCAATCCATGCTTCTCGTTTCTTCATCCAGACCGTTAATATTTCGACTGCTATCGATGAAATGAACATGTTAAACAACTTGCGGGACACTGCCAAAAGATGTCCTGTTCCTCTGCTGGTATACCATCCTGCGTTCATTTACCATGATCAATATGCAGTCATAGTAAGTAACACCATCCAAAACATCGCAGTAACAACTGCTGTTATGTTGCTGATCTCTCTTCTACTCATACCAAACCCACTTTGCTGCCTCTGGGTGACATTCTCGATTGCCTCGGTCATAGTGGGCGTCACAGGGTTCATGGCACTCTGGGATGTCAATTTAGATACCATATCAATGATCATCCTGGTCGTTTGCATCGGATTCTCTGTGGACTTTTCCGCGCACATTTCCTACGCCTTCGTTTCAAGCAATAAGCCGAGTGCAAACGAGAAGGCTGTGGAAGCGCTGTTTCATTTGGGATACCCGATCCTCCAGGGGGCTTTGTCCACCATCCTGGGGGTGGTGGTGCTGTCCGCCTCCAAAAACTATATATTCCGAACATTCTTCAAGATTATGTTTCTGGTCATCTTTTTTGGTTTGTTTCATGGCATCATGTTCATCCCTGTATTTTTGACCTTCTTCGACATCTGTAGTGGAGGTTCTAGCAAGGTGAGCACCCAGGATAAAACGGCGTCTGAGAACCAAGATGCTGGAAACTGCCAGCCCAAAAACAAACAAGAAAAACCTATTGAGCAAGACAAGACGATCTACGATAATTGCTCGTTCACGGCAGACAACCACCAGATCTGTCAAACGCAGACGTGCCCCTCGGTGTGGACTCTTAATGTCAACAAACATCAGACTCAGAGTGGTCAGATGTGCATGGTTAGTACCATTCCCATGTTCACCATTGACAGCGAGACTTACGAAGTTCAGATGTACAATGCTGGTAATAGCACTGAATTTTCCGTCAGCTGGAACGAACACACTGATTCTGGATTGATGGTGAACAACCAGACAATACCACAAGACAGTAACATCCCAGAACTCAGTTGCTCTAATTCCGAGTCTAATTGCTTGAATTCCCTGAGATGTCCGTGACCCTGAGCATTTTTGACTTTGCTTTGAAGCGTTTGTTTACATGAGGTGTCTAGCCATTCATTTGGTCATGTCATAAATCATGAAGCACTTGGTTTGAGCCATCTAGATGACACCCCAATTTAGACACTACTGATGCTGACTTAACATACGATTTTTCTTTTCAAGTCAAAGTTTAGTCAGAATACGTACTTTTGAACTTAAGGAATTAGTTTACTTAATTTCAGGCATCAAGGTGAATTATCTTGCTATTGTTTGCTGCAACACTCCCAAGAGCATGTCAATATTTGCTTTATGCCCATATTCTTTATTTACCTCCACTTAAATCATCACATCAACATAAAGTATTACATTCAAATGACTAGAGTAGATCTTAGATATGTGCATACATACATGCATACAAGTAACTAAATATATAACATTTAATACACCACATTTGCCCATTTGCCCTTTTTCTTCATGGATGTTCTGGTTGTGTACCACAAGGTGGCAGTGTAGCTGCAGCATATAGAGAACAGGACAGAGTAAATATTTGTTGTTTCATACAAGTTATATCATTTGTTTAATGTACGTTGCTACTCTTTAGGGTTTCAATAAATACAGTGTTAACGTCTTTTGCATTTGTGATGAGTTTAAATATTGTATTCATTTCAAATGCTGTATTAATTTTACATATCGATCTATTGTATGACAGTTGTATGTTCTCGTTTGTTGTGAAATGCCATGGCATTTTAAGCACTGTGTCTGAACATTCATGTCTAATCAAATGTGGCACTGGCTGTTTATATTTTTTTCGTGTGTTCAGAGGGTTTTCTGTAATTGACTGGGGGTGAAAAACACAAACAGAATACAGGAGAATGGAAAAAACAGCTGCTGACTGAGAATATGTTTGATTTGATTTTTTGACAATGTACATAATTCAGCACAATAATAAGATAATAAATCAGACTGTTCATTGCAAAATTATTCACTAGGCTTTGGTAACAGAAAAAAAATCACCAATAGATTGTACACATGAAACGATGAACAATAAAAAATAATTATGATAGACTATTTGAGACATCTGAAATATATGTGCGATGTGTTAAATGCTGCTTCCCTACTTAGCCTCCCTCAGAATTGTGTCGAGTGTGGCCAGTGTGCTGTTAGGATCTAGTAAATGAACCAGGGGAATATTCACACCAGTCACTTGAAAAATGTGATTCTGTAGAGTCATGGCCAACATTGAGTCAATCCCGAGTTCACCCAGCGTGGCGTCGTCTTCGAGCTCTTCCACGCTGACATTGCTTATCTCACTGATCAGAGTCCTGACACACTCTGGCGTGGAGGATAGTTGCTGAACCCTTGTTTCGGTCATGGCTGTGTTGTTCTGAAGTTCTCTCTCAACCAAACCGAACAGTCGAGTTTTGAGGGATGTGTTTTGGGAGAGGACATGCTTGCTCAAATTTCTGAAGTGGAACTTGCAGATGGCTTGCTGTGGGTTGTTCAACCTCAAACACTTTTCCAGGGCCACATGGGCTTCACACACATCCATAGTCATCATCCCTTTTGCCTCTAGAAACCTCTGGAAATGTTTTTTGTTCAACAAGAGACCAAGGTTTAGGGGACCCCAGTTGATGGACTGACCAGCAAGTCCAAGGTTTCTTCGGTAGTGACAGAACGTGTCTAAGAACCCGTTCGCTGCAGCGTAGTTTGACTGGGAGGCGTTCCCAATGAAGGAAGAGATGGACGAGTAACACACAAAGAAATCGAGTTTGTTGTGCAGGGTCACATGGTGAAGATTCAACGCCCCACTCACTTTGGGGCAAAGGACATTTCGGAAGGACGAACGGTCGAGGCTTTCAATCTGAGCATCCTGCAACACGGCTGCACTGTGAAACACTCCTTTGATTGGACAAGAGGGAAACTGCTGTCCAATCCTAGTGACAGCCTTCACAACCTGACAAGGCACTGAAACGTCACATTGAATGTTTAAGATGGACACCTTGCTCGTCTTCTGGAGGGTGTTTATCTCTCCCTGTGTCTCAGCAGATGGAGGTCTCCTGGAGAGGGTGACAATGCAGTCGCCTCCCCTGTGAGCGATAAACTTGACCGTCTCAAAGCCTAACCCTGAAAGACCTCCTGTGACAATGTACACGCAACTGTGCTTGAAAAGGGACTTTGGCCTCTTTATCAAAGGAATATTACATTCTGTATTTTCAGATACTTCACTCCTCCCCAAAATGACTTGAGGCATAGTGTGTGTGCTGAAGTAGGACTCGGCTTCAGTTGTGGTCTGGGCCACTCTCTCTCCGGTCGATTGAAAGGAGGTACTTTGCAGGGACATAGATAAACTATCTAAATGAAGCGACTGAAGCCATTTACTTATCTTCACTTTCTGTGTCTTCAGGTTAGCTCTCTGGAAAACACTTGACACATGACATATTTGAATGTGCACATGTTCACTGTCTGGTGCGCCGATGTTTGCCGTGGTCGACATGTGGCGATTACAAACGACAACAACCTGTTTCACCATAGAACCAATCCCTGTTCTCACTACTGGGGACAGATCAACCGGAGGCAGAGCCACAAAGGTGTAATCGCGATCGCTATTCAGGAGCTCTTCGCTAAATTCAGACAGAAGGATAATTTTCCATCCGGACCTGTTTGCCGTCTGGATAAGAACTGTCATCAGAGCTGAATTAGGAGCTGAAGAGACGAGGGCCAATGTCCTTGGTTTCTTTACCTTGGGCAACAATCTGTGCATGATCTCCCATGCCAGCACAAAGTAGGACAAGCATGGAATATCCCTCAGTAATGGAAGCATCTTTGTGTCGTAGCATGCTGCCTCAGGAACCTCAACCTTGGATGTGGCTGTCACAGGATAACAAGAGGCAACATGATCACCCACTTTCAGTTTCCTCACACCCTTCCCTATAGCGGTGACAACACCGCTGAAGTCTAGAGCCACGACATTGTGTGTCTGAGAGGAATGTTTGTTCCAGTAGAGTGTTTGGCCAAAGTTCATGTCTGAAACAGTCACAGGGCAGTAGTCTGAAGAATGAACACACACTCGCAGGAGCTGAATCTCAACAGAATCGTCCTGTAGAAGAGCAACCTTTTTGTCACAGGTCACAGCGGATATGTTATCTACTCTATAAGGGTCCCTGCTTTGAAGAGCAAATTGCTCAAAATTCCAACAGCGGACTCGCTGTTCTGGGCAGGCGATGCCTGTTAACGGCGTTCGCACAATTGTTGTTGAACTTATCTGACCTCGGTCTATTGTGACCTCTGGATCCTTGCAGGTGTGGATGACCTGAACCAGGGCCTGGATGTCTTCACATGTCACTGAAGCAAGGTCAACTAACTGAAACGAGAGTTCTGATATCTCAGCTGCACATGCCCTCGTCATCCCAGACATCACAAACCCAGAGCTGACATGATCCACGGTCTTCTCTGATGATCGGTAGGTTATGACTCGGATGTTACAGGAGCGTTTGAGATCTTTTAAAGCTACCACAATCTGGCGAAAGTGTTCGCAGCAGTCCACCAAGCTGTCTAAGGTCTTCTCTATTGTCAGATGACTGAGATCTTCGATGCCCCAAACAAAAAGGACCTCCTCAAAGCAACAGTCACCGTGAAGAGATTGAGACACCAAATCCGGGAGTTGTGAACAAACCCAAAGTTCCCTGTTAGGGATATAAGTTGAGTCTGGGTTTAGAAATGGTCTCAATGCTTTAGTAACTCCTAATGTGTCCTCAAAAACGAATGCCTTTGGCCGGTGGCGTAAAAGGAAATCGTTCCCAACGGACGTTGGTGGATGATGGTGAAGTTCAGTGTGGAAGAAAAGAGACTCCGCAACATCCGAGCAAACACCCAAAAAGAAAATCCGAACTTGTTTGAGTTCTACTAAAACATGTCCTTCTTTAGAAGAAAAGCATCCACACACATCGATGCAGTCTGACCTTATTTCAGTTGCTCTCAAATACAGAACCATCTCCTCTTGCAGGGGTCCAGAGATCACCACACTGCCAATCCCAGATGGCAATCCTGGCCTCACATGCAATCCTCCGTTAGCAACCACAGCAGTCATTTGGAGGAAATAATCCAACACCACGGGATGTAGAAAGTACTCATGAAGCTGCTTCAGCAGTTCACCTGGGACTCTTACGACAGACACAGCCTCCTTGAATTCCTCTCCGAAATATACTTCGTCAAGCTGTCGGAAGACAGGACCATACTCGAAGCCAGCATAGTTGAGGATAGAGTACACCTCGTCCCCCCTTTTGACTGATGGGCATCTACCGAAGATGGCACCTAGGCAAATGGTTTGTTCTTCAATTAATGTTTGACCATTTCTAATGGTCATTGTTCCTGATGCATGTGTTGCTGTGGAAGACAGTATCTTGAACATGGTGTCATTCCCAGTATGCTCCAGGATTACCTTCATTTGATGAGAGTTTGTACAGAGAGTAAATAAGCTTTGAAAAGTAACACTGAGCTCAATTGATGATATAGGTATCTTTGGCCTTGAACTAGCCATGATCGAGGCATAGGCCAGTTCCACATACAAAGCCCCTGGAACAATGGAAACACCATTGTTTTTGTGCTCCCAGAGATACGGCATAGTGTGGGTTGAGATGATGCACTTGTACTCCTTCTTGTCGTGCTTTGTTTTCGAAATCAGAGGATGATTAGACGGAGCAGCCATCTCATTTCCTTGTCTGACAGCCTCAAAATGCACTTCATTTCTTTGAGTATCGAATTGGTACCTTGGGCAGGATGTTGGTGTTGTCTCACACCCTGCGTAGAACTGGTCCCAGTCGATCTCTCTCCCCAGCTCAAATAGTTTGGATACTGTTGCCAGTATTGTCTCGTGATCTTTCTCTGGCTGTGCAGAGGAGAAAACATTTATGTCATTTCCTAAAGTCTCTTGGATGTTCCTTTGAAGAGCCCTTCTAGGACCTATCTCCACAAAGACAATACTCTTCTTTGTCTGGTGGTCTTTGGTTGCCGCTCTGAGTGTTTGTTCGAAATAAACTGGTTGTCTGATATTCTGTGCCCAGTATCTCCCTGTGGTGAAATCGCCATCGGAACACATTTCTCCCGTCACTGTAGAAAACAGTTCACACTGCATCTTGTTTGCGGTCAAACAGCCAATACTGTCCTTTACTTGATCTACTATGGGCTCCATCATCTGGCTGTGGTAGGCAGCAGGTACATCTAGTACATGAAGAAACAGGTTTTTGCCTTTGAATAGAGTTTCCAGTTTCTGACGAAGACTGCTGATAGCATCTGGATCCCCTGAGAGAGTGCAGGACTGGGGACTGTTATAGGCAGCAACGCAAATCTTCCCAGAGTAAACTGGGAGGACATTCAAGATATCCGACAGGGGAATGTTACTGACCACAAGCATTTTTCCACCGGTGACCATACCCTGTAAGACGCTGCGGTGATAAATCACCTTCACAGCATCCTCAAGAGACAAGAGGCCAGAACAGTGGGCAGCAGCAACCTCTCCAACAGAGTGCCCAAGAACAGCATCAGCTTGGATGCCCCAGTGCTTCAGGAGACTGGCGATGCCAACCTGAACGGAGAACAGCAGAGGCTGGACAACCTCTGGCTTGGTATAGTCATCGTTGTCCAAACCCTCAGCTATCTTTTGTACGATCCGAGTACTTTTGTAGTTGAGGAAAAGATTCTCAATTTCTCTAACCTTTTCTCTGAAAACAGGCTCCTCTTTGAGAAGTTGCTTACACATGCCCCTGTAAGTGACCCCATTTCCACAGAACACAAAAACCAATCTCATGTCTGACTTGGACTGCTCCACCTTGTTGTTGAAAGACTTCAGTTGGTTCTCTAAGTCGGAGACAGAGTGTGTCAGGAATGCTTTCCTGTACTTGTGTTTAGATAGGCTCCTGCGACATGCTGAGCTGAAGGCTAACGCTTGTATGTCAGACGTTTTGTTTCTAGTAAGTCTCTGACACGTGTCCTTTATACACATCAGTAAGGACTTTTCCGAGGCTGCAGACAAAACAAACACATTTCGGCAAGAATGAGTGGTTAACCTTGGGACTGTAACCTGCCTGTACTCTTTCACCACGGCATGTGCGTTTGTGCCTCCAAACCCAAAGCTGTTGACACCTGCCAGTCTGTCAGTACCTGTCACTTCCCACTTCTCAGCTGTGGTGGGAATGTGTATGTTGAGATCTCTGGCATCAATACTAGCACTGTCCTCAGAGTAGAAGACAGAAGGTACTATGGTTTCATGTTTCATCATCAAGAGTACCTTGATCAGACCTGCGACTCCGGCTGCAGATTCTGTGTGGCCGATGTTGCCTTTCACAGAGCCGATGCGGAGTGTGTCTGAGCCAGGAGGTCTGGCTGTGGCGATGACTTTGGAGATGCTCCCTGCCTCTGTAAGGTCCCCAACTGGGGTTCCAGTCCCATGAGCCTCAATGTACTGGACCGTGGCCAGGTCAGACGCAGAGTAGATTGTGCGCAGCAGGGCCTCCTGTTGGACCATGGACGGCTTGGTGATCGGCGTGACCGAGCGGCCATCTTGGTTGACGGCAGTTTTGCTGACGATGCCCCACACTTTATCAAAGTCCCTCAGAGCCTGTGCATGGAAAAGTATTTCAACAGTGAGCATCCGTATTGCAGTGACATTTCAAAAGGTATGCGTTTCTTCAATACACAATGGAATGGGTACTTACATTTTTCAGAGGCTTCAGTAAAACTATCCCGCACCCCTCTCCTCTGCCATAGCCATCTGCACTGCTGGAGAAAGGTTTGCTGGTACCATCAGGTGAGATCATCTTTGCTTTGCTGAGAGCGACAAAGACTCTGGCCTCCAGAATGCAGCTGACGCCCCCGCACAGAGCCATCTCACAGTCACCTGACATGGGTAAGTATTTTAATGCTGGCAACATTTTTTGGAGGATTTACAAATAATCAGATATACTGTACCTTGTTTTATTGCCTGGCAGGCTGAATGCAGAGCCACCAGAGATGAGGAACAAGCACTATCAATAGCGAACGATGGACCGGTGAGGTTGAAAACAAAAGAAATCCTGTTGGCTGCCACACTCATAGCTGTACCTGTGCCGTTGTAATGGGTGATGGTGTCTGGACTGTTGTTCAACAGGGTTTCATAATCCCTGTTCATAAGACCTGTAAAGACATTTAGATTATATTTTATAGTTTTACATTCTTACAGTTTTAAATATTCCGGTTTTAGAAAAAAAATGTTTTTTGTGTGTTTGTTTTATGATATAGCAGTCATTGGTGGTGTGTAAAATATTAGGTACCTATATAAACCCCTGTTCTGGTGCCACTTATTTTCTCCATTGGGATCCCAGCATCCTCGATTGCTCTGTATGTACACTGGAGTAACAGTTTGTGCTGCGGGTCCATGAAGTTTGCTTCAGCTTCAGAGATGCCAAAGAACTTGTGATCAAACTCATTGAACCTGATAGATTGAGATTGGAAATTCAGGAGGGGAAACATATAAACATTGGACAATTTCTCAAGGGTCCGTTTTAACTTAGCTACTCTCCATGCAAGACTTTAGGGGTCTTACCCGTCTATGAGAGCAGCTTTGGTTGTCTGTGTTTTCCCAGGTTTGCTGTGATCAGGATCATACCAGTAGGTGCTGTCAAACCTCTCCTCTGGGATATCAACAGCACAGTTCCTTCCTTCCAACATCACTTTCCAGAAGGAATCAAGCCCCTCTCCTTAAACAAAAGGAAAATAGGTGTATGTTGTGCATAATTTACATTTCAACAGAAACAATAAATCACAATACATATATCCTTGTCACACATTCTTACCACCAGGAAAATTGCATCCTATTCCAACAATGGCAATCTCTTCATTAGTACCATCCATTTCTTTTTCTCAAACTTTACAAGGTTGCAGAAATGTGAATTGGCTTCCACATGCTGGTAGGAAACTTTTTTGGAAGGAAAATGTTGTCAGTATGTTTTCAGGTTTCTGATCCAAGTTGTCCCCTATAGAGCCCAGAATTGTGTCTCTTCCTGTGCATGTGGTGGTGAGGGCTCCTCTTTATAAACCCAAACCTCTCTACAGATCTTGATGAAGCCCTTGAAAACAAAGGAGCAGATTCCCAAACAACGGCCAGTTTATTTAAAGCCACGTGAGCCATTGCTCAGCTAATGGCAGGTTTAAATGTCCATGCAATTAACCTTAACTACAGGGTTTGATTCCTTTCAAAAAGACACAATGTATCCTTCTGTCTATCTCCCTCTGTTACCGTTATGAAACTGGACACGACTGTCAGAGGAGGGTCATTGTCTCTTTAGATCCCAATTGATTGGTGATCATTATTCTTTCTGAGGTTACACGCGCCATCAGTCGGCGTATAACTGTCTGAGACTGACATACAACGTTTATGTCAATTAAAAACAACATTACTTTTAAATACGTTTTATTTGAGCCTCTTTCCAATAGAGAAACAGATCAAATCATGGTATTCAGTTTCTTTGCACACAATGTCAGTACGGTATATACATTTCCACTCCAACTTAGAACACGAGATGTTCATCATCTCTTTTAGCACATGAATAAATTAAAACTGTATATGAAAATGAATAAGTCTGACCAAAATATCCTGCAGATCTCCACAATTCAAATATGAATTGCTCTGGGGACAGAACAATGAATACAGCCATCTTGTAGTTACATTCTACATGTACATTAAGTTGGTACAGTTCTTAATTCATTTTTGTACACCTATGATAAAATACTGAGGATTTCATCCATCAAAAAACAACATAACTAATGGATCATTTACATTATATTTCCCAGGAGAAAAAGACTAGGGCCAGAAAGATTTTGCAGCAAACTGTTTTTCCTCATACCTTTGATAACATATCAAATATAGGAGATTTTATTTACAGATCTGTTACAGAAAACAAATTTGTCATTGTGCTGCAGAAGCCATGATGGCCAATGCTTATGCTGTTCTCCCATTCATTTCTGTAGCCTCTAAAATGGCATCTGATAAGAAAGATCAGTATAACTTTAACAGCACAGATGCGGTTCTCCAAATCATAAATAAAAACAAAACATGTAAATGTGGGGGGAGTATGACAGAAAACTATAATCTGTGACCTACAAAGGCTTTTCCATTGGTTGATATTTCCAGCAGACCACATCTGTCTCAAGAGTCACTATTAGCCACTGACTCATCTGGGGTCCAGAGACTTGCCCTCCACAACCAGCTTGATCTCTTTGGCGTCTAATGTTTCATAAGTCAGCAGCGCGTCAGCCAGCTTCTTGTGCTCGTTGCTGTAGGTCTTCAGGATGTTTTTAGCGCGCTCGTACGAGTCCTGTTCAGAGACAGACGAACAAAAACCGTTGGAAAACAAAGAAAATGCTCAACAAAATTCAAAAGATGGTAGAGATGAATCTCTTGAGATTGAAAGGAATCTCGAGTGAGATTGAACGGGGAGGGGTACCTTGAGAAGGGCCCGGACTTCCTGCTCGATGGCGGCCTGAGTCTCAGGACTCTGTTTGGTCAGGTCAGCGTAGGTCATGACCCCGAGCTGAAAGCGGCAGAACACAAACAATGAGGTTTACAGATACACCTGACCTCTTACCCAACAGCAGCTCAGAGCAGTAACAGAGTTCCTGGGTTGCCAGATTTGTAGCAAACGGGAGGAAAGTGCCTTAAGCCATAACGTTTCAACCCAACATAAACACAGCTCTATGGTTGACGGTGTGGGTTAAATATCAACGAATAACAACTGATATCAAAAGTTAGGTTTTAGTGGTCATTCTGATTAAAGGACCCTGAAGAGGGAGATGCTCAATATTTGCTAGTTTATCAATTTACTATCTACGATATCAATACGATATCAAGCAATATAACTGCGTGCTGCCCATGTAGCGGCAAATGTCAGGCAACTTGGGAGAGCAGATCTCTCAGGTTTGAGTCTGAAATCAGGGCAGAGGGAGAGATTAAGGTGGAGGAAGTCTGGAATGTGGTGGCTCAAACACAAGCTGGCCATGAGAAAAGCCGGAGAATGGAATTTCTGCTCTACAGCAAACGCTGGCTTTGTGTCGTGGGTCACCAGGATGAAGCCATCGTACTAGCTGCGCAGTAAACCGCATCCTTAGTTACATTCAAATCCAACATTTTTGGTATTTCCAAAAGGCGGAGCGTCTCATACCTTGTCACTCATTCCAAATCTGGTCACCATCATCTTAGCAATTCTGGTTGCTCCGTCAAAGTCACTTGAAGCTCCTACAATTCATAAGAGAAAGCTTGAGATACAACATGGTGAATGTTGCTGCTGATCAAAATATGATGTTCCTTCATATAAAAAAAAACAAAAAACTGGACTATGCTTTTCTCCAAAGTGACCACCAGTGCAGTTGGGTGGATAAGAACCTGATCTAGAGTCAAATTCTCTAACACCCTCATCAGGATACTTGATAGATACGACCATCTTCCTATTGGCCCAGTCTTCTCACCCGTGGTGATGTAATCGTCTCCGAAGATGAGCTCCTCGGCCACGCGGCCGCCCATGCTGACGTCCATCTGGGCGAGGAGCTGCGCCCGCGTCTCGCTCCAACGGTCGTTCTCCGGGAGCATGGACACCTGTGGAAGGATGGAGGGAGAGAGAGAGACGAAGAGAGAGATGATTGGGCCTTGTTAAGACACAGGACAGAAAGGCTGTGATGATGGGTGATTCCTCACGTGTCCAAGCGTGGGTCCTCGGGGCATGATGGTGGCCTTGTTGATGGGCATGGCGTCCTTGGTGTAGTACGCTACGATGGCATGGCCAGACTCGTGGTAGGCTGTGATGGTCTTGTTCTTCTTATCGATCTCCACACTCTTTCGCTCAGGACCTGGAACATGTCAAAGACAAACAGGCAAAGTCTCAGTGTGAAATATCCTTCTGACAATTCTAGATATGACATTACTGTTATAAAATAATTCACTGCACTATGTACACACACACGTGTCGCCAAATTTATTCTGGGATGCAGACTTAAACTGACCTGACAGTCTCTGTCTGCAGACATGCACTAAACTGACAGTCTCTCTGTCTGTAGACATGGACTGACCTGACAGTCTCTGTCTGTAGACATGCACTGACCTGATCGTCTCTGTCCATAGATATGCACTGACCTGACAGTCTCTCTGTCTGTAGACATGCATTGACCTGATAGTCTCTGTCTGCAGTCATGCACTGACCTGACAGTCTCTGTCTGTAGACATGCACTGACCTGACAGTCTCCCTGTCTGATGGGAATTAAAAAGTTATATCCTGTTGTTAATCCATTGCACATGTTCTGCAGATAGAGGTTAGGCAGAGTGTGAGAGTCTGTGTGTGTGTGAGGGTGTGTGAGAGTCTGTGTGTGTGTGTTTGTGTGTGTGAGGGTGTGGGAGAGTCTGTGTGTGTGCATGCAAGAGCCCACTCTAACCCATGAGGATCTTGTCCTTGGCAAACTCCAGCTCCTTTATGGTGACCATGTCCTTCCCATCCACGGCTGCCTTCAGCGCTGCCTGGTTCACCAGGTTCTCCAGCTCCGCCCCTGTGAAGCCCACAGTGCCCCGGGCGATGATCTCGGCCTCCACCGCTAGAGTACAAAACAGAGGAGGGTCTGTGAGCCACATCACGGCCCACCACTGAGGGCTCTCTCAGCTAGACCCCAGGATCAGGTGTCCGCACAGCTCCGGGTCGCTACAGTTTGACCCCCGTGAGAAAGCGCTTTTCTATATCAATTTACACCTGGGTCAACCATGCAGCACATCAAACGTTTGGTTTTTGAAGTATTGGGTATGAGGGTTCTGGTGCTCTGGCTCTGTGATTGGAGGTTACCTACCAGGATCCACTTTGATCTTGGTCAGGTACCAGTTGAGGATCTCCGTGCGTCCCTTCACGTCAGGGCGGGGCACAGTCACCTGCATGTCAAACCTGCCAGGCCGGACCAGCGCACTGACAACCACAGAGAGGGAAGAGAGGGGGAGAGAGAGAAGGATGGATCGAGAGGGAGCCAGAGAGAGAGAGAGAGAATGTTCACAACCTGAAGAGCTGTCACCATAGTCACCCACACCGTCGTTCAAACTTAGCTATCACCTCACGTGAAAAAGGGATCTCAGTCGCTTTCACATACAAGTGGATCAGTGTGTGACACTGTGAGCAGTACAGATCCCATTTCCATGTACCACAGACTAGCTGCATGCCTGAAAGGGTCATTACCCATTTGGGAATAACCATGAGAATCTAGACAACCAATGAGAAGTTCCGTCAAGCTGAGCTGTTTGTTCTTAAAGCAAAGTGAAAATAACCTTTTGAACCTTTAAGACTTGGCAACCCGTCAGGTCTATCCCAACCAGAGGACAAAGCCTCAAGTTGGATGTGGAGTGTAAAAAAGCCTAGTTGCGCCACAAACTGTAAACATACTTGTCCAATGCCTCGGCAAAGTTTGTGGCTCCGATAACGATGACCCCTTCGTTTGTTTTGAACCTGTGAATTATTTAACCGTTAATGACATGGACACACAATCCAAGACAAACATTGTAAATTTCATATCCAGTCCATTTTCTTTGATCTGACGCCCTCTTTTAAACTACTTGTAAACCAATAAAAGGGATTTAAAAAGACTTTTGAATGAATTCCAAGACTTAAAACAAACACAAGCCAACAGATGATCATTTGTTGTCAGACGCTGGACGGACGCACCCATCCATCTCTGCCAGCAGCTGGTTAATGGTCTGTCTGGAGTAGGGGTGCATGGGAGACTCAATCCTCTTCCCCCCCACGCTGTCCAGCTCGTCTATGAAGATCACACAGGGGGCGCTGGCTTTGGCCTCCTCTATGAGCCAGACAGAAGGAGAGGCTGCAGGTTACGCTACCGCTCAAAGTCCCCTTTCACGGACCAGAACCAGTGGGTAAGCGAGAGCCATACAGGTTGAAACAAAGACTTCCTTGATACAGAACAAGCCAACAAACGTCCCTGCCCCCAAAAAAATTGGCTTCAGGGAGGTTTCATCGCTGGAACTCACTGAAGAGGTTCCTGATGCGACTGGCTCCAACGCCCACGAACATCTCGTCGAACTCGGAGCCGGAAGCATAGTAGAAGGGCACGTCGGCCTCCCCGGCCACAGCACGAGCTAGGAGGGTCTTCCCTGTGCCTGGGGGCCCCACCAGCAGGATACCTGAGCAAGGACAGGTGGCACATCAACACATTACCAACCCCTTCCAAGGTGAGTGGATGGACATTTTTCCTGTTTATGGAAAAACAAATTGTCTAAAATGTGAGAGCAGGGATATGCTTTTAATTCGCTTTAACAGAAAACACGAACTGAGGAAAACTGAATATAGTTCAAGCTGGAGTTACCTTTTGGTAGCTTTCCTCCCAGAACGGTGAACTTCTGGGGGTTCCTGAGAAACTCAACCACGTCCTGGAGTTCGTTCTTGGCCTCCTCCACTCCTTTGACGTGTTCAAATGTAACGTTCTTCATCTGGACTGGGTCCACGGCAGAGTCCAGCCCAGACGTAGCGCGGAACCTCACTGCACAAACGCACAGTGATGCAGTCAGACCAGCAATACCGGGAAACAGACGCGATCATCTGTCACGATCATCATTAGCATCGGTGACGATGCTCACTGACATGTCATCTGGTATTAAGAACTACACACCACTCCTGAACAATACAATATTTCTCTAAAGATGACATGGACCCGCACTTCTTAATCAAGCAACAATACTCACTAGCACAACAAGTCAAACATTTAACAGGTTCTACTACAACGATTCACGTAACAACCTACTCTCCATGAGTGAAGCAAAGCAAGTCCTGTGACAGCATATCCAGTCCTAATAAATATCTACCTATCAGACTTGTCATTCTCTTGTGGTGTGAATGTAGGATCGTTCATGCGAGCATAAGAATGAATAGAAAACAGAAACAAACCGGTATCAGAAAAGGAGCCTTTACCCGATAGAAACGGGGATCTTGACAGGCCGTAGACTCCCACCAGCAGGAGAACCAGCAGAATCAACCTGGTCCTCTTCAGAGAGTCTGCCAACACAAGACAGGCCTGTCACATGGGGCGGGCAGGAAGGAAACTCAACTAAGCAGCCCCACCTTGTGGAAACTTGGAAGAACTGCGAGTGATTAGAAAGAGATTACAAAACCACTGTTATGTGGTTTTGTAATCTGTCATAACAGAGCAGCATTGACCATGCCTTTTAAGATGTTGTGGTAAGATTAGCCACTCAAAATCTACATCTGAAAACCTGAGTGTTACAATGTTGTGACTTTAACAAGCTCTAATTTGTGGACCCTTTCATTCATCATAGAAGTGTTCAGGGGCTGAAGTGTGATTGCCTTGTGTCCTCCGGGTGAAAGCCTGAGACCGCATGAAGCCTTCAGTGAAGCCTGTCTTGAAGGCATCTTGCTGGTTATCAGGAAGGTTTTTCTGCTTCATCACTTGGTCCAGACTTTCTGCCTCTGCTCCCTTTTCCCTCATGAGAAGACCCTGTGTGTGTGTGTGTGTGTGTGTGTGTGTGTGTGCCCATGTCAGACAGCAAATGTGATTGAATAATGTTAGGTGACAGAGGAAAAAAAGAGAGGGTGGGAGAAGGAAGAAAAAAAAAATTAACAATGGGATTAATGTGGACCAGCCAGGTCACAAGACATAACATGGCCTCATTAAATGTGAATTACCTTGCTGAATGTCAAAGCATTTCGGGTAAAAACGGTTGAAAACTGCCTCATGTATAGCACAGCGAAGCAGCTTCATACGCAACAAGAAAAGAGCAAGATGCCTTGAAAAAGCAAGGACTTTCCCTTCCTCCTCACGTCCCGGGCCCCCCCCAGGTAAACTATTTGCCTGTGAAACACACTAAAAAGAGACACAGAGGGTACACTGAGTGCTAGCCTGTCCGCTGGGGTTTGGAGTTATGCGACATGTAGAGGAACACATTGCTGGGCTGACCTTCAGGAAGGCTGGAGTGTGGCCATCTGGTTCTCCTGGGCTTTCGTAACCAGACTCCATTCTACCGCTTTTGGTCCGTAGGGTCTTGAAGCCCCGATTCTGGATCCACACTGCAGTATAATAGATTGCGTCGCACAAATCAGCAAAATAGGCTACTGTCAAACTGAATGTAGAGTTGTAACATAGCAACAGGACCTTGTCTATGTCTTGATTCCTCACCTTGAGAGAACTGGAGATCTGAGAGGGCAGTTCGTAAGGGACTGGGGTTCTGTCTGTGGAATATGGGGTGGGCAGACACTCCCAGTCCTCCATGAGTGAATCCTACAGAAGGTAGTACACGTCGCAACAGTTTACTTCTGATGTACATTAGCCATCCTCTGGACCATGCACGGTGACGCTAACGCAAAGAGTGATCGTACAGATGCTTCTCCTAGTAGCCTGGTGATCAACACCTCTCCAATGCTCACCATGATGGCAAACTAGACGAATCATGTAGCAATCACAGGATTACACAACTCAAAACACCCAACTGAACAAGACACACATTCAAATTAAACAGTAACAGTACATTTGCGCTTCCTGCCAACCCCACACATGGGTCGGGCCCTCACCATGTTTGTTGTGGAAGAAGGAGTCTGAGGAGACATGAGACGTCCTCCAGGCTGAGGCAGGGGGAGCGTCTCCAGGCCTGAGAGAGGGCAGCAACCTGCAGACCAGCTGGTCCAGCTGACCCACTCCCAGCTCCGACAGGCCCAGGTCCCGCAGGCTTACGCTGGGCTGCAACACGCACAACGGAGTTGGGACCTCATGGGTATCGCATGGCGGTTAGAGCATCTGACTACAGATTAACAGGTGCAAGGGTCAAACGCCCGTAGGTTACACACCGTGGGAATGTGCTAAAAGAGCAGCACGATAGAGCCTCGTTCAAAGCTCAGTGAGACCAATCACCACGCTTTATGACGACACAACCTGCCATTTCAAAAGTGTTGGATTTAGGTGCAACTGACTGTCATCCTGAGGCTCTGAAATAGATGCCACAATGATTTGGCTTTTGTCCCAGTCACACAAAGATCTCAAGCCTTCAGTATGACAGGTCTGCATGTTGGTTAGTGCTATAAATATTTGAGGTCATGGAACTCCGAGCTGGTGGCTGCAGACTTATCACTGTCCCTGTATCAACCTCTCTTGACATGTAATGTAAACTGCTGGCACGTACACATTTTTTCCACATTAGCGCTGTGATCGTTGTACGTGTTACCTCCATCTTTGACTTATGTAAATGCTGTAATTAAAAAATTTGTTTTTTTACATACAAGCTTAACTTCATGGGCGATGTGATGATCGTAACGATGACAACATATGTTTGAGAACAGTGGCGGTAGCCACTGGGCTGGTGGTCCAGTGGGTACTTGTATCAGAGGTAAAGCTAGTTGCACTTCCTTTAATTATGATATCAGTGACAGACCAAACCATCAGCTAGTCAGACAAACAGCAAGTTCAGTTCTGACTTGGTAAGAAGTACTGCCCCATGCAGTGTGCCTTTAAAGTTCGTTTAAAGTATTCTTACCTCTCTGAACAATTGCTCCTGCTCTTGACAGAGGTCTTTCTGTTGGTTTTGGACAGAAACAGTGGCTCCAGAGCAAGCTGCGCTCTTCAGGGAATGGAAGGCATTGATGAGTTGACTAAGGGGAACGGTTACCTAGGACGCAGATTTGGGAGACAGAGATACATCATCAATCAATGACTCACGCTTGGGAAAATGACAGAAACTGGTTAACTGACCAACTAAAACATCGATGACACTAGATACTAGTAAACGCTAGTCAAAGCATATGTGGTGCAATGGTATGGACAGTAATCACTAATGCAATAATGGTTTGGTATCAGTGACTTCTGATTTACTCCAACATTGGAAGCAGCATGTGGGTACTTCATAGCGCATTGTACTGTTATTGTGTTACACTACCAACAGAACAAGTTAGATCGATAATACGATGCTTAAAATCTGATACATAACATATGACCTCTTACATAACCAAAGTTTCTTTCCAACACACTATGTAGCTAGGCGTGCTACATTTAGAAGCTAGCAAAACTGGGTTAACTATACTATATGTTATCTACTGTAGATCAGCTGGACAAATATTATCGATACAATTAAAGCGAACTAGTAATTCTAGCTATCTAGATTGGTGTCATATAAAATCGCTTGAGTTGTTGAAACAACGTCAGAATATCCAAGTGGTTAATTTAAATCAGTGTGATCTGTTACAATGTGGTACTGAGACAGCTAATGGTAACGAGAACATTGTGTCCTGCCGGCCGGCCTTTACTGTACCTGTGGCTGAAACGTTGTCGTGAGCGAAAACATTATTCCAGCGAACAGTAATCAGATTGGAAGCTATTCAGAGGGGGTTGGTGTGTTAAAACAGACCCTCTAAGTAACTAAATCAGACAAATCCCGACTGCTGTCCTTTTGTTTTTCTCTTGTTACCCAACGCCAACTTCTTCCCGAAAATGGCTTCACAAAAGGTCAAAAAGCCTACAAAGTGACGTGTTACGAAATGATTGCTACCGGTTGAATCACTTACGTATCCTTGTGGCTGCCAGGTCAAAAAGAATGAACCATATTCATATTATAATATATTAATCTACCTAATAGTGTGAGGCCAGTTATAGATTATACAAAGTTACATTGTTTTACAAACAGCTCATACCATTATTGATTTAAAATGTGCAAAACGCAACTTAAAGTGATACAACTGAAAAACACAATTTTACAATTAAATTGCTCTGAAAACAAAAACAAAACAAACAAACAAAAAAACAAATCAATGCACGATCAATATAGTGATCAGTTTTCTGACGTCGTTTGCTTTTCAATCCCACATTGACCTAAAGTGGAGCTAGTGGAATTATAGTTGCCAAACCCATCCCGTGACGACACATATGCGACGTAGGACCCCACAACCGAAGGAGCGGATTTCAAATTTCAAAACAAACCGTGTATTGGTGTAGTGCCAGGAATGCACAGCGAGTAGTGATAGACCCACATCGTTTTTGTCTCACGTCAATGACTATTCTTATGCGGGTCGATTAAATAGTATGCATTGTATAGAGTCGTATATTTTTTTCAATCCACAACGGACCAAATTCTAACAAGCAGAATGGACTCCAGTGAAACACTTGGGGCCCCCGCTGATGGCTCGGATGGGAATTCGTTCGAAGTTCCAAAGCCTCCGTCAATTGAAGACTTCGTTATTTTAAAGCCTATCAGCCGCGGTGCTTTTGGAAAGGTTTTTCTCGCAAGAAAGAAATGCTATCCAAGATTATATGCCATAAAGGTAAACACAGTCATTCATCTCGTCTTAGTGTTTGATTGCAATGAACATTACCTTAGTGGGGTCTGTAGCTCGCGCTAGCTATAGCTGCTTAGATAGTGGTCTACTTTGGCAACTAAAATGCACTGAACTATATATCTTTCGTTTTCCTTCAGGTGATGAAGAAAGCAGATATGGTCGACAAAAATATGGCGAATCAGATGAAAGCGGAGAGAAATGCATTGGCACTCAGCAAAAGTCCCTTTGTCGTTCACTTGTTCTACTCCCTTCAGACAGCAACCAAAGTGTATCTGGTGTGTGAATCAATGACTGCGAAACACGACCATTCAGACTGTAGTCCCTTGTCCTCGTCATAAATAACAATACTACGACATTCGCCCTAACGTTTCAATTCATGTTCACCCACAGGTAATGGAATACCTCATTGGTGGCGATGTGAAATCTCTCCTCCATGTTTATGGATATTTCGATGAGGACATGACTGTGAAATACATCTCTGAGGTGGCGCTGGCTTTAGACTACCTCCACCGTCATGGGATAATCCACAGGTGCTGCAACGTTTCAGTGCTATTCTGTGGAGGTGTTCTGTGTTTCACATTGTTAATATCAATCTTGCAATCTGTTTACTCATCTAGGGATCTGAAGCCAGACAACATGCTTGTATCAAATGAAGGCCACATCAAACTAACAGATTTCGGCCTTTCCAAAGTCAAACTTGAAAGAGGTATTGTAATTAACTGACCCCCTAACCTGTCTCGAATTTGTTAAAAGGGCAGTCTTGTTTGTTTTTTACTCAATGAAATGTTGCCTGGTATCTTATTATTTCCTCAGAAATAAACCTGGTTGATATCTTGACAACCCCTTCTCTGATCAAGCAAAAGGAAGATTATTTCCGCACCCCTGGTCAAGTTTTATCCTTGATAAGCTCCCTTGGCTTTGTGAGTGAACTTGGCTCAAAGCCAGACGGGCACATCCACACCTGTGCATCTGCTGCGGCGGATTTTGAGATATTTGATTTGTGCCGCCAGATTAATGCATTGTATTGACTTGTAGTGGATTATGTTGATGTCAGAGTACACCTGGGGTGGAGGGCAAGCAGTGCAGCAGTGCGTCGAGGGTGTTCAGTCCAGTGTCCTGTGAGAAAATGGAACGGAGTAACTCTTATTGCTCGCCCATGATGAGGAAGAAGAGAGATACTCCATATTCCCCTGTTGGCCCCATGTGGAATTTAGGTAAATCACTCTATCTTCAAATACCAACAAACAAGTCTACCTTGACAGTGACAAACCTTGTAGTTCAGGTTTTTATTGGCAAGAAAACATGAGAAACTGGTTAGATTCAAGATAAAAAAAACCTGTTTCCTGTAGACCGGATTGTTGAAAAAAGATTCTAAATCCTTCAGATGGTGCGTGGATGTATAACCTCCGTAGCAAGTAGAAAATACCATGACATTTCTTTGACCAATATGTCCACTTGAATGTGTGTGTCTCCAGGGCACCACAGTGGTGTGTTCAGCCCATCTGCCTTGGCCAGGAGCCTGACTCCCAGACTGCTGAAGAGCAGGAGGAGGTTTGAGAGCATGGACAGCAGCCAGTCATGTCTGTTCCCTTCACCTACTGTCTCAGAGAGTGGGGTCAGCCCTCTATGGGAATTTGAACAGGTTGGAGACTAATAAAAATAACTAATTACATTATTGTCAATGTACACAAGTTGACATTTGTCAGGCAATGGAAATGTGTCAATGCAAATTATTTGTCTTGATAATAGCTGATAGTATCAGTAAATTTGATTCTCCCTGACTTCATTCATGCATAAATACAATACAGGCAATTCTTTTTGAAATTGTTATTCTTCACTAGGAGAAGGAGAACCTTGCACATCTATACAGCCAGAATGGGAGCAGAGCGACTCCCACCTCAGCAGGCAAGGAGACCTCTGAAATGAATAGCCTCTCTGCCCTCGCGTCGATGGACAGCCGTGACCCGAATGCCAAAGGACGCTCGCTTTCCATAACCGGAGACCTATCCAACAAAATCAAAACTGACACTATGGCCGGAAAGAAGCTACAGTTCATCGATGTGGAGCCCCCTGCCCTGTCCCAGAAGACTGAACTCTGTCAGCCGACAAGTGCTGACAGACATGTGGCTGACAGCCATGGTCTCTCAGGGAAACAACCAAGGAGAAGTCTGTCTGTGAAAAGAGGCTTTGAGGAGGTTGATAAAAGCCCAGAACTAATGGGGGCGCGTGCCAAGAAGAAGGATGCAGAATACAAGAGGTGCTACAAGGTCCTGGAGGAAGACGTGAAGTTCCGCACTGGTTTGACCGACTTGTTTTCTACAGTTCAGCTACAAGAAGGAAGATCTGGAAGTCAAGCATGTGGAATGGTCCAAGGACAGTTGGCCAAATCTCCAAGCTCTGTTGTTGTGGAGAAAAACCTCCTTTGTGAGTTGGAGGAGCCTGGAGAAAATGAGGTCAGTAGGGAAGTGACTGGCGCGAACGTCACAACCTCATTGGTTGACCATCCACAGCATAACTTGAGCCTTGACTCTGATGGGCCCCATCATGAAATGGCTCTCATCAGCAGCTATCCTGACACACAGCAACGTCGCCTGTGTGCCAAAGACCTGCATTCAACATCATCTGAAGAACTGGAGAACGATGTCGGAGCTGTCACCCAAATGCCAGAGACGCCTGTTCTCTTCAGAATGGGAATGCCCAGACCCGCACACTGCGATTTCCAGACTGGAGAATCCAAGCGCTCCTTCCTCGACCGAGTCCACGAGCTACCGGGCAGCGCAACAAAGTCTTCCTCCTTCCTCAAGCCCAGGAATGTCGTAGCGTTCCGAAGCTACTGCAGCTCTATCAACCGTTCCAATGTTTCCTGGAACTCTCGTCTCAGCCTGGGGTCTGTGGAGGCCATGGATATGTCCACCTCGGCCTCCCACCACAGCTTTCCTGCTGCCGTCACACCGGTACAGAAGAGGCCCAGTTCCAGTAGCTCCATCTACCAGGTACATGCAGGAGAATTCAAGGAATTTACAATTTCCTTGGTCGATATTCATAGTTTTACTGTTTTAGTCTCCTTAGATTGAAATGTAAGATGTCAACCTCTATTATATGGCAATGTTATATGAGAGACTTACTGACTGTTCCTGGGAAAAGCATCACTATTGCTACCTATTGTAGCTGAGTAATTATTATTATTATTTTTTTTTACTTCCTCAGACCCCACAGGCGATGACGCCTTCCCACACTCCCTTCAGGACTCCTAAGAGTGTCAGGAGAGGTGTGGTACCTGCTGAAGGCGTACCGATCCTTGGAACTCCAGACTATCTGGCCCCTGAGCTGCTACTGGGAATACCGCATGGTGAGATAACCCAATAGAGCTTAAGAACCCCTCTCAAGTTAAATATGGCATTATGGCGTTTCCCAATTAGGAACTACATCCGATTTGAGCCAGTTAGAATCTTGCGACTGAGATGTCTGTCAGTTAAGGGACTGACTCAAGCTAGCGACTAAGCGTTGATTCCTTCCTCAGACTTCATGGTGGACTGGTGGGCTCTGGGCGTGTGTCTGTTTGAGTTCCTCACCGGTGTGCCCCCCTTCAACGATGAAACACCTCAGCTGGTCTTCCAAAATATCCTCAACAGAGGTGCGCTGTCTGCAGTTTGCGATATGCGAAAGGAACCTTTCGTTTGTCTCGTCACACTTATTTAACCCAAGACATCCCGTTTAAGACATCCCGTGGCCCGACGGAGAGGAGGAGCTGTCTCCCAGATCCAGGAACGCCATCGAGATTCTCCTGACCATGGACCAGAACAAACGTGCAGGCCTCAAAGGCGAGTTCTGGTGTTTCAGTTTGAACTGTGCCATGTTTTTGTGTCATCGTGAACTGTGCCTTACCAGGTAGTTGTAAACAAATGGTTGTCATGCTCAGCCGGCCTAAGATATGTTTTGAAATCATCTTTGCTTTACAATTATCCAACAGGACTGAAGGACCATGCTTTGTTTGTGGGCTTGGACTGGGACAACCTACAAAACCAAACCATGCCCTTTATTCCCCAACCGGACAATGAAACAGACACGTCATACTTTGACGCGAGGAACAATGCCCAGCACCTAGCTGTCTCTGGCTTCAGTTGGTAGGTTCAAACAGACAAAACTCATCTTAAGAGATACAAGCCTTAAACTAATCCACTACCTATATTTTTGAGTTTTTAAATAAAATAAATTATGTATAAATATTATATATGTTCATAATTATGTGTGTGTGAATTGTCCATTTGTTGTGTAGCCTATGCCTTGCTGTGTGTATGCACTTGTTTTTGCCCAAATCAATGTGGTAACACTGCCATTGTCTGGTTAAACTGTAGAAAATTATTTTTGCGTTTGTTCTGTGATAAAAATCTACGAATAAAAATGTTTTACAGACTCAAGTTTGTTTCAATTATTCTGGATGATAGAGCAGGTAAGGGCAGTATATAATGTTCATGTGAGGTTAGCAAAGCAAAAAGATGGAAACCATCGAGTCACACCTGGTATCTGGGCTGTTTATCCACAGACTGTCCTATTCAAACGTCAACAACCTCTGATTAATGTCCAATAAATGAGAATATACACCTGAAATCATTAAGGAAAACTTTATTTGTGGCTTGAATTACATGCAAAGAGCTGCTCCCATAGGCATCATTTTATAGCATGGATCTGATTTGAGTAAAAAGGTGAATTGATCTATTTAAACAAATGAAAGGCTCCTTAAAGATTCAGTGTTATTGCCAATGCAAACATCATGTTACATATATTAATTTCCTTATTTAGTAATATACTACATTAATACAGTATAATGCATTTAAAATATTGCATTTTAGTTATAATTTACATCTCATTACTGTACAGCTATCATTATTATACAATTGACACATGAAAAACACACAAACACAAGGAAGCTATTATGATTTCAGTCAGACAAAATGTGCAGATCAACAGTTATTTCACACAATTTGAAAGACATTGCTACTTTTAAACATTAAAAAAATATATTTGAACGGATAGCAAATCATAAATAATGGCAATAAGTGACAAAAATCAAAATAATAATTTGTCATCCTTTTGGTTGCGTTGGATTTGTGTCTGTAAAGTATCTGGTATTTCACTGGAATCTGAACTGAACTGCAACTTAGAACAAGCTGTTCCTGAACCACATACCATAAGAACCTACTATCTGTTAACTGTTGAATTTCCAGCCTCCAGAATGAACATGTATTCAGATATGAAATATTATTGAACCTTTTCTGACATTTAGACTTATCAGTTGAATAGAAGACAACAATCTAATCGTCTAACAAAAACTGGCCTTCAATGTTGTCATGCTATTATCAAATTGTTAAACGACAACCAACTATAGAAAAATCAACACACTTTTTTTTTTAAAGGATTACTTGACATCTCTCACACATTATGCCATCACATTTGACTGTATACTACAGTTTGTACAATATCACAGCAGCATTGCTAAAGCAAGTTTTATGGATATGGTTGGGGTATTTCACTAGCAAGCGTCTCATTAAAAGGGTTTGAAGGACATGGAAGGAAACTCTCTTTGGCGTATTACAGTACAGATGCAGAGAGTTCCAGTGATGTCAGAACTTACCAACGGATATAAAAGGCGACGCGACTGAAGACAGAAACAATTAAACACGGCCATACTCCAACGTACGAACCTCACTTCCTGCAACCGTCCATCCGCAAACCAAAAAAATGGCTACCGTAGTACAATACTAGTCTACTAGTATTGTCTCTAAAAGCCTGTATGACTATGTAAGATGCAATCCAATACATTCACATTATTCTTTGATTTCACTTCCTAGTGCCATGTGCTTCCTCTCACTCTCTCCTAGTGCCATCTCCATAGTGCAAAAAGCTAGAGTTACTGAGCTGAGGGCTGGAGCAGAAGGGGGCTATGGCCGTTAGCCAATCAAAGACACAGAGAGATCTCCCAACACTCCATCCCTTGTCCATTTCGGCCATTCGACTTCTCAGTTGATTCGTCTGTAGGCGATGGCAGAATGTTCAAAGCAATGCATGTTATTGTATTTGTGTCACCACTTTCACTGTGTCAATATTTAATGCTATTGTACTGTGTTATAGTAAGCATGCATTACCTTCTTCTACGTTGAAAGTATACACGGATAAGCCACTGCACCACAAATGGCCATACCACTGCAAAGGCCACTGTGCTTGGAGACACGTCGAAAGGCCACCAGGAAGGTTTCTGAGAAACAAGAGATGTCATGAAAGAATCTGGCAATAGAGAACTATAAAAGGTTTTTTAGCTACACAATGATATACTCCAAATCCTGTGCGATTTAACTGACATAGACATGTAATTGAGACAATTTGACAGTATACATACTTGTTTATATAAATACATTGTAGTAAAATAGATATTGTATTTTTTGGTCAGATGATTGTCATTCCCCAGTACCTTGCTGTTGTTTTTTGCTGGGCTTGATGTATAACTGGGAGATAAAGTCAATGACCTTGCCTAGGAAACAGATCAATGGTATTTTTATGAGATGAAGCCAGATGAATCGTGATGAACATGTAACATTTCCTCGGTTATGAATAAAAACATGTGGGGAAACCTCACACCGTGCATACTTTAACAGGTTAATTAATGATTAATATGAACTAACTAACTGATTACAAAAAGTAATAAATAAAAATTAGTTTAGCCTTTTCTTTTGCGTTTGAAAAACCATTCCCACTGACCTGGGAGGCGGTGAGAGCCTCTAGAGTGTGCAGCCTCTCTAGCACACTCTGCATGTCTTCCTGGAGTCTGGCCAGAGCCACTACTATCTGCTCGTTCAGGCTTCCCTCAGGTAGCCCATCACCACCCCAGCGGTCTCCATCCCCTCCGCTGCCCTGCGTGGGGCCCTGCGCCCCAGGACTTTGGCTCGATGACCTGGAACCTGGAACAAAAGACGTCAACACATTTTTTGCAATGGGAAATACATCTGCACAAGCCATTCAAACCACAGGTGAGATGGATTATTCACTTTACCAAAAACTCTGGATCTTTAGATACAAAACGTATCTGGTTAGAGTAGCTCAACACGTTGTCCATTCAGATAGCAGGCTTTGCTTACCCCTGGTTCTCCTGACTATGGAGCCGTCAGGCCTCTCTGTGCTTCGTCTCGGTCTCTTAGAAGCAGCACCCCCTCTCTGCGGTTCCTCCCCTCCACACTGCACACCCTCTGGGGGGTCCTGCGACTCCCCGAGGGCCCCAAGCCCAGACTGGGGCTCCTCCTGAGAGGACAGAGGGCTGTGGCTCTCCCTCTCCTCCTCCTCCCCCTCATCCAGATCCAGAGAGCAGTTCATCTGCTCATCTGAGCCCTGGGAACAAATCATTGGAGGAGCACACAGTTGAAATGCTGCGTACATGCACAGTCACATAACAGGTCTAAACAGAGAGGTGTTCTTGTGCGTTTGGTTACCTCCTCCAGACCAAACTGGTCCATCGAATCACAGTACACCTCACTGTCAGAGTCACTAGTCAGATGATGGGGACCAGACACATCTTCGCATGGATCTATAAAATACCAAATGTATTGTTGAGACGACAAAAGCAGTCACTATACTGTTTCTCCTTTTCCATAGCTACTGTTACAGCAAGTGTACACAACACTAAATGGACAGTGTTTTCCGTACGTAAAGAACCATTTGGGAGGGCCACGATTTATGCAACAAAACTTTGTTGAACCAGTTTGAAGGTATATTGTACCCTAAGTAGCAGGGTTCTATGGCCATTCCTAGGGAACTGCTGAGTTGACATGGCTCTGAGACTAAAGCTGAGCAGCTTATCGGATCACAGGTCTAAGGATACCCAAGAACACCAAGCCACTGTGGGCAAAGTGCTAATCTCCAAACTCACTTCAGGATCCATTTTAAATCATGTACATGAACATGATTCAAAATGGTCATTGATCTGGGAAGAGGAATGAGGATCCAAGCAAAGGGAAAATACTATTTAGAAGAGTAGGGATAGGGTGTATTTCTATTCTTTTATATGATGAGGCACTGTGCTGGATGATTGACTGAAATGTGAAACTGTACTTGTAAGCTAACATGAGTTTAACTACCTATGACTAATTGTGTTCACCGGGGCGTCATCCCCTAGGTGCTCCTCACCTGGGAGGTGCCCATTAACGTGCAGCTCAGGGAGCAGGGAGGCGCTGACAAGGCCCTCAGAGTCCTCACAGTTCAGCGCAGACTTGGAGGAGTGGTGGGTGCCGTTGGTGTGGTGGGCCACTCCGTTCCCCACCCGACCGTTCGACACAGGCACTTTGGGGGTCCTGGCAGAGCCCTTCTTCTTTGGCAGGGAGGCGGCAGCTTTCCGGTCTGTAACACGTTCCCAGGGACATTTGAGGGTCTCTTTCACGCTCGTTTCCTACAATGCCTTGACTAACGTTGGGGTGTTGGGATGTTCGTATTGTCATACCTCGTTTCAACTCCCTTATCTCCACGTCTTCCTCTTCGTCATCTTCTTCCATATCGTCGTCATCTTGCTGCGATTCCTCTGCTTTCTGCTTGATCTCC
Organism: Plecoglossus altivelis; assembly: GCA_036571765.1. Classification (NCBI taxonomy): domain Eukaryota; kingdom Metazoa; phylum Chordata; class Actinopteri; order Osmeriformes; family Plecoglossidae; genus Plecoglossus; species Plecoglossus altivelis. The sequence continues at coordinate 4,641,133 of BROE01000024.1, read as the reverse complement.
AAGATGTTGTTATTGTTTGGAGGAGCTAGCCTGGCTGGCCGCGTCTCCAAAGTACCGTTCATCTCCATGGTTCTGATGATGCTCTTTGTGACGCTCTTAGAGGGCTTAGTGCCCAACATCGTGCCAAATCCTGAGACGTAATTAAAACACATTTAGGGAACTGTAAGGCCATCCTGAGTCATTACATCCATACCTATGTGATGGTAGTAGTTTATTTGTAAAGTGCCAGGTATTAATATTCCATCCATTCAAAACATCTGAGCAAGATATTGTGCAATAGCAAAATCCAACCACGCTATTTAACTACATTAACATGAAGCACATTATTTAGGAAGGTTTAGGATTTCACACCACATAAAGACAGGGATTTCAACGCTCTACAGCTGGATCAGGTGATGCACCTTCATTCAAAGGGGACTGGAGATGCTAGTTGTACTGAACTACAACACAGGACATGACTAGTGGATAGTTCCATTCAGGGTGACTACTACACACTTGCCTTCAAGTTGTCTAGCAAACCTTGTCAAACGGGCTATGCGTACAACGGAGGTAAAACGGCAGTAGAGGTGAATGAATGAGTCAAACTTGTTCAACACATGGCAATGCTTGCACAGCTCGTGTAGGACATGCAAAGGAGGCAGGTTGGTGACTGTACCTGTGGTCAGGTCTGACACCTGACTGATCTTCCTCTTTTCGTCCACCAGCTCGTAGAACGGGCCCAGAACCTGCAGGAGCTGTTCCACCTCATCGGTGATGGGCATGCCCTCCAGGATCTGAGGAAAGACACCAAGAGCCATCTAACTTGGCTACTCCATTATCCTACTGCATCAGGTACTTCTTGATTATGAGACAAACATGTGCAGATATACCAGTTAAGGGTACTGAGTGTATTCATTTACAGTGACGTACAGGGTGGTGGACGGAGGTGGGTTAGGGGATATGTGTGGCCTTTACCACTGTCATTCCTAGTTGGAGGTGAAATACTTACAAGTTTCATTTCATCAACATACGCTTTCATTGCATCTTCCTTGGTCATCTCTTCAAGAGAATTCCATGCATCCCTACAGAGTGATAAGAATAGTTCATACACCGGTCAACAACTGTCCAAATATGGTATTATCTTGATGCTTTAAAAAAAAAACGCTATCTCTTTCTGCACTTTGAGTTTTTGTTTGCTTATACATACTAAGCTATTTGACAGCAGCCATCGGCCCGTTTTGATTTAGGTCACAGTTTAATTTGTTATCAACGCTATCCACTTGTGACCCAGATCCACATAGTTAAGAAGTGAGTGGCGACACACGAGCAGATTCAGAAAAGTAGTGATCCGCCTAATCTAAACCATCAACAGACAGCAGAGCTTTAATGTCATTCCTATCTGTGCCCTTAGTCTATCAAGCTGTTTAGAGATCTACACTCTCTGTGGAAGCAGATCCAATGGCATCCACCCCCTTTTAGTGGGCAAAAGGTGAAATGTCAAATCTGTTCTCTCCAGCAAAACAAGTCCAGAGATCAACTTCAAACATTGGCAGTAATGGAAGGTTTGACCATTACATAGACAAACCCTTCCATTTGTCCTACATCAATCCCACACAGAGAAGCTTGCAGCGTTGGCATATAATTACACTGTATTAACTGAACCAAGAAACTACAGTATAAATAAAGATTTCATTACCATTTAGCTTTGCCCACAGGATCCCAGAAACCAGGGCGGGGTATTTTGCAAGGTCCTATTGTGGCTTGTTTGTAATAACTATAAAATTTGAGCATCATGTCATTGGAGGGTTGAAAGGAACCTGAAAAGTAAGCGTACAGATTTGATCATTCAAACATGCTTGCTTATTTCCATGATATGTGTGTAGATTTTTTTGTTTGAGAATGTAATATGCTCTGTGCTTTGGTGGAATAAATAGCCTTTTACGAAACTAGCTTGTGTGGTAATTAGGTTAAGCCTTATAAGCGTGCCATAAGTGGCAAACCATGCTGTTCAGTAGGTCACCATAAGTTTATATCTGCCTATGAATCAATGCTGGTAGGCGTTACCATACATAAGTGATACTGCTAGATAGCAACAATGTCCTCTGGGTCTAGTTCTGTCAATACTATGAGCCCTGCTTTAAGCACACATATATAGATATATAGGTTATAATATAGAAGACAATCATCACCGTCGGGGGGTAAACTTTGTATCACTTTGACAGCAGCGTCAAACCTCAGCTCGTGCAAAGGTCTGTCATCCTTTACACTGACACACTCCATCATGACCGATAATGTGAATTGGGATGGTGAGATCTTCAAACCTGGAAATTATATTTACATGACACGGTTTGTTAAAGGAACATTTCGATCCTGGTTCTACACTAACTAATTACGTAAATCAAGTAGGCAGACGATGCACAACTGTAAAACAAAAAATATGACGTCTTGATAGTTTTCAATTGTGTTAAGTATGAGCCGATAGGGGCATAACCAACCAGATAAACATTGTGTCGTCCGACATATTTAGATCACCATGGCGGTGTACATAAACTTAATAAAATCCAATATTAAATGTACAGCTGACAGTAGTTTTTAGCACAGCGAAAAAGTATAGTGTTGATCTGAGAGTGACATACTTTGCAACTCACCATTTGATGATCTACCTGACGGGAGAAGCGACCTCTCTAAGGCTTGCGACCAGACGCCATAGTCTACATTGCAGGGGAGAAAGGCAAAAGTACATTATGGGAACTGTAGTTTTATATTGCGTAAAAAGCGCTCATTGTGGCTACTGTTAACCTACCTGCAAAACTGAAGTTCCTACAAGTTCCAAAATTCACCCCATATACAGGGAGCTCACTGGAAATGTAGTTAATGAATATCTTCAGTGAGTTTGGGATAAGGTTTAAATCACTTATTGGTTTTATTAGATTCACAAAGACGAGTAATTAAAACAAAATATAATAAAATATAGATTTGAAAAAGCATAGTATTGTAACATAATTTGTCCGAGTTACCTTATAGTATGTAAAAATATTAGTCAAAGCACAAGGCGGCTATATAAAATAACACTACGTCTCCCAGAGTCCTCCACTGTTAACAACGTGTTGTAGTGCGTACATTTTAGGTTACCTCGATTTGGTTTATTATGATAACAAGGCAGGGTTGGCGTGTGCGGAGCTTCACAATTGTCACTTGCTACCGAGGTAACAAGAGAAACTCCGGGCACTGCGTGCCGGGTAGTGTATACAAAACCATGTAGCCTTTCCATTTGGGTGGGTGATAGGTTGCAACAATGTGAAAGCGAGGCAGGAATTCCACAATACCAGGCGAAGGAGTTTTCGGCTCTGAGCTGTTAGTCTCTATCAAAGGGAAGGGAAATAAGCAATGCGGAGAGATGTAAGATGGCAGAGCTACAAATGTTGTTAGAGGAAGAAATTCCAGCCGGCAAAAGAGCCCTTGTCGAGAGTTACCAGAATCTCACCAGAGTTGCAGACTACTGTGAAAACAATTATGTTCAGGTAAGTAATACAAAAACATGAACAACGATAGCAACCTTAAAATCCTTTGTCGTTGATGGGAAGCAGCAAGCAGGAAATGTGGATAAGAAACTAAAACCAATGATCAAAATTGAATGCCAGACAGTAATGGCTCGTATAAACTCGACTTTAATATCTTTATCGCTATTAAATGATTATGGGACTTATACAGCCTCCATTCATTGGACTTATGTTTCATGTTCTGATATAGTTCGTTTACACAGAGGGTGTGTCTGATGTAGACAAAACTTATCTGTGACTTACGGCAATATGGTGAACTCTGAAACAAGCATAGATAATAGTTAACGATCTCAAGTGTTTTGTCCGAAAGTTCACGTTTTATTTTGTTGTTACGTCCTTTCTAAGAGTTGTGCATGTTTTGCGGCTACTTCAGAGCTGCTCCAACTGTCAGGGAGCGTGTTGGGCACCAATATGGTATATATATCTGCTTTAGTAGCACTTAAATTAAGTGCTACCAACACTTAACACAGATTTGACACTAAGAGAGTGTCAAATCTGAAAGGGGCAAGTTAGGTCAAAATACGCTTTCCGATCCCTATGGTGGCATTTTAAAACGGACTGCTTGGACTGTTGAAGAACCAGATGTCAGACCATTTTAATCGATTACAGCGATATTTCTTGTTTCATGTACCAGAATATCCAGTTTACGATCACAATAGTTGAACTTGCGTATGCCTTTTCGTAACTCAATTACAAACTACTCGCGAGTATAGGCAATTGCATTTCACTCTTAAGATATTCTATTTCAAATTTAAGCCTTGAGATCCGGTATTGCCTTGCATATGGATTAAATGATCATTGTACCAGTCCCACTTTTGATCTCATTCGGTGGGTTTCAAGGGCATCCTTTTTAGTTCTTTGAGAAGAGCACCCTCGAAGAGCTTGCTAGCTAGCAGATAGCCACCTCTCTTTCTGAGTGGAGTCCAGATGTTTGTTGAACATCAGTGGAATGCTTACGCTACAGGCCAAGACCAGGAAACAGAGTTTGGGGAAGTAGAACAGGAAGAAGACATCATTTCAGCCAGAGAGGGTGTGTCTACACCAGCTATGCTCCCAAGGGTTCCCTGTCATTTTGTTCTTGGTATAACTTTGTGTCTTCCCGATTTAACTGCTGGGTGAACTTAGTGGGCTACATGTATGTAAGACATACTCTCATCATCCCTCTGTTCATCTGTCAAAGACACCACTATTTGTGTGTCAGTGTGTGTGTATATATATATATATAAATACACACACACACACTACATAAAAATACACATTTGGGTGAGCTATACACCAAACCATGTGCTCTGCAACATGTCTCAGCTTGAGTTTTGAGCAAGTGACTATCGTTCTGTTTCCCCTCCTCATCCGGATTGTTGCCATGTCTGTACCCCAGCAACCCTCTGTTTTGTAGAACATGGTTGAAGTCGGTCATTGCGGTTAGCAAAAAATGACGGTCACTGTCTCCGTTTGCGACCGACTAGATAAGTTGTGCTGCGACTGCGTGTTCAAATGAGAGTGTATGCAAGCATAGGTTTCAGACAGAAGGCGAAAGTGAGGGGGTTGAGTAGAGGATGTTTGGGAATGAGCCTGTTCACTGGCATGTCTTGGTTGTGCTCCATGAAGAAGGGGGAACGCGCCTCCCTCGAATTCCCTGTGTCTTTTCAGACAATAGCTACATGACAGTTCAAGTAGCACGTCATTGTTTCAGATGGTGTTCTACCATGACAACACTATGTGTGGTCTCTCTCAGTACTCCTAAGTGAGGGGCTGTTGTTGCCAGGAGCCTCCCACATCCTTTGCCCCACTGGGACTGCAGAGGGTCGGCTCAATAATATCAGCGATAATGGCAGCAAAAATCTCATTTCCATTTTTGGCCGGTGTTTTCAGATACGCGAGTCAGCGGCACCATGTTTCTCTAACCTCTGTGACAGGGGCCGTCGCGGTGGCCAAGGGCACTAGGGCGCGTTCTCTCTGGGCCACCTGGCAGTGTTGGCAGGCGGAACAGATTTCACGTTTAGAGGTTGCGCGGAGAGTTGCGGACAGCGTGGCTTCTCATCCGGAACTCTTTCTTTCAACTAAATTGGTTCAACTCTACAAAGTAAACGAATGGCACATGTAAAAGCCTGGACGCTGCTGGAAGGAGCGTCCATCTCTCTCTCTCTGTCGGCCCGTCTCTCTCTCTGTCAGTCTGTCCTCTCTCTATCTCTCTCGTCTCTCTCCCTTTCTCTCTGACTATGGCATCAGTTACCATCACAGAGGATTCGGGGCCTGTATGAGGTGACCTCCTTTTGTCCTGATCGTAGAGCCTCTGTGCCCAGGCTGCATCCCAGCAGGAGTGATGCGAGTTCCCCCCTGGAAGTGAGCCAGGGCGGGCCTGGAGGTGATAAATGTGATGTTATAACACCGCTTTGTCTCTCAGGATTACCGAGTCCCCTTCCCTTCTATCCCTCCTGTCTCTTTACTCCCTCTCTCTATCTCCCTCAAATTCATTCTCGCTCTCTCTCGTGCTCTCTCTCTTACTCTCTCTCTTACTCTCTCTCTCTCTCTCATCTCTTTCCCCTTACACTATCTCAGTCCTGCTATCTTTTCTTTCCCTCTCTCCCTAACTCTCTGTTGAATGACCTGGTTATTCTCACATCTTGGAAAGCCTGGCGGCTCAAGCACCACCGGCTGAGCTCATTCATCCTTGCCAGCACCTGTCACCCCATCTTGAGCTGCTGCTGGGGTTGGTTTGGCCCACTCTTGGCTGATTTGACACCTGGCTGGAATATAGGACTTTAGAAACGAGGGGTGCGCAAAGAGGGGGGTAAATGAAAGCAATTATCTTTGGTTCCCCTCCATTTTCACCACAATTGGCTTTCTAGTAGATTGATTTACCTGAGACTGTTTTACTTGTAAGACCAGTTATTTTTAGATCTTGTATGTAGTACTATGTTGGCAGTTGAACTCTATTCAAAAGGTTCTGGAGTAAAGCTGGCTGTGGTTAATAACATACTGTACATAAGCATATTCACATAGTGACAGACTGCCTGTCTGCCTTGTGGACTGTTCTCCTCTGTGTCACTTTCCAGACTTACTGATTTAAATTTTAATTGTTCTCCGACAGAGCCTCAAGGTCAGGTCAACCTTTGACTTCTCAGCTAGCTTCCGTCAGCCCCAGTGGAAGAGAGCATTTTACAAAGCACGACTCCCTCTGCTCAGTTTGCAATGAGGCAGTGACCTGCAGATTTGAACTCTTAAGTCTAATGTATTCAACAGAACTTGAGTGGGTTTAGCAGTTATTACTGAGGTGCATCTGCCTGGCGTTTCCATTCTGACACGCTTCTCTTCTACCCTCAGGGTGTGGTTCCCCATCTATGATGCAATAGACAGACAGACAGAATGTTACTGGCAGCTTTGACGCATGTGCTTTTACACCAACACTCTGGTTTTCTTTTTGCTCATGTTAATCAGACTATTTTTAATTCACCCCTAGCTCACTTCCTCAGTTGGTATCTAATCTGGTGCAAAATACACAGCCTAGCACAGGTAAACTATTGTTTTTGGCTTACAGAGGAGTCTAATAGCCAGTGACATGGGTGTCATGGTAGACAGTCAAGGCAAGTTGTTGTCTTTGCTTGTAATTTAATGGAGTTCTGTCTGGAGATAAGAAATCAGAGGAATCGGGTTCGGGAGAAAGTGAAATCTGTCTGTGGTCAGCATGGCCCCACTACAGCACTTTGATCTCTCCTCCACTGACCTTGACTCCGTATCGCTTCCTCAATCACACACCGCTCTGTCCACATCGTTCCAGCCCACACAGCTCCGCTCCCTGCACTTATCGCTTATCTGAAACCGGCTCCTTTCTACCCGCCTCAGCAGTCTGGGAACCATGAGGTTCCAGCTGGGATCTGCCAGTCAGGTCTGTTGGCTTCCAGGAGAACACATCTCTCATCAGATGAAGAGGATGTAATGCCTAAGGAATCAGACTGGATGCTCTGGAGGAGAGCAGAATGAACATCTTAATGATGGATCAAATATCCAGTATCTAATCCAAATGTTAAGACTGGGAATCTGAAACAGAACCCCTTAACAGTATGTAGGAGGTCCTATATCGGAGGGGGGGGGGGTCTTTTGAAGTGTTTTCCATTCCAAACATTTTTGGGCCAATTTTCCCCCTTCTGTGTGGAAGTGCATCCCTGACATCTGTCTGTCGGCTGGGGAGATGAGCAGCCCAGGCACAGCACTGCCTCATCTTGTTTAGCAGGGCGATGTTCTGACTTGCCGCCGCATATTTGTCGTCATGACGGCTATTGCAGCAGCGCTAGCCCTGGCATTTCAGTTGCTGCATGTCGCTCGCTCCAAAACCGTCACGTCAAAGTTAATGAACAGCTGTAGGTTCTCCTTTGTGCCCCGCAGACCTGAAACTGTCATAAAGACTTGCACATTAGAGAAACAGAACTAATTCCCCTTACGCTACTTCTATCTAGTGTCATACGTATTCAGCCTGTTTCTGTGTGGCTCTGTACCAGACGAGAGCTGTAGGGTGGAGGCCCTTTTGGAAGCAGGCTGAGGGCTTCTCTCCCTGACCCCGCAGCACTGTTTCTCCCCCTCAGGGAGGAAGTCTGGTCCTTTCCTTCCTGCCTTCTCCAGGCCGCTAGCTAGCAATACCAGTTCAGCCCAACGCCCTGCCCAGACCGACGTGGGCGCCTCCTCCCTTTCTCTTGCCCGCCCACCCACCAGTCGTTTGCCTGTGGGGACTGAACTGGAGAGAGGTGGACACGTGGGAGGATGTAGTCCGGGAAGACTCGTCACCTCCTAGCGACGTGTAACTTCCTAAAGGGAAACCAGTCCAGCGTGAGTTAGGCTGCCTCACACCCAGGCCCAGACCTCCAGGCCCAGACCTCCAGGCCCAGACCTCCAGGCCCAGACACCCAGGCCCAGACACCCAGGCCCAGACACCCAGGCCCAGACACCCAGGCCCAGACACCCAGGCCCACACCTCGAAGCCCACACCTCGAGGCCCAGACCTCTAGGCCCTCACCCTTAGGCCCACACCATTAGGCCCACACCCTCAGACCCACACCTCCAGGCCCAGACCTCCAGGCCCAGACCTCCAGGCCCAGACCTCCAGGCCCAGACCTCCAGGCCCAGACCTCCAGGCCCAGACCTCCAGGCTCAGACCAGTCTTGTAATGTTGACTCTGCTGCCAGCGCTGCAGTTAGCATTCCTTATCTTTGTTTCTTATCACGTTGTTGCAAAAAAAGAGTAAAAAACAAAAAGTAGCGTATGTGTGATGTGGCCTCGCACTTGTCTCTATTTCCTCACCATATTGAGTTAGCCTTTCCTATAGTAGCTAGACTATGGTTGCCTGCATTTCACATGCTTATTGATCCCCTGTTTTGTAATTTAAGCATATGGGCGGGGCTGTTTTGTGGAAATTCTCCTACCTCTTTCCCAAAGCTGACAGTCATGACTCAGCACATAGGTATGAGCTGTGTGCCGGCTGTTTCTGGGACGGCTACATGGAAACCCTGCTCTCAGGGAGAGCACCCTCACTCGACCTTTGTTCTGCTGTTTACCCTTGAATTCAGCAAACAGATCCTGAGTTCGTTTACTGGAGAATGTCCTTCAGATAAAGCAGTGCTTGCCACTGTCCTGCCCCTTAACACCCTGTCAACCGATCGTATTTCAAACCTCCGTGTAGCATCGGCCATTAAGCTGAGTGTTTCTAATTTGTTACAACCCGTCTGTGGAGGGTGAAGGAAAGGCCTAAAAGTTGTCTGCCAAGACAGAACACTTACAAACACAGGACAACCGGGGTAACAAAACGGACACCTGATATGGCTAAATTACTTAGAGACATTAGTGAATATTTAGCACAGTTTTTCATTGTGTTAGAAGATGACAACGGGAGCAGAGCTGTGAAGTAGAGGTTGGCACTTACAATTAAATTCAAGGCCACATCTGTCATGTCACTGGCTACAATGCCACTGACTAACCCCACACTACGTCCTCTTCCGACCACCACCACAGATGGGGGCGTTTTACCCAGAAAACCTCATTCGGGTCTAATCTGCAGAAATCCAAATCCCTGTGTAGCATCCTGTTTTTTGAGGCAATTCATTTGTTATGTTTAGTTGTGTTTTTTGTGTGGTTAAATGTGATTTGTACTGGATGAACTGAACTGGTGCTGGTGTGTGTGTGTGAGAAAGAACAGTATTACTGTTCTGTTAAGAAGGCAAGCAGTCCTAAAGGGCTTATAAAACAGCAACTGGCCTTGTAAACGGTTGAGAATACAGAAAGTGCAAAGCTGTGTGTGCGTGTGTGCGGGCACGCGCTTGTGTGCGGGCACGCGCTTGTATGCGTGCACGGACCTATCCAACAGATGGCCTGCTCTGAGGCCTTCCTCTGGAGGATTCTCTCTTCATTCCTGGATGCTGTTATCATGCTCCACATCTGGCCTCCCACTAAACACAGCATCAGTTAGTCTGTCAGTCGTCCTAGCTGTTTGAACACACCCAGCACAGAGCTCAGAGCACAGGCAGCATTTAGTCCCAGCCTGGGAACAGCCTGGTTGTGGCGGGAAGCCATAACAAGGTCACACACACACACACCAACCAACACAATGTGCTCGCTCTGCCTCGACACTGACCGAGAAACAGTCACTTGCAAATTGCTGATGTCATCGGTGCTGGATTGAGATGAGCGTTTAGTGTTGCGGTGTGTTGGGGCTGAGCTGTGTCTTCATGGCTATGTTATTGATGGCCTGTTCGTTAGCACTGACACTACTCATATCAAATGTGTCATGTCCTGGTCACGTCATGTGACCGACACCTGGTAAAGTCGACATTGAATCACCAAGCAGACATCCAAAATGAACAGAAGTTGAGGAGAAAAAAGCCGAATATAAAACTGAATCGGGGGAGGTTTAGTGTTGTGTTCTCCAGCATGATGTACTGACCCTGTGTTCCCTGCGTCCCCTAGGCCCAGGACAAGAGGAAGGCCCTGGAGGAGACCAAGGCGTACACCACCCAGTCCCTGGCCAGCGTGGCCTACCAGATCAACGCCCTGGCCAACAACGTGCTGCAGCTACTTGACATCCAGGCCTCGCAGCTCCGACGCATGGAGTCCTCCATCAACCACATCTCCCAGGTCAGTCTGCTCGCTCTCACGCACCTACAAACACACTGACACAGGTATATACACTCACATATTCGCGTGCGCACACTTTTGCACACGTCACAGCTGTGCAGGAGCACAGGCAAGGACACACGCTGCAGAACCGCAGCTAAACATGAAGAACACGCTTCCTCACACTGTCACGTCTGTTCTCTGTGTCTGTGTGTAGGGCATCTGTCTACAGTCACTGGGGTGCGTTTATAGGCTGGTGAATGGACGTCTGTCTTAGTCTCTCTCTCTCCCTCTCTCTCTCACTCACTCACACATACACATACGCACACGTGCGCTCACTATGACTAGTCTCACCCCTGCAAACTGGTTCCCAATGGAGCTCTGTGGCCTGCAGCCTTCCTACCATGTGAACAAGGTAAATCAGGAGCCTCATCCAATGAAGTCATTAAGAGCTCAGATCAGATCAATCAATGGACCTGGGCCATCAGATCAGAGGAATGCTCGAACCCAGACCATGTCAACTTGTGAGACTCTCAGACAAGGAGCTGAGGCCAGACTGTAGTCCAAAGGCCAGACCGTAGTCCCGAGGCCAGACCGTAGTCCCGAGGCCAGACTGTAGTCCCACTGCGAGTCATAAAGAGAGCGTGATGGATAGAACGGCAGAACATTAATTCATCCGTCCCCTATAGAAAAGACATATTTGACCCTGGTTGATCTCGTCCATGCTCATACACTGAGGTAGAGAGTTTCTTAAGTGTCGATTAGGCTCAGCAGAACCCTCTCACATGCCTCTATTTAGGAGGAGCCCCACCCCACGTCTGTTCCCTGACTTTACCAGGAAAGATTTGAGCACAGCAAAAAAAAATGTCTGAAATGTCTTGAAAGATAAACCGAAGGTCACAGTTCTCCGAAAGATATTTTCCTTCCAGCGTAAACAAACGTGCGTATTGATGGAGTGAAGGGAGCCTTGGAGAGAAGGGATGGGGTAGACAGTGGGGGAGGAGAGCGTGAGAAGACTGTAGACGGAGAGAGTAGAACAGAGCAGCGAGCGGAGGGAAAAGTGCAAACACCATCTCCCGGGTGTCGTCCGGCTGGAGTGGGTTACCGTGCACGGACAGAATATCGTCACCGCCCGGCTCGCAACCGCGCCACGGACTGTCTGCGTCTCCTTGGCAACCCTCACAGCCCCCATTGACAAGAATTACTGGAGATTGAGGAAGAGAGAGAGGACCGGAGAGACTGACAGTTGTGTGTGTCTCTGAGGAGAGCACGCCTCCAATCTCTCACCGTTGCTTTCCGAGCCAGCCATTTCCCCTAATGTCTATCCATGTTCACACCCGCCCAGCCAGATAGGGCTAATCTAGTTGCGTTAATACACAATCTATTTTCATTTGCTTGTACCAGTAGAGGTGGGAGTGTTTCTTGTGTGGAGGAGATGCATCCTGTCTTGTAAGCATGGCAACATCTGCGAGAGCCATCAGGGGTGGGCTGAGGTCATGTCTTGTCAATAAAGAATGGATTGGTTTATCTACATACTTTTGTTTACAAAGGCTTAACTTAGCCCTCGTCCCTTGTCCCAGCCCTCGGCCCTGTGGTGTGTGTGTGTGTGTTTTACATATATGTTGTACATATTTATGTATTTATGAATCTCTTCCTTCGTCCCCTGCCTTGCCACCAGCCCCAAGCAGAGGTGTGTGTGTGTGTGTGCTGAGGTGTGTGTGCGCGCTGAGGTGTTTGTGTGTGTGCGCGGAGGTGTGTGTGTGTGCGTGTGTCATGATGTCTGATGACTGGTCTGCCTGTGGTGAGCTGCAGCCTGGCGTCAGGACTGTTTAGTATCCATGCTCTATGGTTAGTTAGTGGCTTAGGGTGTGTCCAGCCTGCTGACTTGGAGCTATCTGGGAGCACTTCCTGAAGTGCTCCTTGGTTGCTGTCTTGGCTCTTATAATGCCCACTTGATCACTTTCTGCTGATCGAAAAGAGAGGCGTGTGCGCGCGTGCTGGCATGATTTGGTTCTGTCACTGACTTGTTGATATTCCCAGGCTGTCTGGGATTGTTGTGAAGAGGACAGATGACGACAGAGTGTGTGTTTGTGAGAGAGAGAGAGAGAGAGAGAGTGTGAGAAGGATTTCTCTTCAGTTTTCAGTCACAGCGTTGCCATTCAAGAGCAGGGTCTCCTTGTCGTCTGATAGGATAATAGACTATAGAGCGCCGCTACCTTGGGCTGTGTGTGAAGTGGCTGCTAAGAGGCTGTGAACAGGGAGAGCTTTGTCTGCCCAACGGAACCTTGGGCTTCTCTCTCTCTCTTTCTCTCTCACACACACACACACACGCACAGACACACACCCTGTGTTAAAAGGAAGAAATTGTACGTGTTGTGCAAAACATCATCCCAACATTTTCAAAACAACGTCTACGGGGGAAAAAGTCCCTTGTCATATTTCCATAAGCGCTTTCTCGTCTCAACTCCATTCTGCCTGGTAAGCATTTGAGGCGTTGGCCTCTCAAACGTGGATCTATAGCGACCCGTGAAGGTGAGACCCCATGCATTTTAACCAGCTCTCCAGGCCTGACTGTTCTGCACCGAGCTGTAAATCACATCTGATTTCATTTGCTGGGTGGCACATGGCACCAGGGTGTGCCAGCTAGCTAATTGAACCCAGTGGCCTAATGGTGATCAAGTGCTTCATGTGGAAAACAGCTGACTCACAAAGCACACCACATAAACAGTGCTAAGTGACATGTCGCAAAGGAAGACGTATATATTGTGAAAGCATGCTGGGCTTCTGATGTAGATTGGGTGAGCAACATGTCACCTTTCAAGGTGTGTGTGTGTGTGTGTGTGTGTGTGTGTACAGGGTTGAGAGATGGATTTCATCCAGACAGGAAATGACGCTCCACTGATGTGCATGTGTGTATTTCCTGCTCATCCCAGTCCATACGTCTGTGTGTGGTTGTGTGTACATGCCTCTTGTCTATCAGATTGGTTTCCCTCCTCTTCTAGCTCTCCTTCAGTTATGTCCAGGTGTTGGTTTCATACTACGCAGTATTTTCCTGTGCTTTTGGTGCAAGGGGAAATGATTTGGTCTCTGGTTTAGGGTGTGGCTGTTTGTCAGCGAGAATGCTTATCTTGTGTTTAAACTTATCATTAGGGCCCAAGCGCGACCTCTTTTTTTTAGTCATCTGCAAAGGAGGGTAATATCCTGTGCCTCGCTAGCAATTCTCCACGTGTGGTCACTTCCTCCTCTCCTCCATCAGAAATGCTCCTCAGATAGTCATCCCCTTCTTCTCAGGCTCTCTTTTTGTTCCCCCTGATTTTTGTTCCTCCTCCCTAGCCCAGTTCACACACTCGGGACATTCCCGTCAGAAAGAGGACTGCGGTGCAGAGCATTCACCCACCGCCACTTCTTCCTCCTAGACGCATTCTTCCACAGCCAGCTGGCACGCTGAGGTGACCTGCCACCACCACCCGTCACCAGCTGAGGCGACATGCGCCACTTAGAAATATTTGCCATCTGCGCAATATTAGATAAACAGTTATTCAGAAACTTATGCTAAGCCCACCCCATCTACTCCGTGAACAGTTGACCGGTCTTTCTGGCTCAATCAACATGCTGAAGATCTCTGGCTCTTCGTGTTTCTGGTTTGCGTGGGCTGCTCTGGGAAACTGGCCCTGTAGAAAGCTCTGGGAAGGCTTCTCTGGCTCGGTGCACAGATGAAGGCTTTCAGATGCGCTGGCTGGTGTTCTTTGAGCCAGACAGGAGCCAGACCCAGGCGTTTAGCTGTGATGGATCTTCAGAAGTTGGCTCAGTCCATAGCTGGGTCAGCTGGAGTCTACTGAAGTCCACAGACAGAGACACAGAATCATTCTGACCAAGTTACCCTGGCATCTCTCTAGAGGACGCGTCAGGGTCAAGAGGTGTCAACAAGCCAGTCACAGAGAAAGGGTTACATGTTCTATTATCTCACAAAACAAGGACGTTCAGTTGAGAGGACCAAAAAGGCTCGACTGTGGTTCCTCATGAACTTCCATCTAACATGGCTATTTTTAGTTCACCTGGAAATGCTGAACTTGCCCAAGGGAACTTTGTCAGTGTTGTGCCATCATATTGGAACACTGTACAATGCTGACTATTATTCTCCCTCTCATTTGTTTGCTTATCAAGTGTAAAATCCGATCAAATCTATTTGTATAGCGCTTTTTGCAAACAGTGTCACAGAGGGCTTCACATCCGCCCATAGAACTGCCCCTCGACCAATCTACACCCTCAAGAAAGATAGGAAACGCTCCCAGAAAAACTCACGAGAACAAAAACTTGAAGAACTCTTGGAAGGAGCAATTCAGTGAGGAATCCTCTCCTCCAGAGACAGTTAGTGAAAGAGAGGTGCAGAACACAGGCTGAACATTAATGCATCAAATCAAACGTCAATGGCTGTTGAAGCACAGACATCTGATGTTCTCAGTCAGTATTGGGTCGGTAAATGTTTTCTTTTTAAATCTGGTCTGGCAAAGCCACACATACAGATGTACTCATGGTTCTATGGGCTTTGTCACTTAGGCGTGATCCCTATGTAGCCATCTTTCTATAAATGATAGTCTTCCGCCTAAAGGAACCATGGGATTCTGCATTTGTGCTAAACTGGCCTTTTGTATTTTTATTTTTTATTGCGGATATAATCCCAGAGGCCTCACTACCAAAGCGCTGAAACGGGCACTTTTCTTCCTGTCAGACACCGAAGTGAGACTCTGTCTGCACCGGCCAAACGGTTGGAGTCGTTGGTTCTTTTCCTGCGTTCTTCTGTTCCTCCCGAGTTCACATGCCGTCTGACGGCAGAGGTCTGGGCCAGGATTGCGCAAGTTTACGAAATTCCACTAGCAGGGTCTTTGATTTTCTGCCCTGCGTGAGCAGGAGCTTCGTGTCCCTCTGACAAGGATGTGCAGAGAGCCCTAGTGGAATGGGACATTCCTCCCTAACCCATGTGACTCCCCCCCTCTCCCTCCCTTCCAACTGCCAGAGCTGAGGACAACACCAGTTGCTGAAACACTAGGGTCACAAAGGGAGTCACAACACCTTTCCACTGCGCCTCGGGAACCGTCTCCTTCCTGTCCTCATGGTGGTGTGGAAACCGTGTCGGTCAACCCCCAGGTCTGGAGTCTGTGAGGAGGTTGGCTGGTGTGTGGATGTGGGCTTCTAGTATCAGTTGATTGTGATTCCAGACTAGGTTCGCTGTGATCCCTAGTTACAGCAGACATCCAGAGACTTTTTCACTAGTCAGGCCTGCTGATGTGCAGACGCCTGTTGCTAGGAACAACACAGGGACTGTATCTCATGACAACCACCGTTTTGGTACACAGTAGAAGAAATCGGTCAGTCAGTTCTCCCTAAATGGAGAAGATGAGTTCCTCTTTTCAACAATCCCTTGGCCTCTGGGAGCAGATGGTGTGTGTGTTGTGTTCTGTGTGTGTGTGTTAGGGAAGGAGTGGACTGGCATCAAGACAAAATGGTGACCTGAATCCTCCAGTCTTAGTCATGGAAGAGGGGGATGAATCACTGGGAGAAAGGAGGAGGAGAAGAATGAGTAATGATGGGGGAGCATTATGATGGACATGAAGAAGAAAAGTTCTGCAGCAGAAAAAGAGGCCTACTTTAGGTTAGATTTAGAATGTAAGATCAGGAAAGTAGGGAATCCATTTTTTTTAAAGGACATCGTCAGAGGAGATAGGCTACTTAGTTCTCGATGTTGGGAGTGAGATTGAGTTTAAGCTCTTAGGCTGCCCAGTGTTAGATGTCTGGTCTGGGGATTTCAGGACCAGAGAGAACGTGAATCAGCTTCACTGTTTGCCGGGGCCTGTTTAGTATGACCAGACAAGTCTGAAGCACACAATTGTGGAATCCTACAGACCAGTATACACCTGCAGAGATGTAACTGGGCAGGAGACGTTCTTTCAGAAGTGCTGAGGCGTGTGTACCAGGAAGTGCTTTTTGTTTTCTCGTTTTACTCGTATAGCAGGACTTTTCAAAGACCACGTGGACACCGGTCGAGGATAAATGGACCAGTTACTTCCTCGCACCATCCACAACATGCCATTCTATACAATTGTGTTTCACTCTAAAGTACGAAAGGACAAGCCCTCACATTTGTTTCCTTTACCAACCCTTGTGCAACATTTGTCGCAAGTGGGGTTTTTCGGCCAGGCTATTTTCTCAGCTCACAGGAAGGACATGAAGTCTGCGTGAGTCGCTTTCTCACTTCCTCCTCATGCCAGCTGCTTCGATGTTTGTCTTGGCTGTCATGTACCCTGACGGAACTTTCCGCGATAAGCAAAAACCCTTTTTGCCTTCGGCTGCCTTGTCGTATATCAACAACTGTAACTCTTACTACGTCATAGGCTGTCTATTCAGTGTAACTCTTCGGATGGTGTATTGCTCTCAGCTATATGCTCAGTCCAAATCCTAGACACAATGTAGTCAATATGGACTGCAGTGACTCCTGCATCAGTCAGTTTGCCCCAAGCCAGTATTTGACGGAATCCATTGGAATCTTCTTCATAAGTAGCCAGCTGGCTGCGTTGGGGGAGGCGGGAGGGTTGAGGCAAGGTCACGATTAGTCTGTTGGAATCAAGCCAGGAGTACTTAACTCCAAGTCTTCAGTCAGACTAAGCTCACTTCTCTGCTCTTCCAGCCGGCTGGCCACTCCCCTAAAGCCTCTCACCTCTCCTCGCTGATTCAGTTCTGCTGATTTCAGTCCATTTTCTTTTCTTGGAGAGCTTCCTGTTCGTGTTGTCAAGGGAGTCGAATGCAACCCACTCAGGCTAAGTGCTCAGCCATCACCCTTTTGGGGTGGAGACCCTGTTGGTTGGGTCTAGCCTGATGACTTTCTCTGAGTGACAATGGGAACTTCCCTGCCACATGGAATGACCCCTTTTAATCTTCCGTGTCCTTTCTGAGGAACACACATGACAATTAAAAGATGATCCCTTGATTGATAGCGTGAGATTGTATCCAGCTTGTCAAGCTCTTTACACATCATCCGGAGTGACACATTGGTACTTGAATAAGGAGACAAGCATGGTAGGGGAGGGGGCAACTCGTAAAAATGAATGCCTTCAGTGAAGACGAGGATGGCCAGAGACAGAGACGGCTCCTCTCGCTAGCTAGCTCGCTACCTCCAGATCTCTGTATGAAAGGACTCCTCTGTTGGCTGTGGTTTCAGCGACCTCCCTTGAGAGAGGCCTCTGACTGGCCGGGCCCTCAGCAGACGCAGCCTTTCATCTCTCAGAGGAACAGCAGCTGAGGGGGTGGGAGATGGGAGGAGAGCGGGGAAGGGAAGGAGAGGTAGAGACTGGTCTGATGGTCTGGCGGTCTGGCAGAGAGGGATGAGTGGATAAGGGGTTGACATTTCTGACGCATGTGATTGACTTAATAAGGGGACATCACAGCCCCTGATGGTCGCAGTATCTTCTTCTTTCACAGCAGGCTCATGTTATGAGTGTTCAATTCCAAAAGCGATCGGTTGTGTAGACAGACGTTTTGAGAACTCCGCTTAACTGCACATATTTCCTCTGCCTTTTAGTCTTCCTCCCTCTCGCACACTTATGTTTACAGGTCTGTGTATGTTTGCACAAAAATTGTCAGTTAAAGCACAATTATTAAAGGTGGAGGCAATTAGTCTGTAGAAAGAGTACAAGGCCATTTATCAGAGTAGCGATTTTAGAAGCAAAACGCACCATTTTCTCCCATAATTCATCTCATTTGTGCCGAAGGCTGCAGTTCTTTATTACCCTCCCTCACGGAGAGCAGTCAGCTTTAATGGCTCTAGACAAAAACCTTATAAATATGTAATGTAGAGCACAGTGGATTTAATTTCCTTATACTGGAATGCTGCTTAAAGTATCCTGCGTTTTCATTTTAAATGGCACTAAACGCCCCTAGGTTTTTTTTAAATCAAAATGGCGGATGCCCTAATAATGACATTGGCAAAGTTTTCTTAGCCAGATAACCCTTGAACTGAACATAAATGAGAAATTCCTCTGATAAGGTTGTGGAGATAGTCATGTAGATCATGACTGAGGCTTGGCTGGCCACCATTGGTAAGGACTTTCCAGTCATCAGATCAGGAACCTAACACACTAACCACATTCATAGCACTGTCCACCCCCTATTATTGTGACCTGTAACAAACATATATGACATTAAGAGCATCACAATAAAGTTCTAGTTATCATATGAGAAGCTGGACATCCAATCCCTGTCTGGGTGTTCTAGCTCTCTGTAACAGTCTCTTATCATGTCTGGTAACGATGTGTTCCCTCTTGCTGTGCTCAGACGGTGGACATCCACAAAGAGAAGGTGGCCCGGCGGGAGATTGGGATCCTGACCACCAATAAGAACACGGCGCGGACCCACAAGATCATCGCCCCGGCCAACATGGAGCGTCCGGTGAGGTACATCAGGAAACCCATCGACTACAACGTTCTGGACGATGTGGGCCATGGGGTCAAGGTGAGAGCTGTCTGTCTGTCTCTGTATTCGTCTCTGTCTCTCTCTTGTCATTGCGTGCACCTGGCTGGCCTCGCAGCACGAACGTCTGCTGTGGGTGATTGAGCGAGAACACTAGAATGATTACACTGTTGTATAGCTTCCTGTGTGCTATTCTAGGATGTGCATGGTGAGCTCTGATGAATTTATGAGATGTTCAGAAAGCACTTTAGATCCCACCCCCCCACCCCACTCTTCTCCCCTCGTAATCGCGTTCTCACACGTCCGATATCAAACGGCTAAGTCTTGGAGAGCTTTTAGGGCTTGAGAAACATCTGTCATAAGCCATTATACCCAAAACCCTTTCTTTGCAAGTTATACTGACTACTGTGCAGGCCTATTCTCTGCTGTGTTCTCAATGGTCTACATTCAGCTCTACTTTAGGGGTCAGAGGTGGTCGCCATGACAGCAGGCCTAATGACATAACAACCCAAGTTGTTTGATCCATTTGGAGATGTCCACCTCTCTCTCTAGAGCCCCCATTAATCAGCCAATCAATGGCTGCTGTCAGGCAGATTAGGTTAGCAGCCACCATTGTCTTCCAGTAGAACGATGGGCCATGATAAGACGGGATAAAAGCTGTGCTGCCTGTCTCAATTTCCCAGGCTTGAAATCACACCGGACCCACATGTCGCATTGAAGGGAGCATGTGACCTAGTGTGCCTGAAAAGGTTCGAAATGAGCTTGATATTGATCATAACCGCCCATGTCTGTAATGTTCCTATTGAGATGAGGATGTTGCGGTCTATTATGTCTTGATACCGCCTGTTGTCGCTCAGATCTGGCATTTCAAGCCCCACAGGGAAAGCGATAGATCTAATATTCATGAATACAGGGACATGCTTCATGGGCATACATCTTTTACATAACGCAAGTAAGGAGAATTAACCCCACACATCCCTTTGGAGGTAGTCTTGATGGATTTGTTATAACCCTATATGTCCATGATAATGAGTGATTGGGGGAGGGAAACTGTAGATGTGGTGAATGAAAGGAATTGGAACGCACACACATCTTTGTGTGTCAAAGCCTCCAGCTCTAATCAATATTTAGCATCAATACCAAGCTTTAATTCATCTGGCGTCTACAGTAACTGATGGGAAAGCTGACAGCTATTGGGCCCTGTAGAATATCCAGCCCCGGTTTACTAACCGACTGCGAGTCGATTCTAAAATGCCAGTTTAACACACACTCTCTCTCACACACACACACACACACAAACACAATTGAATGGACATTATTTGCAGCATCCTTAATAACATGCTATGAGATATTCTGCACCAGGTGCAGAGAGAGAAGAGAGGCAGGGGACAGGAGAGGGTGAACTCCTAATGAGATTCGGAGCCTGGTGACTTTATATTGACGGTGTAAGCTGTCGTATGAACTGAGTCATCTGACTGCAGGATTAGAGGTGCTCTCTCTTATCTCCGTTTCTGTACGTCTCTCTCGCTCTCTCCGCACACACCAGCCGATGGGGTGTTTTTCACCGTTATTTCAAAAAATGCGATTTATTTTTCCGCAGTCAGCTGACTGATAATCTAGTCAAGCGCTGTCAGGAATGCAGGGCTCATGTCAGATGTTGTTTTGAAGTTGACGTCGCTGCCACGTTCCCTCATTCGTTCCACCTCAGAACGACAGGTTCGATGCACCGCAAGCTCAGATGGTTCTGCAGAGTGATGTGGGCCAAGTAGCTGGTTAAAACAACAACAAAAAACAAAGACCCGGACAAGGTGAAGAAACAAAAAGTATTTCAAAAAAAGGTTTGTGTTCTTGTGAATAATTGATCAAAGCAGCTAGAGGATAGGAATTGTTCTTGCGTTTGAGGTCTGGAGTGCACATGATTGTGTTTTCTCTGACCTGGGATGAAGGCGACTGGACTGTCGGTTATCTGATGACCCGGCCTGTTTCCTCCCAGAGCCCTGAAGTCAGCACCTCTCTGTATAATCTCCTCTGGCCTGAGGCCCACCTCACTGCTGAGAGACCCATCTGATCCCCCTGATCTATAGAGCTCATGCAGATCTGCAGGGATCGACGTCAGTGATTTTTAGGCTGTAAAGATTTATAGATCTGCGAGGATGCTTTCGCAGAGTGTCAGGGCGAAAGTCTGACTCGCCGAACCTAGAAGTTGTAGGAGACGAACGTCAACGCGATTAACTGACCTACATGTCAGAAGTCATCCGACACGTTCATGAACCAGGTCACTGTTACAATCCGTGAATGTTGTAACCCGCATTCCCTAACGTCGCGTCAGGAACACCCGACGGCCATTTTGCGTTGGCGTAGCAACATGGCGTGACTGCCCATAGCTGGCTGTGCTCTATCCTGTGCTCCGTCCTGTCCTCCTGTGTGCTGGATGTGGGCTCCTGTCCTGCGGCTGCTATGATGGCCGCAGCAAGGCCCTTTGGGAACCTGAATTATTGATGAGGCACTTGACTCGGTGCTTGATTCTGAATTAACTGCACAAGTCTCCCAGCCCCTCCGCAGAACTACTGGCCGGCTCTCTCAAGCACAATAAAAAATATATAGTTTTATAGTTACAGTTTTCATTATCCAATTATAAAATCATCGGTATAGGTAACATGACATGAGACATTTGAGTTGTTTATTTGCATGTGTTTAACACATGCGATCGAGTAGAGGTTGTTTTGTTATCCTTAGACGAGGTGTTGCAATACCAGTTTGACTTGACAATGGGCCTGTGGAGGGCTGTGGGCCGGGCGGCTGGCCGGCCCGGGGTTAGGGTGTGGCGCAGAGACAGGAAGCAGAACAACAAGCAGCGGACCCTTCGTGTTCCCCAGCAGTGAGATCACACCTAACCAGCACACTGCCTCGGCTCCCCACTCTGTTGACTCTGTGTAAATACCCTGGTGAATGGTCCTCCCCTGTGCTTCTGAACTGTTAAGACAGCGATTTTGACATGCCTGTTCTCTCTCTCTTTTTTTTCTTCTTTGTCTTCCTTCCGCCCACGTTAAGTGGCTAAAAGCCAAGGTAAGTCCTGTTTGTCATGTGACCCGCCCTGTCATAGTCTATTATTGATAGGCTGCTTCTTTAGCCCTCCCCCCCCTCCAAATATTCACTGAAACTCCCTGTTCTGTTGGTCGTTGTAGTTTTTGTTGTTACCGTAGTAACCTGTAGTCCCTTTCGACTGATCACAACTCATACGTCGTTCATAGTCCTCTGTAACACCCTCTATCATGAATGAATAACCATGCCAGCTCCTGGCGACCATTCTTCCCTGTGAATATCCTTTCAGCTGCGAGGGTTTCCCAGTCACAACAAGCCTGCTGATTTACCTTGAATATTTATAGCGCTGGTTTAAAACAAAAAAGTGTAAATATTTAACTGCTGCCTTGCCGTGCGATTGGCCCTAACGTGCTTGATTGAGCGCGTGCTTGGCAATACAAAAAGGAGAACACATCCACTCTTATCTCAGAGCCTTGTTGAAGTTACAGCCCCACCCCCCCCATCTGATGATGCAAGAGCAGTAGCCTCCTGGCTTTAGCAGATCAACAATGGATGTTGTAACCTGGGCCGGGCCACGTCTGGGAAACCCATGACAGCGCTGGTAGAGATGCCAGTGTAACCACATAATACCCCCTGATCTGCCAAGCTGTCTGACTTCCTTTATGTCCCCCCCCACCCCACCCCCCTCCCCCAGCAGCAGCATGGGAACAACCAGTCAATCAGGGGAGGAGGAGGAGGGACGTTATCACGGACCAATCCGCCCACGCAGAAGCCTCCGAGTCCGCCCATGTCAGGGCGTGGCACGCTTGGGTAAGCAGCCATGTTGTCCCAGTGTTATAGACAGCGTGTGTTATAGACAGCGTGTGTTATAGACAGCGTGTGTTATAGACAGCGTGTGTTATAGACAGCGTGTTATAGACAGCGTGTGTTATAGACAGCGTGTGTTATAGACAGCGTGTGTTATAGACAGCGTGTGTTATAGACAGCGTGTGTTATAGACAGCGTGTGTCACGGCGCGTCCCCGGAAGAGGACAGACGTGCGTGCCCCTGGGTAGCCTCACCAGCTAAGTGTGTGTACCACCCAGACAGAGGCCTTGCTGCCCTGCCCTGGGTTCCATTCCAGCCTGGGCCGTTTTCTGCACGTCATCCTGCCTCTCTCTCTTTCCGTCTCCGTCTCTCTATCTGTCCGTCTGACTCATTTCTTCCTCACCCCCGTCACATTTATCTCCTCCCCTCTCTTACTTCTCCTTCCTCCTTGCCTCTCTCTCTCTTTCTCTCTCCCTCCCTTTCCTGTCACTGTCTACTCCAAAAACGGTCCAATAGAGCATGAAAAATGCCTACCAACAGAGCGTCTAACTGTGCAGCTGTCTTCCTTATATTGGATGCATGGTCGCAGTGGCTTCTGTCTCTGCACCAGCAGGCTGATCTGAGTGTTCCCCCTGTACGGATGCTGACACGACCGAGACAGTAATCATACAGTGATACCAGCTTTAGCTCGGCTACGCTCGCGCAAATCTCATCGGTTTGGGGGAAAAAACCCCAGCGGGAGAAATTGATAGGATTTGGAGCGTTCGCTGACAGATAGGTTGCTCAAGGTCCGTTAAATTACACAGCTCTGCTGTACTCAGACCCATGCTCAAGGAGTGGGTGGGAGTTGATTCAACTATTAATTTTGAATTTGAATCCGCTAACTATCTGTTTTCCATTGCATCTCCGTATAGTATCGTATCCCCTTGCTGAGCTCTAACCTATCTTGCTCTGTCTCTGGTGCTAGCCGCAACACGCCCTATAAGACCCTGGAGCCTGTGAAGCCACCCACGGTGCCCAACGACTACATGACCAGCCCTGCCCGTCTGGCCAGTCAGCACAGCCCAGGACGCACTGCTTCGCTCAACCAGAGGCAGAGGACCCACAGGTGACTTCCTCGCCCGCTCCAGAGCCCTCGCGCCTTCACAGAGACACACACGCACGCACACCCTGACTCACTGGCCTCCCTCACTCCGCTCATTCCCTCTCCTGCCCATTCAGTCACTCCCTCGCCCCGCTCGCTCAAGTCACTTACTCCCTCTCTCGTTCACCCTCTCCCTCCCTCCCTTACTCGCTAATTGACTTAGTCCCTCGCCCCTTACCCACCCGATCCCTCAGCCACACACTCATTCCCCTTCTCATTCCCTCCCTCACGCTCTCCCTTCCTCCATCATTCTTTTACGCTCACAGATGAACGCATGCATTTTTCAGTATGTGGCAAAACATTTGTTTCGTGTCCTCACACCACCTGTAAACTGATGAGCTTTCCCTCCCTCTTCTGTTTCAGTTATCATAAAAAAAGAAAAGGGAAAAAAAAGCTGGCAACTGAAGCTATAAACATCCTCCTGTTCCCAGTGTCTCAGATGTGTTCAGTTCAGCAGCTGGAGTTATTTCCTCTCTCTGCTTCATGTTCTTCTGTCCTTACCACTTACAGCTGGCCCAGCATGGGAGGGTTCACAGTCACAACTACCTGCCAACGCTTTTGAAAATAAGCTAGTCTACAAGGTGTTGTGTGTGTGTGTGTGTGTGTGTGTGTGTGTGTGTGTGTGTGTGTGTGTGTGTGTGTGTGGAGAGGGGGTGCCACACCCCTGCCTCCATGCCTCTGAAGCCTCACTCAGTAAACATGGCAGCCTGACAGGGAGAGCTGCCGTCATGCAGTCAGAGTGATGACTGATTGAAGTGGTCTCGTTAGCGAAAGAGGCTGTTCTGTCTCATGCTCCAGTTCAGAATCCCCCCCCCCTCTCCCTCTCCCTGTCTGCCTGGGCTGCTGCGTCCTGTCCCAGTCTGAGGCTCCAGGTGCTGGCCTCACCCCTCTGCTGGATGTGGTGTGGCATTAGCCATGAACGAGTAACCCACCCTGGCCGTCAGTGCCGCCGCATCGCTGTTGGATTAGCGAAACCGTGAACTGGCTCTGATTGTCCAGTTTACACAAGAGCTGTCTCTCTCTGTGTGTCTCTGTCTGTCTCTGTCTTTCTGTCTCGGACTCTATATCTCTCTATGTCTATCTCTCTGTGTGTCTCTCTGTCTCTCTGTCCCTCTCAGGCATTTATTTGAGTCCTCTTTCTCAGATTAGATTTGTCTGCTAGAGGGAGGTAGAGGGAGTTGTCCTCGCGTAGGTGCTGTGGCGGTGATCGCATTTGTGCAACTCGATATGTGTAGAGGAGGGTTTGTGAGACAGGACGGAGAGGCACTACAGGGGAGGAGCAGGAAGGAGGCCCAGCTAAGGGCCGGGATATCCCAGGGAGCAGAGGAGGGAGAGGAAGGAGGGAGGGAGGGGGGGACAAAAGAAAGATGGAGAGTGGAGATGACTCCTGAGTGTGGTGTGGGGGAGGGCTGAACCAGAGCAGGATAGAGACAGGGGCACCACTACGGAGACAGAGATGTGGAGTTCTCACGTCAGAGAGGATGGACTGTATTATGAATCCCTTCTCTCTATCTATCCCTAAGCCCCTCTCTCTCACACACACACGCACATCTCCCTTCTCCACACCCTTTCCTACCCTCCTTTCCCCCCACACAATACACCCCCCTACACACACACACTTTCTACCATCACATGCATGTTATTCCCCCAACACACACACACACACTCTCCACCATCACATGCACGTTATTCCCCCAACACACACACACACGCATGAGCGCTCATCTCCCCCCCCCCTGAGCAGCCAGCATTGGATGGATGCTCAAGCTCAGGGGCCCCCCTGCTGTTAGTGCCCACCAGCCCCAGGGCAGACTCACACATTACAGGGAGGAGGGGCAGCTGACTGCGAGGGATGAGATAGGGAGGGGGCGTGATAGGAGGGAGTGATTTCTGGGCCAGTCCTGGGGAGATTTAAGGGGGGAGGCGGGGGGGGGGTGCTGTCATTGATCTGAATAACTGGGGAGGTCAAATGCAGGCCGGCGATTGACTTAGGGTGGTTTTGCCGCACGCTGGGTGTCCCTGCCATGATCTCCCTGTGGTGTTTGACCAGTCACAGACATGCACTGTACTGGCCGTGGCTGAAGCGGCTGGCGTAGTTGTGTGCTGTCGCAGTTTGTTGTGACACCCTCAGATGCGCTAAATGCAAGACCACAGTATCGGCACATTTGTTTGTTTACGGGCCACGATATGTGAAAAGCTAGTGTAACCAATAGAAGTGGGTTGGAAGGGAAGCCTTTCTGCAGGGTGCAGTTTGTTTCTGTGTGAGGGACAGGTGCTTCTAGAAGGGTTTTTTTCTCTCTCTCAACAGGACACGACAGCCCGACTGCAGCTGCAGTGTTCATAGATACAGCCAGTAAATACCCTCTGTGTTCTGCTCTCTGCAGGTTGGCCTATATAAAAGGAACATGCCCTCAATAACTCTCTAATATTTTGCCCTCCATCTCTCTCGTTCTCCCTCCCCTCTCTATCTGTCTGACTCTCTCTGACCTTTTTCTTTCTCTCTGTCCCCCCCCCCCATCCCCCCTCCTCTCTGCAGTGGCAGCAGCGGGGGGAGTGGCAGCAGGGAGAACAGCGGGAGCAGCAGTATCGGCATTCCCATCGCCGTGCCTACGCCTTCCATCCCCAACTCTGGACCAGGTGAGTCTTTGGGTTGGTTAGAGACCGCTTCTTACCTGGCCTTGCATAATCCAAGGAGGAGGATTCTACGGGTACCACCCCACTCCACACACACGCGCACACACACACATATGCATGTTATTATTTCTTATTTTTAATATTGCCAATTACGACTTTGAACAAGTGGGTCCAATTAAAGGCTGTGTTAATGGAGCTGGTGGAGAGAGGAGGAGGAACAAAGCCTGTGTTTAGCGGGCGGGGAGGGATTACACTGGCCCATTGTGCTCAGAACAGAACACACACTCGAAATAGACCAACCTACATTAGGGCCAGCGCTGTGGCGGGAGGAAGGGGGGGAAAAGACACACTTTTTAAATGCATCATACAATGTATGTCGACGTTCCACATGAAATTCAAACAAGGCAGATTTATTTTCAGAGTTTTGCATTATGTATCGGTGTTCGACGAGCTGTAGAGCAGTGCTGTTCTGTGTCGAGCTCCGGGCTACATCGTAGCTGCAGCACAGCTAGAGAGCCCTGTCGGTAAGCCTGTCACCATGGCAACGTGGTGACAGGCTTCACGTATTCTCGTGAGGTTAAGTTCTGTCTGACATACTCTTATTCCCAGTTCGAGGCAGTCGGGGTGTTTTCGAAGCCATTTCAGTTAAAACGCCTTCCGTTGCATCAGGCTACATCACCACCACTCCTGTGCACTCTGACCCTCAAAGTATCCACTAACCGGTGTTAACGGCCTGTTTCAGTCCCGCCCATGTCATCTCCACCTGGGGCTCCTCCTCCTCCTCCCCCACCCCCTCCTCTACCTCCTCCAGCCCCTCCCCTGCCAGGGCTGGGGACCACAGAGGCAGCTCCAGCCGTAGGTGAGATCCCCCTCCCCCGCCCCGCCCACCAGTCTGGCGGCCGTCTCTCTCTACACTGGGGCTCAACTGGACTTTCCTCTCCGGGCTTGCTTCTGACTGTGGGGGTGCAGAGAAGAGTATTGTGGTGCCCTTGTGTGTGTGTGTGTGTGTGTGTGTGTGTTTGGGAGTGTGTGCTTCTGGTGGCGGTGATGCTCTGGGGCTCGTTCTAAATCTCCTGGTGTGCTGAAAGGTGCTCACTGGCACCACAGCCCTGTTCCTCCTCTGCACCACCCAGTCAGTCTACGCTGGTCTCCTCAACATGGTCAAACAGTTTGGTCTGCATCCAAATCAGTGACTGAAAAGTGTCACTGTCACAGCTGGGGACACCGACATCCGTTCGGCTCGATGTTCGACATGATTCAGATGGAAAGACTACCCCACCCCCACCCCACCCCCCAACACGATGTTCAATCTGTGCACAAGATGAGCTTGTTTACTCTGCTGACTCCGGTGTTTACGCTTGTGATCCTGGGGGCACGACGTCGCTCTGGCTCCACCATTCAGCATCTGAGATCTGATCCCCCCCCCTCCCCTCCCCCAGAGAGCTGCTGTTATCTGCCTCCATAAACAGGAAATGCCCATGTAGACGGAGAGGGGGCCCCGCCGCTGTGACACAACGTTATTCGTCCTACCAACTGCGGGTGCACGCACCCTCCTCATTACAACCATCCACACAATCCGCAAACACGGTTTTTCATCAGCGAAGTACCTCAACACCCACCCCTGAGCAGCCAGGGCCGAACTGTAGCCGGTCTTTTCCTTGTCCACCGATCGCAATTTACTACCATTCCACTGTTCTAGATTCCTTTTTGATCTCTCGTCGAATACAAAGCGTCTCGTTAACTTGTCTTGTCACTTTCAGCTGTATACATGAATTCGTCCGTGTGGTTTGGAATCTGTGTTTTCCCTCAAATCGGGTGTTTCTCATCTCCTGCTCACAAGCTTCATAATAGATACGGCCTTTGTTGTTTATGTCTGATGGGTTCCAATGAATTCTGGGGGGGCTGTACTAACTTATCTAACCTGTCCTTCCTTTCTCCTGTCCCTCCTCTCTTTCCGCTGATTCCTCCACCTCTCCCTCCTCCCCTCCCTGGTGTTTGTAGCGGTGGCCCCCGGGCCAGGTTTGGGTCCCATTCCCATGTCCCAGTTCGGCACCATCTCGCGGCAGATCTCGCGGCACAACTCCACCACGTCCTCCGTCTCAATGGTTTCAGCCACGGGCACCTATCGCAGGGCTCCGTCAGTCACCTCCCAGTTCTCCCTGCAGCAGCAGCAGCAGATACAGCAGCAACAGTTGTTACAGCAACAGCAACAGCAACTGCAACTACAGCAGCAACAGCAGCAGCAGCAACAGCAGCAACAGCAGCCTCACATGAATGGGGGTACCCTGGCCTACTCCCAGAACTCAAGTAAGACAGCGGCATGTTGACCTGTGTATCCTCCACCCTAACTCCACCACCACCACTACCCATCTGTTTATTTCTGACCATGGCCGATAGCGACCACTGGCTAGATCCGAGAGGGCGGCCGAACTCCACAGAAGCTAATCTCCCCCCGTCACACCCACACATAGCTCACTGCTCAGTTTGGAAGAAGGTCCTACCCACCTACATTAACATGACTTCCTCGTAGACGTCATCTTCAGGAAACACCGGGAGTTTTTTGTGCGTGTGTGTGTGCAAGTGTAAAAAAAGGCCCAGTCATCTGTTTCTGAAGGTCAAGTTGGGTTTCTGATATTGACTTCCTCCCTCCTGAAAGTGCAGGTTAAGGATTTCTTTTCTCCGCCGGCTGGAACGTCTTCTGCATCGACGCGGCACGTCTTGCCCTTGCTCGCTCTTTGGATGCAAAGCAGCCAATCAATATCTGCGAGACAAGCAGATGCACCTTTTGAAGCACCAGGTCTAAGCGACCTGTACTTGCTTTGTTTTGTCTTTTAAAATGCTCCTCCTCTGCTCTCAAACGCAGTAGCTTAGCGCCCACAAGGTGACACCCAGCTCGAGGTGTTCACTGTTGAAGCTCTGGGCCTATATTTGGTTCAGTCCTGTTCCCCCTCGGTCTCAGAGGAGTCATGCTGTCTGTGGGAGAGGACGTTCCAGCTGGAAAGGAGGGAAATCTGAACCTCCAGCTGCATGCATTGTTTTGAAGAAGGGTTCACCCACACTGGCCTGCATTCACTGCACCACTACAATAGGAAATGCTACTGGTATCTGGCAGCAGGCCTCAAGAGTCAACAATTTGCATTTTACAGTCAAGCTGGCATATAATGTAGGGAAGGGGAAGCGTTTGACAGGTTCAGGAACCCTAGTTAGCACGAAGATAACCATACTACAGGTTAACGGGGCCTAGCGTGAGGGTCAGAGTATTCTGCTGAGTCACAAGCTCTTCTTCTTTCTATAAGACGTAGATTCCGGGATAGAGGAGTTTCCTAGAGTAACTGGTGAATCCAGGGTTGGCAAGGGTGACAGTTGGCAAGAGACAGGAAAACAGGGTTTGGAAGGGGGTTGGGGAGAGCGAGACATGCAGGAAATGGCATCAGTTGGATTCAAACCCAGCTTTAGACTTAGTGCTACGCTCTCTTAACCAGTGAGCTACTGACATGCCCCTTTAGCTGGTGTTAAACACTGCCCCTGCCCTCCAGGCCACCCCATGGATTTAAAAGCATAGGATTAGTGCCTGATGCGTTTTCAACCGGCCACTGTGCTTTTAACGTGTCAGAGGACACAGACGCACACTTGAGGTCACCTGGCAGGAAATGGTAAGAACACCGCAGGAGGAGCTGTGTGTTGAGCCCCCCCCAGGCTTGATAATGTCATGCCTGTCGTCTCGGTCAGAAAGCCACCAGAAGCAGGACACGCCTTAGAATCAACAATCAGCCTTAATCCTCTTTTGATCCTTCAAATCACCAGATTCCATGATATAGCTCAACTTGGACCCAATAACACTTCCTGTCAAGCTCTCTGTCTGCTTTCAGCCACACTGATCGGACTGGCATAGAACCCGCACAAGCCAACCCACTAGCCGTTGCCGGTTTAACTCCCAGTGTGTGTTTCTTAAAGCTGCGTGTAGATCGGGGTGTTGTCACTGCTTTGCTGTCACTCTTCCTGTTTGGTGATCTGGGTGACTGATCTCTGCTTCTCTCCACCCTCTTCTTTCCCTCTTCTTCTTCTGTGTGTGTGTGTGCGTGCGTGCGTGCGTGTGCGTACGTGCGTGTGCGGGCTCCAGTGTCTATCGCTCCCCCGCCACCTCCCATGCCTCAGCTCACTCCCCAGATTCCTCTCACAGGCTTTGTGGCCAGAGTGCAGGAGAACAGTAAGTCCAGCAGCCACCCCCACCCCCGACCCCCACCCCCCTCCACCTTCCTGCTCTCTACCATTTAGACTAGAAACCTCTCCCCCCCTCTACCTCCCTGCTCTCTACCATGTATGCAGTGAACCTCTGACCCTACCCCCCACCCCTTCGCAAGCCTCTCTGCATGCTTAGTCCTGCCGTCCGTGTGTCTGTCT
The DNA here is from genome assembly GCA_036571765.1 of Plecoglossus altivelis. Lineage (NCBI taxonomy): Eukaryota > Metazoa > Chordata > Actinopteri > Osmeriformes > Plecoglossidae > Plecoglossus > Plecoglossus altivelis. The sequence goes on along the minus strand of BROE01000024.1, from coordinate 4,610,008 downwards.
TGTGTCTAGTCTAGGATATCACCATTGCCATCCTCTCCTGCATCATCAACTCGTGTCCAGACTCATGCCTTATGCCAATGACCACCACAGCCTGCTCTAGGGTTCTGAAAGAAACACAGTTATTGCTGTACTCCTGAATGGACTTGAGAATTTGAATGCCATTGGTCTGTGAACAATTTTCAAAGTGTTTTGCGTTTATTTTAATTTTTATGCAACACTAAATAAGCTTTCACTGCTACCCCCTGACAGATTTATGTTGTGAGCCTTTGGCAGAAGTGCAAGGGCACCACTTTATACTGTTATTTCTCAGAAACAAAAAAAAAGTTGGTTGTTTCCAATCACATTAATAGTGTGAATGGACTGTTCAAGGCATTGGCAATAAGGCATTATCTCAGACACTACCCTTTACTCTATCCCACATGATTTCTGAGGCTGTTTCACGCTTGACTTTAAAGTGACCACATTCATGAAGTCTGTTAATCTCCCCCCACAAATCCTACATTAAAGACCAATGCTTCACACCATACAGCAGATGCACTTGTGTTGACTCTGCAGTTGTGTTATGGAGCGTGTCTTTAAGAGCACGAGCGTTTATATTTATAACACAGTGCATCCTGCTGCCCTCTACTGACAACAGCTCAAAATCAAAGGTCTCATGAACATGGAATATACCGAGGACCCTCACCCATTGTTGACATGGATATGAATCATCTCCTCTGCCCTCATGAAAACTTGATGCGAAAGTCTGTCCATTTTTTCAATTCCAAATGATTGAGGCCGGCAGCTTATCCAATAACAACAGTCATGCAATTTCCCATGCAAACTGAAGTTAATAATGCATGATGCTACTCATGAAATTGGGACATGTTGTAATCCCAAGAGAAGCAAATGAAAATGGAAAACAAGACACTACTCCTCCAGTCTCGTAGCAGGCGAGAGGACACTCTCTGTTGCATCCCAGATCCCCAGTGAATAGCTCAGCTCAATCCTAAGCAGCGAGCCAGAGAAACTGCACAGCACTGCATGCCAACAAATGGATTGTTCATGGACATCTCAAACCCATCCGTCTCAGGCCTTGGTGCCACATGCCACCCCCTGCCACTGCTCTGCATGGACCCTTCCGTCTCTCCACACACTATGGGTTTGGTTGCATGCACAGCCCACATGCTGACCAGTTTGAGCCCAAAACGCAGAACGCTCAGCAACAACGCCCCTTCGCTCAGTTGAACTCTGCTAACTGTCTCTCTCTCTCCCCGTGTCCGAGCAGTCGCCGACACCCCCACTCCCCCTCCGCCTCCCCCCCCGGATGACCTGCCCATGTTTGACGAGGCTCCGCCCCCGCCGCCGCCACCCCCGGTGGACTACGAGGAGGAAGAGGCGGCGATGGTGCACTACAACGACCCCTACGCTGACGGGGACCCCAGCTGGGCCCCCAAGACCTACATGGAGAAAGGTAGCACTGCCCTCCCCTGTGAAGCCACAAGTAGACTGGCAAGTCAGGTGTAGACTGGAAAGTCAGGTGTAGACTGGAAAGTCAGGTGTAGACTGGCAAGTCCGGGGTAGACTGGCAAGTCCGGGGTAGACTGGCAGGTCAGGAGTAGACTAGCAAGTCAGGAGTAGACTGGCAGGTCACGGGTAGACAGTCATTTGTTTGGATTCGTTTCTAAAGAAGAGGCTATTGACCTCCTCGATGATTCAAACTGCCAGTCCGTCTGTGCCTTGTGCTAATCTTCTCCCCTGCTTGTTCTTGCCCCTAGTGGTGGCCATCTACGATTACAGCCAGGATAAGGATGACGAGCTGTCCTTTATGGAGGGAGCCATCATCTACATCATCAAGAAAAACGATGACGGCTGGTTCGAGGGCATCTGCAACGGAGTCACCGGGCTTTTCCCTGGCAACTACGTTGAGTCGATCATGCACTATGCCGACTGAAGGGACTCTACCACAGTATATTTATTCTGGCATATCTTTCTAGACCAATAAAACAGATCTGACCCTGCAAAGTACAGACAAGTGCTTTTGGTTATGACAGAATTACAAAATGTCCCCCCCTTTCCCTTTTACAGTGCAAATACATTTAAAACAAATCAATATATCTCCTTTTAGGTGTGATATGGGTGGGTCTGGGACATTATAAAAGAAACAAAGTTGCTAATATGATCAGACTGCCTAAAGCTCTTCTAGTTTATAGTCTCCAAAAATGGTGTCACTAGCTGAAGTATGTACATCCAGACAGGTTGTCCACATATACACAACACATCAGATTTTTGTCATGATTAATTTACTTTCCCTATGATTATTCAATGAGAGTATTATGCGTCACAGAACAAATTGTTTGTTTTTTTTCTCTCTCCCCCAGATGTGATATAATGCGTATGTTGGCTCTGAGCCTATCATTCAGTAAAAGTGTCATTCCTGGTCATTGCACAGTATATAATGTACAGCATGTTAGATGGCTGTAGTTCTAAATTCAGTGAATCTCAGTCACTGTATCTGACCCAGTCTGAATACCACGTACACATCAGTCAAACATGTCCCTCAACAGAAGGGTTTTAATCAAGGTTTTTACAACATGGTGCCATTTCATTATCAAGACTGATCGATTTTGAAGTTGAGTACAGATTTCAGATTTGAATAGCAGCATTTTTTTGTGTTTTATTTTCCCCACCCAACCGGTTATACTTAACATTCAGTCGTGATGTAAAGCATGCATACAAAATTTGGCGAATGTGTATAACCTTTGTTTTATGCCATTTATAATTCTATTATGTTATGTACATGCAATTTAGGTTTTATTATATTGTTGAATCACTGACTTGTTGAGACTTAAGCAATGTTCATGATCTGTACTTAAACGTTTGATATTAAGTGTACAAGATGATTTCTTACATCTGGTAATATTTCAGGTCAAGTAGTCATTCTGATCCAGAGTATAAAAGTCTAAACTTTTAAACATCCACCCTGTTTCTTACTGTGTGACTAAAACACAGTTTAGGGAACCTGTCAACATTAATAAAGTCTTACTAATCTGAACAAGATGGAATATCTGTAGATAGCATAAAAAAACTGTAGGCTTTTAAGAATCTAATGTTAACGATCAATAATGGATTATGATAGATTGTAAATGATAGTGTTTTCTGGGCTCAATTCTCAAGCTGTTTTGTTGCTGTGTGATTCAACGCTCAGCCAGTTTAACAGTTCAGCGCTACAAAGGAGACCGACGTGACGTTGACCTCCTTCCGCATCCCGAAGAGCGAGAATGAACAAACGTATACTGGAGCGCTTCCTGTTCCTGTCGTCATCTGAATCTGGTTCGATAACTCAGGTCTGGAAATCATCTCGATGCCACGTGATTTCCTTCCTTATCGACCGAGAATGATTCCTCTCACTTTGTCTATACTCTTCATAGCTCTAGTTATAGTATACCTCTGTCTTACCGATCCGACTATCGATTAATGGCTTTTTAGGTTGGTGTTTTTTTATGTGAGGTTAGAATGGAACCTTACGCTCGCGTTATCAGTTTCCTCATTCCTGATAGTCATTCCTGAACGGACTCGTGCGACACAGGATTAACTGCGCTCATCAATGTTGACCCTTTCAGGATCTTTCTGCCAATGCCTTGAAACTTCTGTCTGTGTGCTTTGTTATATCAAAGGTATAGAAGTGTTCCTGCTCAGTTTCACGGGTGAAAATATCGAACGCTCGTCTTTCTCTCTGCCCTTAATTTGTATATATAATATGTTAATTGAAAAATTAATGTACAGTCTTTTATAATAAACCATTCTATGAAGAACGAGGTGTGGGTCCTTGCACATTAAAAAGACAGGGCTTGACTTAAAAAATACCTCTTTTTATTTGAGTACGTAGTCATTTGTGGATGTTAAGGCCTTGGTTGTTAATTGAGCACCTGTTCCAGAAGTGTATTCATATAACATTCTCCTAACGGTACAAGTCAACATGGCGTAAGAATGACATTTGGCCTACGTGGTGAGGACGGATCTTCTCGTACAATAACTTAACTCAGATCCATAAAACACCAAAACGACAACAATACTCGGTTTTCCATCTGGAATTACAATGATTCTGCAGTGCCTAGCCTGCCCCGAACCTAGCCTGTAATAAAATCAACCCTCAAAGAGAGAAGTGAGCTAGATTGAGGTACAGCCCAGAGCCTTTTTTTTGTTTTACAGTACTGTATACAGTGATCATAAAGCAAGTCCCTTCGCCCTCCATGTGCTCCGGTGACCACAGGATAAACTTCACAGCAGTGTTATAGTAAGATCCATTATATTATAAATACAACATTTTGTTTGAGGTGTTGGTAACGGAATCTAATCGAAATTAAGAGGGGCTCTCTTCCTAGATGTGACAATCATGGTCGCCCTGGCAACAGCAGCGTATGAGCAGTTGTCGCTGACCCCTGCTGGACAGGAGGAGAGAGGGCTACGAGGAGCAAGTCCTGTGAAGTAAAGGGTCCATCGAAGCTCATTTCACAGTCAGGTTGCATCAAACATTGCATCAAATGCCACACTACGGTTATGCAAGACAAAGTCTTTCAGAAACGGAATTCTTGATTGTTTTACGGAACCAGTGTCCTCGTATTCTCCTTTTCCCCCCAGATCAGCCTCTCAACCCTGCTCCTCAGGGTCTCACTGCCCTGCATGTTCTAGATGTTTCCCTCTCCCCACACATCTGATTGAAATAAACAAGTTGTTCCTCTATCTTAAGAACACCCCATGCATTAGGACCAGGTGTGTTGGGAGCAGGGAAATATCTAAAGCATGCAGGACAGTGTGGCCCTCAGGACCAGGGCAGCAGACCCCTGCTCTGGAGTGCTTGTCTCCTCCTGGTGGTTGTGGTGTTGGTGGGCCGAGGGGGTTGCCTTTCACAGGTAGCTGCCTGAGGTGAAGCCCAGGGCCCAGGGCATCACTTGTCCCGGGTGAGCACCAGCTCTGTGAGGCGGATGAGGGCGTCTCTCTCTGGGGAGGGTCTGAGCAAGCTGACCTGCCGGATGGCCTCTTGGCAGTAGCGCTGGGCCAGGTAGCTGGTCTGCTCCACCCCGTCACTCTGGAGAGAGGACAGAAATACAGACATATATATGCACGCGCGCACACACACACACACACACACATATACAACTCTGTGGTGTATTCTAAAGCAGGGTAAATTGCTTTATTTATTTCGACATGCTAACCCATGTGTGTATTTATACCTCCCACCTCCCCCTGCACTATATATACCCCACTTGCTATAGTTATATTAACCCCATCTGTACAGCTGGTGTCCACTTTTGATCTTATTTGTATTTTATAATAGATTTTTATTATATTTTTATCTACCTGCATTATGTTTCATATATGTTCTATGTTTGCACTTCCCTGCCACAGTAAATTCTGTGCTTGTATATCTTGCATGGCGAATAAAACCAATTCTGATTCTCTATGGTATGTTTCTCCACTGATACAATGACATGTATGTGTGTAAACACATCCAGACCTCCAGATGTGTGCATGTACCAGAGGCCAGCCAGCTGCTCTGCTGGACCCCTACCTGTAGGACGTACTGCCAGGCCCGGTCCACGTCTCCAGAGGTGCTAAACCTCCTCATGATCATGGCATGCAGCTCTGGGAACTACAGACCCACACAGGTAAAGGAAGCATCATGTTAGGCACAAGCACATTCTAGCATTATGTGGTCTGTTCCGTGCGTAAGACACAGTAATTCCAATTCACAAATGACTTGAGACAGGAAATAGATGCTGGAGACGTAAATGGCGGTGTGAATGGTATAGATCTTAAACAATAGCAGCATTTTTCAGTTCTGGAGAACAGACTGGACAGTAAGAGCGTGCGCACACACCTGTTGACAAGCAAATAGTACTGGTCCAGTGGCCAAGCCCAGCTTGAGGTCTGTGGCAGAGGGCTTCCCTAACTGGCTCGCACTTGATGTGAAGTCCAGCACATCATCCACCAACTGTGAAACACAGAGATCATAGAAGACACTCAGTACAGTATGTTATCTAACAATTACATGCATATTACACATCTGACTGTGTCTGTGCGTAGGAAAGACACGGAATTCGGGAACCCTCGTACCTGAAATGCGATCCCAACGTTACGACCATACTGGAAGGCTATTTCGTGGATTTCGGGATCCGAGTTCACCAGAATGGACACCTTGAACAGAGCCGAACAGCGTGTCAACCCACAGCAGGGGGGGCTTTGCCTTCAGAAAGCCTGCGACTTTCTCGTGTGCTTGTATTGGTGTGGAGATAGAACGTACATACTGCTTTACAACTGTTAGCGATGAGACTCGCCGTCTTCTTGAAGGTCTTCTCGAGGTAGTGCTTGAATCTCTCGTTCTCGTTTTCCTTGGAACCTAGCTGCATGAATTCACCTTGGGAGACATATCGACACAGTGCTGTTGAATCCTAGGCAGCTAAACCTCATGAGCGTAACAGTAGTGTTCTCTCAAGGGCAGTGGTCTTCCTACCCTGGTCCTCAGGGTCCACTGGCTAGTACGTCTTTGACATTTTCCCTGCTCCAACACACCTGATTCTAATGAACGATCAGCATTAGGTTTCTGCAGAGCTTCAATTCAATCGGGTGTGTTGGAGAAAGAAAGCATTTGACCCACACAGGACAGTCTGCGGACCAGGGATGAAGAGCGCCGCCCCAGAGGGTAAAGACAGCTTGGTTACCTCGTACCAGATCCTCTATAACCTGCGACAGAACAGACACCACCGTGTTGTCTCCAATGCGGGCCAGAGCCATGGAGGCTGCAGAGAGGATGAAGTCTCCAGCTAGTATTGCCTGGGGGTGGACAAGAGAGGACACATGAGGTCTATGATAACAGACTATCCAGAGCAGGGATCTACAACCATGTTCCTAAAGAGCTTCCTGTCTGCAGGTTGTTGCTGTGCCAACATAAATTTAACATCATTAAAATAATTCGCTGGTTGATCAGGAAGCGAGTGTTGAATCCGGATGGTTGGAAGGTAGCTCTCCAGGAACAGGGCTTGATACCTGCTGATCTAGACCTTACAGAAAGCCTCCTGTCAACAACCGGCTCCCAGGGCCACGCCTACCTTCCTCTCCCCCCACACTTCGTTGATGGTGGTCTTCCCCCGCCGCTTATCCGAGCCGTCGATGACATCATCGTGGACCAGGCTGGCTGTGTGGATCATCTCTGAGATCATGGCGATGGACCTCTGTCCAGGCAACAGATCTCTGCACACCAGGGGACAAGACTGTCACTGTAGCGCAGTAAGGGGGAGGGACTGGTAAATCCATCTCATTTCCTCCAAGTCCTGGGCACTGATTTGTTTTATTGACAACAGTCATGACTTTTACTGTGTTGGCAAAGACCTTGTACTTTACTGAGTGCTTGGGTGCGTTGATGTGGTTTTTGGATTGCACTTGAATCAATGTAGACATAACTGTCATCAATGTGTTGAAATAGCACCAGGGAGAATAAGACATCCCAACCAGTGAGAAACAGTGAGAATTAGAAAGAGGTAGCCCAACTGAACAGTGAGGACAGCTTGACCAACACTCTTACCCGTCCTTGTGGCTATGGATGTTGCACGCCCGAGCCATTAGCACTACTATCATGGGGCGGAAGGCCTTGCCCTTCCCGTCAAAGTAGTAATCACATAGGGACCTAAGCTCTGTTTTAGACACAAAGAGCTCCTGAGACACAGGGAAAATGATGGATATTTATTCCAGTGCATTGATCACAAAAAGGTTTTCAGTTGAGTAATATTGACGGTATTATGGGTCAAAGCAGACGGTACCTTCTTGATGTCGTCGTACAAATGTTTCAAGTCTTTTTGGGCTAGCGTGAACGGATCCTTTAGCTTAGCATCACTGTGTATCCTCTGACAGCAGTGAAGGTTTGGTGTGGGGTACAGCAGTCTTGATTTGTGCCTGGGAAAAGACAATTGTACGAGCTTAAAGTGATGGAGAAGGCCAACATATTTACGGACACTGTAAAAAACATTTTAAAATGGATTTTACCTTGTCAAAGTTGAATTGTTTGGTGGATTGGTGTAAACAGGCTTGGTTGTTAAAATAGCCTAAAATAAATCAACATGTCACAAATAAATGTACTTGAACAAGAACAATCTTTGTTGGTCTGTTTATAGGGAAACACTTGACAATGTCTGCTTAGTGCAGAATATATATGCATAAAGCACCAAGAAAGTTTCACATGGCCAAATAAATGAGTCAAGTTATCAAGGCAAATTATGACTTTTTTTTCGTAGCTAAAAGCTTTCTGTCAATGATCTACAAATCAAGGGTGAGGCTTGGTACAGAGTTATAGCCAGTAATGACAAGAACAGTCTTGACCTTTACATAGAGAATGCATTACATGCTGGCCAGAGGTAGTTAGCTGAACCTATACTAGAATCTCAAGTCATATGGCTAGCCAAATAGCTATGAAATGTGTACAATGTCATTCATTCAAATCAACGACGTAAAGAAATGTATATTCCGATCAAAAAAGGGGCTTCATAGCAATACAGATATAATCAAAACTATACTTTTTTCGGTATGATCCAGCAAGATAGTCAGTGACAGTTACATTAGTACCAGGATACTGGTTGACCTTCTTGGGCGAGTTTGACAGCACGCCCTACTGAAATCTTAGCAGGTCCTGCTCACACTACCTCATTTCCAGAACGTGGCAGGGAACATGTTCCTCGGAGCGACGAAGCAGCGGCCGTCAGCCTGTTAGGAAGACATAATGTATCTAGTAAACTTATGCCATAAGAGCTTGAACTCCATCTCCAACAGTGCCTCCACGGAACCGCCATGTTCGACCACACTTATCCATGGACACTGGATAGGTTATAAAAGTATAACGGAACCGGAAATACGCAAAGGTAGTAGATGCCGTTTAGAACACCAGGAAGTTGGAAACTCAATAAAGATGCAAACTTGCTAGTCAATCATGCTGTCGATAAACTCTGGAAAATTGTATTGTATAGCTCTTGTTTATAACATAATTGATTTGCACAATATTATATGATGTAGAGAATTCATTCAAATGCGATCGGCTATTTTATCTAGAAAATATTTCGCTAATCTGTCACCCACTATGCAGTGAACAACTGGTGTCTACCCAGTGAGTTAGCCAGCAGTCTTTCACGACTGATAATTCCGCTTCAGCATCCAACGATGAGTTACGTTGGCATCTTGATCCGCGTTCTCCTGGCCCTTGATGTGGTCAACAGCATCCTGGCTACTGAAACTCTGCATAACTTCTGTGAGAGTGACGATTGCCAAAGTTATGGCAGTGACGTGGAAATACACCCTTATCATTATGCTTTCAAACCACATTTCAATTCGAGTTTGACGGAGCGCATTCGTAATATTGACCACTTCAAACTGTCATGTACAAGACTCATTGGTAAAAAAAATATTCATATACTGTATGTGGGTACCTACGTAAAACATCAGTGCATGGCCTAATAAATAAATAGTTTCTCCCTTCATTCATTTCAGAGGTCTTTCCACTTGATCAGGTGGACGGGAATTCTGTTCGCACCGTGAAAAACTGCGTTTTTTCAGAGTCCACCCCAACTCCTCTTAAAGGTCCCTTAAAGCTTGCAGCATTTTCAAAGGTGATGTTACATTTTCTCATCTAGATATAAACGTTCAATAAAGTCTCACATTATTAAATGATGCGATGTAAAATGCATTCATGTGCACTGACCTGTCTGTTTTTGTCTGTGTAGGATGTCTTTGAGAACATCTTGGATTTGGACATCTCTGTCACTCACGCTAAGGATTTTGTACATTACTTCAGTGGTGGTAAACTGTTACCTGGATCTGTTCCTCTGGCACACAGATATGGTGGACACCAGGTACCATTCACACAATTCAACTTCTGGTAGATCTTGTGAAATAATATGCGCTGAATATCCCAGTTTAAAGAACTATGCTTATTTGTCACGATTTTCCCTTCTTTATTTGTCATTTCAACGCATGTAGTTTGGCTATTGGTCTGGTCAACTAGGAGATGGCAGAGCACATTTTATTGGTGAATTTACCAACAGGCAAGTGAAAAATGTGCACTTTTTTGGGTTGTTGTCTTGAAATAGAATCGGACAAAGGTCAATATAAAGCCAAATTCTATATCCTTTCCCTCAGTAAAGGAGAAACATGGGAACTCCAGTTGAAAGGTTCCGGAAAGACTCCATACTCCAGGTAAAACTTCATGGAGCCGTCAAAACATTTTGATCTCCTAGCTGTCTAACCTGATGTTATTTCTCATCCCAACCTTTGACCTTTTCCCTCACTCTCTGTGCCCGTGTGTACCTGGTGTTGCAGGTCGGGAGATGGGCGAGCCGTGGTCCGGTCCTCGGTCCGGGAGTTCCTGTGCAGCGAGGCCATGCATTTCCTGGAAGTCCCCACCAGCAGGGCTGCCAGGTACCCTGACCTGACACCACTACATGTCAGCGTTGACAGCTTCCCGTTTGGATACTATCCTTTTATCAAGGAGTCCGTGGAAGCGTTTTGGGTACTTGAGTATCAGCTCACTCGTTGAGTCATGGGATCTTACACTTGACCTCTTGTTTGTTGATTACCTGGTGTCTTTGTCACGTTCATGTGAAGGTGTTTCTTTTGTCTTCCAGCCTTATTGTAAGTCAGGAGCCAGTGTGGAGGGACCGGTTCTATACTGGGAATGTGCAGACAGAGAGAGGTGGGCATCATCATCGTCACCAGATTAAGACAAGGCTGCTTCTCATGTCGGGGATAGGAATGTGTGAGGAACGTGACCTGGTACTATTCTACTGACTTGTTTTCTTCCTCCAGGTGCGGTGGTTCTTCGCCTGGCCAAGTCCTGGTTCCGTTTTGGGTCATTGGAAGTTCTGGCTGATGCTGGGGAGGTCGATCTCTTAAGGTAAGATTCTGCTCTGTAAAGCGATCTCGGCCAACATGTGATATTAGAATGCAGTGCGCTGGGTCTCTCAGGACTTCGTTATCCGACTTTGGAATTGTTCGGCTTCCAGGAAATTACTGGACTTTGTCATTAAGGAGCATTTTCCTACCATCGACTCAAACGATCCAAACAAGTATTTGGTGAGAGTTGCAGAAATGCATTTATTACCCTTGTGCGCTCTGAAAAGAGATTTAACATCCAATCATGTGTGTTGACTCATTGACACTACACATGGAAAGTTAGTGACCAGAAGATTTCAGATACAGATTTCTTACTTACATGTTTTTTGCCAGGGGTTGTTTTTCAGGGTGGTAACCGAGACAGCTCATTTGATAGCCAAGTGGATGTCTATTGGCTTTGCACATGGTTTGTACATTAAAAAACACATACCTGTCTATGTTTAGTAATTCCATTGTAGATAGTACCATAGCATGGCATTTTGACAAGTTTTTTGTTTCTGTCACAGGAGTGTGTAACACAGATAACTTCAGTCTCCTGTCCATCACCATTGACTACGGACCGTTTGGCTTCATGGAGTCTTACAACCCAAGTATACACCTGTTCGTTATCACCTGTGTGTCTACCTTGCCTGGGTGCTAGTGAATTGAGTCTCAACCTTGGTTTGAATGTACAGATTTTGTCCCCAACACATCTGATGACGAGGGGAGGTATCGAATAGGAGCCCAGGCTGATGTGGGGATGTTCAACCTGGAGAGACTGCTTGATGCCTTTCATCCTGTACTGACTCACAAGCAGCATAAGAGGTACGTACTTACACACACACACCCACACACACACATAGCTATACATACACACACACACCTATAGACACACATACACTAGTCATCTGGTTTCATTGGGTACTAAAGTGGTATCAGTTTCATTGTCATCCCTGTGTTCCTTTTTAAAGAGCCATGGATGTACTAAAAGAATACCCAGACATTTACCACAGAAGGTATTTCCTTTCTTCTGTTTTCCTGCCTGCCTTGTGGTTGTGTGTCTTCCTGTGTATCTCATTCTCTCTTTCACTGTTTGTGTATCTGTTCCTTTTACACTTTTTATAGTTTGATTTGAAATGTGGAAATCTAGACGTCCGTTGATATGTTGACAATCTTGCCATGTCTGTATCAGGTTGCATGTACTTTTCAAGGCCAAGTTAGGCCTGCTTGGGGAGGAGGAGAAGGATGGGTATCTGATTGCTTTCCTGCTGAAGGTGAGTGGGGTCATCACTTCGGTTCTTGTTTTCCTTGAGCCGTTCTATTCTTCATTGTCCACTCTGATAACCGGCTCGTGTGTGTGTGTGTGTGTCTCCCTCCCTCTCTCCTCAGCTGATGGAGGAGACTGGTGCAGACTTCACCATGACGTTCAGGCAGCTAAGCGAATCCTCAGCCACACAGCTCCACAGCAGGCTCATCCCACAGGTCGTACACCACACTATTGGAGGAACACCCGCTATACATGATATAACTTCATTTCAAGAACTTGCCAAGCATTAAACACTTCAGTAGAAGGCCTATGTTTAGGGAATTTCTGTTGTTGTGCAACCATGTATCTACTTCTCTGCATCTCGTTAGGCCATGTGGGCGTTGGCCGATCTGGCTTCACACAAGCGGTTCTCTGATTGGCTCAGCCTGTATCTGCAACGACTCAGCAGGTAAGTGGTATAACAGACATGTGTAAGGTACACTCGGCTAAAGTCTTACAAGTCTATCATTAATGGGTTTTTTTTATCTCTTTCGTTTTCTCAGACAGAAAGGTGATACCGATATGGACCGTCAGCGCAGAATGAAAAGTACGTCCCAGTTAATGGATTTATTCTTCTGTGTTTGATATACTACAGCACAATACATTCAAATCAAGTTGCTGAACATGTGTATCATCCACTTTAAGCCCATTCTTATTTGATCGATATTATTATACTCCCGCTTGACTTAGAAAGCCCCTCAGTTCTTAAAGCAGCGTTAACCCTTCCACAGGCGTTAACCCAAGATACGTGCTGAGGAACTGGATGGCTGAATCTACAATACGTAAAGCTGAGATGGGGGATTTCTCTGAGGTATGTGGTAAGGTGCATGAAATTCCTAATCATTTAGAAATGACTTCCCCTGAACAATACTTGAAGTTCCCCTTTTTGGCCTGTAGGTGGCGACGCTGCACCAGATACTATCACATCCCTACCTGAAGCAAGACACTGCAGAAGAGGCAGGGTATTCTGCCAGGCCACCACTGTGGGCTCGGGACGTCAGAGTCAGTTGCTCCTCCTGACTGGGATCAACAAGAACCTGCTGCTTAACAAGAAGAACACTTGTAACACAATCATGTTCTCAGATCATGGTTATGGCGATGTATATCAGGGTGTCATTGTTCAAATAAATAATCAATATTTATGTCACGTCATGAACCTTATCTTCTTTCCCCTCACCTCTGTTGTAACTTCATGTCAGCCACAGTGATATGTGGTGAGCTTGAAAACAGGCCCTCAGAATGATAGGGATACAAGTATTGAATTCACTGCACACTTTGAAATTAATATTTATTTAGTCAGCAGTAGATCCAAAATTAAAATGGAGTTGAACATTTAATCATGAGGATGTCCAACATATCACTTGTTTTAACACATTTTTACAGTATTTACACATTCCCCTCACATAATTGCATGAAAATATATATTGTTTGTACAGGTATCAATGTTTGTGAATGAAACATTCTCCCAAGTATTCAATTAGGGAAAAGTATACCCCTATTAAAAGTAACAAAAAGCTGTAGGAATTTGAATTGGAGCAGGTAGATCTAATTCACGTATACAAGTGTGACATTTTTTGAATCCACACAAAATCCTGTCTTTCTCACAGTCGTTCCCTGTATGTCTTCTAAAACCTCCAACACACCTATTGTTTGTTCATAGCTACCTGGGTTCTGAGTAATTGAATAATATGCGCATTCAAGTGTAACTGTAATCCGTAATGTCAGAAGATGAAAACATAGAACCAATCTTGAAGCTTTGCATGACACAGTCACACGAGCCCTCGGAGCTTTTACAGGTTGGTGTGGCTGTAGAACATGCCCCGAGGAGGTTGCCTCATGGGCTACTGACTGGTTGGTTGCTGTCTCGATGTTTCATCAGTGCTGACAAGAAGGTGCCCCCCTTCGCACCGGGTGGGGGCGGGGGGGGGGGGGGGGTGTGGTGGGGGCGGGGGCCCTGGCCAGCATGCCTCGGAAGGGCGGCATCGCTCGCTGGGGAGGAGGGGGGCGGCAGACTGCGCTCGGGGGGTGGCGAGGCGGGGGGGGGGGGGGGCTGGGGTAGGGGGGTCTGGGGTAGGGGGGTCTGGGGTAGGGGGGTCTGGGGTGTGGGGGGGATGGGGGTCCTGAGCCCGGGTTCTGCAGCGGCGGCGGCGGCGGGGGGGGGAGGGGAGGGAGAGGATGGGAGGAGGAGGTGGTGGGGGAGAGGTGAAGTGCCCAAGGAGGTGGAGGCAGAAACATGCCAAACGGAACGGAGGGCGCGGGTCGGGAGGGCGCAGATGCGGCGGGAGGAATCGAGAAAACCGCGTGCTAGCTGAAGCACCGAATGCTCGGGGCGTGTGGGAGGTGGGGAGGAGAGGTCAGGAGGGCGCGTCGCAGGACTGTCATTGTGGGGTGGTGGAGGTTGGACAGCTCGAGAGATGGTAAGTGGGGTCAAGGCGGCGCGCTGCGTGGGGGGGCTGGTTGTGGGCGGGGTTGGAGGGAGCATGTACGGGTCTGTGGCGGCTGGCGCAGCATGGCCGTCACCTCCGCCGTGGGCAAGTTGCATGGGGGGCGAGGTGGGGGGTGCATGTCCGGGTGCTGTTGGTGGAGGGAGGACCTTGCTGAGCGAGGGGGAGGGGGGGTGGGGGTGGCGGGTGGGGAGGGGGCCAGTGTTGGCCCTGCTGGCCTAGAACGATACAGGACAAAACTGGCGGAGTAGAGTACATTGGCGCGAGTGGGGGGGTCGATTGCTTGGAGCAGAGCACAGGTCCAAACAGACACATCAAGTATGGGAAGAACTTCTGTGATGTCAGAACTGTTACTGATGCTCTAATGCACCTTGAATACAGGCTCTGCAGAGGGCTTGGTTGCATGTCCATTAGCCTGACTGGAGGATTTAGCTGGGGAGGAAATGAACAGCGGAAATATTATAAGATGCAATTTAACAGATACGTATATGGTATGCTACACTGTAGGAATTCTCTGCGTGAGCACATCTTAAACAGGTGGTTTATTTTTACCCTTGGTAGCGGGAGAAGAGGTTGAGGGTAAAGAGGAAGTGACACGGTCTGTCCATGAGGTCACAGCTGTCTGCTTCACAGCAGTTTTGTAGTTTTCAAGCAACGTTACACCATACTGGGGGGAAACAACAGGTAGACAACTGTTAGCATGCAACACAAGCACTGTAAAAAAGTCTTAAGCGCAGGTTTGAAAACCGTAAAGCCATAATCCCTCTGGAATTAATGACATAAAGTGACAACAAAAAAAAAACGAATCCAAACATCAATGCCAGACACTCAAACATCTTTTTAACAACATTCAGGGAGACCTTTTGCACAGCACTGTGTGTTACCTTAGCGATCCGTATGCCGGTCACCCAGAGCATCATGGTCCTAGCGTCATCGCAGCACAGGTACTTGATGTACTGAGAATCCTTCTGAATCTGTGGGTGCTGGGAGGAGATAATCAAGGGAAATGATTCAGTTAGGACATCATGTCTTTGTTATGTTTTACATGTTGCTTTGGATGAAAGTCATCTGCTGAATTCATTCATTATTAAATCAAAATCGTTCAGAAAAGCAGGCTTAGTTCCAAGGTTTGTGTAGTGATCCAGTACAGTGCTCCTGCCTGTGCGATAGGTCATGGAAAACTGCTCATGCTCATCCAGTTTTGATACAGTTCCTTAGCAACATGGGTCAGATCCAAAACACTGAGTTTCTTGTGATGCTGATGGAAAGAGGATTACCCGTTACAGAGGAGGGGAGGTGAAAGAAGAAAAGCTATAAAGCTATGTTTTGCGCCTTTGGCTGTAATTCCAGAGCTCCAGTGTGCATGATATCATTGTCTCATGACAACATTGGCACTCTCCAAAAGAGAAAATAAAGCTCTTGTTATTGCTTCAGGTCTGTTATCAACTCACTGTGGCTGCTATGAGTCAACATTTTACTAAGCAAACTTAGTAACTTTATACCTATAAGTACCTATAACCAACCACAAGGAGGCAGAAAGTGCCTTTAATTATTTCCAATCTGTGACCCAACCAACTGTTTTAGTCTGCTTTAAAAAGTGACATTTTGGGAGACCCTGTCCAATCTCATCTCGATAGTGAATGAATCAAGTTGTAGTTACTCATCAAGTCACAGAGCGGTGTGATGTCGGTGTGATGTCAACTGCTTCAATATGCACCGTCCAATCAGAAAAACAGATCCAGCATCCATATGTTGTCTTCATCACGGCAATAAAAGATTGAAGATAGATTCCCTGGCTCAGTTTCATTCCGTTTTAAAGAGAGGCCTTTGGCTACTTTCAGCTGATCTGGGTACGAGAGACCTTCTAGAACCTTCCCTCAGGTTTCCAACCTGTCCTCTCTGACTGAGTGAGGTCATCTTATCTGGCCGTTGGCAAGGTAACACTCCAGCACAGAGCCTTCAACTTGATCCTCGAAGGCTCTGTCTTTCAAGAAAAGCAATTCCATCTACTTGCTTCACTAAGCTTTTTTGGCTTTGATTCTTCCCATCAAGACTCATGCTAGTTGCTGATTCAAGTGTTCTCCAAACGATAGGGGGGGAAGAAGTAGTTTCAGATCCTTAAAGGATTATCCGCCAAATGCTCCAATTCTTTTTTTGTGATTGCGATGATTCAGACAAACCTTTTGGAGACGAATAGAAAATGTGTCCTAATGCTTTAGATAATATGATGACTTGAAGCAGATACTCTGGTGAGCCAAGCGTTGGATTTGTAAAGCAAAAAAAGTGAATGTATTTCCTCCTTCAGTGGATCATAGGCCAGATGTTTCAATATGTTGCAAAACTGATCAACCAGGACTGCGTTCAGTTTTCACTTCTTCAAATGAAGGAACTACTTCATTAAGTCTATATCAAGAAAAGCAGATGGTTTACCACAGCAAAACTTTACGCTGTGACAAATTGTGAGCCTGTGAAAACAACCTTGCACATCAATTACTATTAACATCGATTTGCATCCTTATGCTTGCAGTGTATCATACATAATGTGTGTGAATTTAAACATGATACTAGTGGATTAGTTGGTCTGTAATTGCTCAATTGTAATCAGGAGGGAAGAACAGCAGCTATATTTAATTCTGTTTGCCTGTCCTGTTGCAATATCTTCAACTTCCAGAAATGAAATCCCCCCCCTTCCTGTTCCTTACCTTGAGAACAAAGCAGAAATCTGTTGGTGCCTTGAATTTGTTTTTGAACTCTTTGCCACAGTAAACATTTACATTTTCAAACTGGACGAAACACACCAGGTCACGAGATGTCTGCAGGGAAAAAAAGACAATTTCTCATCAGCCCAACTACGCCATTTCCCTTCAGTCTGTCTTCTACTAAAAACGGATCTAAAAGGTACCCGCTAAAGATAATATTTGCAGTAGATTATTTTCCACCCCTTTTTAAAAAAGCAGGCTGTGACTGAGGCCTGTCAACACTACACTGGGCAGCACGTTGCCTTAGATACATAGGGAGATACATTTGAGATTGGCCAAAGATGCCCTCTGTTGACCTTTGACCCCACCAACCTTGCTCTTCCCTTTGGGTACGTAATAAATCCCAGAAGCCCTCAGGAGGAAAAGACGCTGCTTCCAGGACTTCTTGCCGTCCTCTCTGACGTGGAGAACGCCCTCCAGATCCGGCACGATGACCGAGGTCCCACAGAAGTTCTCCTGCACGTTGAGAGTCGAGTCATCACAATATCACACTGAGAACTGTCACACGCTGTCACAATCGCTTGTGTTGATGTGCCTGTACTTAATAGACTTGCTCACCTCCACAAGTAACTCTTTGTCTCTGTCTTTCATTTCTTTAAGAGTGTTCTTATCCTTTTTCCACAGATAAAAGTTCTACAGTGGTAGAAACAAAAAAGGTATTCATTGCATTGCCAACATCAACATGGCTTTAGCCATAACCGTTCGTAATTAATGAATACTCAGACATTTCGAAGGCCTCTGCTGTAATAATAAGCATGCTGAAAAGCTGCCTCTTCACTGATGGCTATTTAACAAGAAAACATGGAATAGAGCGAAATGGTGCAGAGTTGGATAACTTCAGTCACGGAAGAAGGATTCCAAGAAAACCATTGGAGTATCTTTGAAAAATATGTTTTGACCTCTTACCTGAGGGTTTTTGAAAACTTCATATTTATCTTCCCGCTCTTGAAAAACCACCTGGTTCTCGCTGTCCCTGGTCCATGCAGACAGCGGTTCTACCAGGTTCTCATGGTCTTCAAACCCTCGCTCTGTCAAGAGGGAACTCAGAGTGAACAAACTCTGCCAATCTTTTAACGTATCACTTTTAAAAAAACTTTAAGTAGGTCAAACATGATTACCAGTAGGCCTCATGCCTTACAAAATGAAAATATACTTTAGTTTACTTATTCAAGATGTGAATTGTCGGAATGTTGCTGATCTATGATAAAGACGCTCATACTGTATTATCATTACAGGACCTGTTTTTGGACGGATACCAAGAATCCAGATAGTTATACTGTACAATGGAACTGAGTCCCAACCCCTTAGCCCTCATATGTCAGCAAACACATAAAGAAAAAGTTCACTGTCCGAACTAAAACACTCCAGAGGCTCTCCAGATTGAGTTTATGGGAAGAACCAAGGAGCATTCATTTACACAATCACAGAACACACCCTGGTAATGGATTACACCCCCGTACAATTGTCCATTTACAGCCCAAGGCTGATTAAACAGAGTTTAAAACGGGTGCAATAAAACACAACTCGCTCATTGGCGATATAATTGGCAATTAAACTCCAAAACACATTAAGAGCACTCCAGTTCCACTTCCACCACAACGCCCACCCGCACGCTAGATGCTGGAAATACGAGGACCAACTTCAGAGCGTTTTACTTTCGTCTGAGCATGTTACCAAACAGCAGGATGCTGGTACTTGTGGAGACAGACATAAGAACTACCCATTTACTTTACAGGGGCTGTAGTCCATTAAGTGGTTGGTGTGGCTGTGCTGTTATGGGGGCACGTTATTACTAGCGTTTTAAGACTTCGTCAGAAGCCACATGACGTGTTGCAGGGTCTGATGGAGTCCACGTGGAGGCCTTATGGTGACACACACAACGTAACTGTGACACTAACACTAACCCTAAGCAGCACTTTTCTGGTTCATGTTCAGCACTTTTCAAGAAGTAACACTGTTAACAATACCATTTACTCTGTTTATGTTCCGGAATATTTAGATAGAGCTCTGTGGATGAATAGAGATGAAATAGTTGAGGACTTTTTTGAAGATGGTAACAGGAGTTTTCTAGAGTAGACTCAAGAATTACGTTTTCTAAGTATGCCTGCAAATGGTTTTTGAATGCCGTGTGTCTACAGGTAACTGTTGACAAGACCGTGTGAACAAGCAGTCATGTTACCCTCCATGTGGTCAGCACCATGACACACCAGACTGCTCCTGATAGCAGGGAGTCAGAGTACTTACATTAAGGAGTGGTGTCAAGTGGGTGGTGGCCACACAGAATGGGGAGAGAGCAGGGAGGCAGTCCCACGGCCTAAAGATACGTCTGCCAGGAGTAGGCGTACCCATGCTGTTTCTCATCTTGATACATGAGCACAGATCATACCCCGATCATTCACGCCAACAGTAATTGAAATGCGCTTTCTCTTGAAGGGAAGAGAGTGCAGACGATGAGTCATGATTCAACAGATAACCGGGGTCTAAGTCCATCAGTGGTGGTCCAGCAGAGTTATGATGGAGGATAAAGAACATAAGGACTATGTTTCCACATGGTAGAGAAGATGACGGACTGTGTCTGATAGGGCAAATTAAGGCCACCTGTGTGCGTGTGTGTGCGTGCGTGCGTGCGTGTGTGTGTGTGTGTGTGAATTATGAGGTTTGGGCCGTGAATCAATGCATCATTTTGAAAGTGCTGCAGCAAGGCTGTCATCATGCCAATAATAACATTTTTCATCGTCTTGACTTGAGATACCATCCAGAGCTGGCCCACCTGTGTGTTTGTTTTACAGCGTGCATGTCTGTGCTGAGGGCATGTATGAAATGTGTGTGTGAGAGAGAGAGTGTGTGCCTTGCATTATATGTGTCCTGCATGTGTGTGTGTGTGTCTGTGCTCAGGGCATGTGTGTAGTGTAGGTGAGTGTCATGAATTGTGTGTACAGTGTGTGTGTGTGTGTGTTTGTGTCAAAAGGACATCCTATACTCACCAAGCTGCAGTTCTGGGTAGGTCTCCAGAAGGGTCCAGTTGACGTTGCAGTCGCAGTGCGTCTTCTCAAACAGGTTATCCAAGACATCTCTGACTGTCTGCCTCTCATCCACCATCAGAGTCTTGGAGCTGCCGTCATTCATCAGGACCTTTACCACCAGCTACAAGCATCACGCAAACCATTATTAAGAGGCCTTAATATGGAGTGTGGTCCAAGAGTCCCACATTAGTCGTTGTGTCAAAAATAGACTCGTTTCCAGTGAATCATCAGCACTGCAATGACACCCTGGCATGTGAGAAAATGTGAGGTATCGTATTTATAACGGGATCGTTGTCATGGGTTTCCAGCTTCAAGATACCTCCAGAACAACAGCAGCAGAGTGTGTGGAGATTCACAGAACAAATAAATGTCGAGTCAAACAAAAACGTGCCTGCCTCGTTCTTGTTTAATTGACCTGAATAAGTACTTCTTCAAGGCCTCAGCCTCGGCTAACTGCTGTACTCTGTTGTTTTGAAGAAGTTGTGACTGAGACTCACTTTGCATTAGGGAAGGTTTGGCTCTTCTGCCAACTTCCCTTTTATCTGCTACCAGATCAGGTCTAAGGGAGCCCCTGAGGTTCGCGTCTGCTAGCAAACCGAGGGGTGCCAAATATTTCACAAAATAGATGAGATTTGTCTTTTTGAAGTCATCTCTTACCCTTGATGATGCTCACAGCAAAAAAAAAGACAACTGTCTACCATTGGGGGAAGCAGAATGAACTTTTTCTTGTATCACGTGGAGAAAATGTTTCATGTTTTAAAGGGAGTTGTGTTTCAAACAGTGAATATATGCCGGAAACAAGCTGTCAGCCTTCTGCGCTTTCATTTTCATTCCAGGGCCTGTTGTAATATACCTCAGACCACAGAGAACTATGCCACAAACCATTGAGAGCGAAACTTTGCCTTCTGCTCCGCATCTGGTCTGTGTCCCCTTCTTGGATTGATGTTTTGATGAAACTGACCAGGGAAGTTTGTGTGTATATGTATACGTGTGTGTGTGTGTATGTGTATACATGTGTGTATGTGTATACATGTGTGTGAGTGACGAAAAAAGCCTGCTTTCTGAGAATTCAAAACCCCTTTCCAAGCATTTAAACTTTTTGGGTGATTATATGTACCGGGAGAATGATTTATCTATTTATCTCGATTTATCTCGATAAGGCTCACGTATTTCTTTTCACACAAACTTGTTTCGTGTCTACACAGTCACTGTCTCCGGTAATCAGGTAATCTTGGTTGGTTGCTCATCCTCTTGGCCTGTAACACTGCGTCAATGAGTAAGCAGTGAGTCTGGGTGCTTTGGTATAGTAGCTTACCTTTTTAACTTTGGCTTCCTTGAGCTTTTCCAACGCAAGCTTGATTTTGTCTGCTTTGATCTGTGCCTCAATGTCCTCCTTCACATGAGAAATCACAAGGAGGGAAAGTGCAGAGATGTCATCTATGTCAAACCATACTGAGTGCAAAGAACCTTTTTCAAGTCAGGAACTCAATTTGGCTGTTGGCTGTATTTAACCTTCAAATGACTCACCATTGATGGCTTAGTGCTGTGGGGGGGTGGAGGGGGGGAGAGAGATGAGGGGGTGGCAATGGTAGGGCTAACAGTAGAGTTGCTCTGTGGCGAAGAGTTGGCGGCCTGGGAGGGAATAGGGTAGGAGCTAAGACCCTGCGGGGCAGGGGGCAGATGAGAAGGGTCAGGTTTGGACTTCTTCCCTTCCTTTTGTTCAGATGTCAGTTTCTCCTCGGTGGCGTTGATTTCAGCCATCAAGCCAGACATCAGGGAATCCAAGTCAGTTTCATCCAGTTCATTCAGGGACTCTGCATCAGGGTAGAAAGGGGTGTGGAACATGAACAACGGACATTTCTGTGCCATGGCTCTCAACTCGTTTCTTCAAAACTGCTTGGTTTGAGAAAAGGGAGGCAGTCTGTACAATTTGCTGGGAGATTGATCAAGATCTCTCTGAAATGCAGAGCATGATCAGTAGCCAATAGACTGTTTGTTAGATTAAGAATGGTTCCTTTTCCTACTTTTAATCATAATTTCCCTCTCTTCAATCTTAATCTACTGTAATTTCCCAGGTAATTCAGAGCAAATTGGCCCCGATTGGTTCATTGGTAGAAAACAGTTGGTGTTTTACAAAACTGCAAATGAGAGTCGCACAAGTTTGGCCTCCTTTCAACAGCATACTGGCACAGTGTAAGGACCAGTGAACGAGGCTTACCGTGAACGTCCGCAAAGCCGACAGAGAAATTGGCTTGTTTGCTCAAGCTAGGGGGAGGTTTCACAGGCTCTGCCTCAACCCCAAGACTCTGCGTGAAGAAAGAAAAAAACAGCCAAGAAAATTCAGCGTTGGACAACACAACAGCATGCGCTTATGTAAGAAGTGAGTGAGGGAAAAGAACAAAAATGTAACAAGTTACATTCTTCACTCCACAAGTCTGACAGTCAATATCATGTACAGTGACACCAAGGTATAGAGCGGTAACATAACATCAAAGGATAATCATGGAGGGAAGTAATGTGCTTCTTGTTTATGGGTTTGCCTTTTGACCCCCTTCTCTTGAAGACGAGTGTAATTTACGTTTTTGAGGAAACCACCAAGTGTTTCTCTCACTGTTCTGGTGCTGAAACACCAGAGTCTCGCTGAGAGATGGTGTGTTTTAGCACCATTGACATTATTCTGAAAAACACTTTCCTGTTGTTCTATTTCGTGGCTTTTCAAATGTTGTGTAAATTATTCCTTCATGAACAGACATATCCTTGTGCATTTTTAAACATGGGGACAGCACATTCAACACATGTTAACATATTGAGATCGCAAATATCTTTTCGCAAGGCATTTACTCTTGAAAGCAGCAATGCTCTCTACAATAACCACCTGAGGGGTTGTACTGTACGAAATCAATACTAGATCAGTGTAATAGCGGAATATAACTTTTGAACAGTGTGTTTCTGGAAGTGAAAGAATGGACAGACTGTGGAAACTCACCTGAGTGAGCAGATCCATCTCCCCCAGCAGGTCAGTGAACATGGCATCAATGTCATCCATCTGGATAGAAAGAGGGTGGATCAGTCAGTAGCTTTGCCAAGTAAATACATGTCAAGTAATAAATCACTTATCATAGGTCATCATTTTTATCACTATCAATGGCTTTTGTGGATGTAAAAAACCACAACGCTTTGTATGTGGCCATCATTGACATTACACATAACAAAGGATGGTGGAGAATAGGCGAATTCTCACGTTTTTGGGATTGAGGTTTACACCCACTTTGGCACAAACGTGTGCACTTGCTACATTATCCAGCTACTAGTTGGAGATTCATAGTTAGATGATAACATTACACATACTTACGTCACCAAAACATTGGTTGGTTTTATGTTGCCTTTAGCGTTATACGTGATTTCACAACCTCTCAGACAGACTGAAAAAAGTATGGTATGCATAACTTCAGGCCTCCATTCTGTCAAGACTTGCAACGCTTCTCAAAACATTCAGAGAGAACTACTTGAGTCCACATTCACTTGCAGTCTATGTCATTTCTCATATCTATGTAAACCCCATCCTTGTTCAGTCTGTGCCATGTTCAGGTAGGCAGCGTGCAGACATTAAACTGCGGTTGCAGGCTATATGACGACCAACCAACCAACCAACCAGCCATAAATCTGAACACACTCACTTTACAGACATTGTTTTGGGTAAATTATCGACTATTCACTGTAGCCATTTCAACCTCAACAATGAACAGAGTGGCCATACTAGGGTTTATATGATGGCGGCCCAGCGAGAGTTTGAACAGAGGACCCCAATGTGTGCCGGTTCTCTCAGATATGAAGTTCCAGTTAACTGCTTTGTTTATCCAGTGGACTAACTGGTCAAATAAGAACCACCACGGCCTCATGTGACTTCCTGTACTTCTCCTCCTGTTATTTCTAGTCCTCCTCCTCAGTCTCTCTTGATTAATATAGCTCGCTCGCTCAGTGTCNGGGGGTTGGGTGGGGTACGCATATGGATGCATGTTCTTGGTGTGCCTTCATACAGACGTTCTCTTGATGAAGGTGTCTTGTTACTGCACCCTAAAATACAGGAAGCGGTTTGAGGGCAACTTCCTTCTTGTCGTAGTGTTGAAAGCAAGGTTGAAGATTTCAGGAAATGGTGACATGCAATCTCCTTAGAAGCAAATAGTGCTTGTTTGGAGGGCACAGTTGGTGTTTCAATAGCATCTGTCTCCCAATTTAATAATTGCGAACCAAAAAACAAAGTTTTCTTTATCATCCTATCATGAGCAGTACAGAGTAGGAAGTAACACACAGACAGTAGCCGTTGATACACAGAATCGATTTGAAATATAACTGTCGCATAACCGAAATAGAATTAGAGCAGACACAGAGGAGTTCGAAATGTGAAAATGTGTCAACCAGTGCAACGTCTGTTGCACTGTTCAATGTGAAGTGTGATGATTAACCTCTCTCACAGCAAGAGCTACAGTAAATTACTTTATCCTGGTCTCTGCAATGAGGTGCGATGTATAATCGTACTGGCAGGAGAAAAATGGTGTGACTGCAGGTAGCATTTGCACAAGCTGTACTTTGAGCTCAACTCTTTGCAAGGCGGGGGTTTGAAAAGGGAATGTAAACAAAAGCTGTCAAGTGCTGAATTTGAAATTGGCGTGATCGCTACGACTGAATCCAAACTAGAACAATATTTTTCAGCAGAGCGCAAACGCAGTATGATGTTAATGTATATTTAGTGGTGTTGATTTTAAAGGATCATTGGATATGGAAGCTTGTCAACATTGCTTTTGTTATCATTTTTGTGAAGTACATTGGTGAAGTAAAATGTATTCTATATATATATTATATATATAGAGAGAGATTATATGTCAATATTATTATCATTATTGTTGTAAATTGTAGCTGGCACTGAGAATGCTCTGAACTGAAAGTTATACCGTGTTAGATTGGTGTGGTGCATTTCTAGGTACTCAAAGACGCTTCACGCAAGGTAAAATCAGGCAATTGCCATGGAAAGACTGAGTTTGGGCTCTCTGTTCTGTGATTGCTATCTTCTGTTGTATTCTTTGATCAAAACAGACGACGCCATTTTGTTCTCCTTGCATAATCTGTAATGCAAGATATTTGTACCGTGAAAGCATTTTGAAGGCCTTCACAGGGATACACAAGCATGTTTATTGTTTCGGTTGATAATCCTTGGTGATATGAAAAGCAAGTGTTTTTCATTTTCTTTCATTCAGCTAAATTCTTCTGAAAACCATTTTTAAATTGATATGCCTACTTTGATATTGTTTGAAAAATCCACATATGGAACTTGCACTTTTCTGTCAAGAGAATTAACTCCAGACTGGATCTTTAAGTGGTCATTACCAAGACAACTCCATACCTCTGGCATTCTCACAATCCACCTACATCTCTTTTCTTATTAAATACAGAGATGTGTATTCATTGTAGATCCCAAATATTGTTTCCAGTGTGTTGATGACCTGAGTACACCATATTTAGCATTGCATTAAGTCATGTTTACGAATTACAGCGTGAAAACCTACAAGAACTGTGATTTTCAGCATCACCAATGCAAATATGGTAAATAACGAATCAAATCTTACATCATTTAGCTTATGTGTACAGTTGAGTAACCCAACGTCCTCATAGCCTAGTATGTATAACAGTATTTATGTTTCACATTGATTATATCAAATAACCTAAGTTGTCAAGTTGACAGCATTATTCGTGGAAAATTGCATGTTGACGTTTTCCACTGAACAGTTGTAGGTCAGGTCCATCACCTTCCTTAATGAATTCAAGTTGTCCTGACCTTCCACTACTGAGGCCCCTGTCAATCAAGCCTTACTGTACTCAGGATGTCACTCACAGTGGAACATTTGACTGCAATCACTAACTATTTTGCCAGCTATTACATTTGCAGTTTGAAATGAGGTCACCAAGGGTAGAATAAGGAGAACTCAAATTACACAATTCTCACACACGCACACACACGCACGCACGCACGCACGCGCGCACACACACACACACACACACACACATCTCTCTGGAGTCAAGTATGACATGGCTTCAGAAAGCATGTAGAACCATATGCTCCATGCTCCCACCCAACTGGGGCTTTGCAACAGCAAAAACGACATCAAAACAGGTCAAGTCTTGACATAAATTGTCTCACCCAAAGTAACACAAAAGGGTTGGCATTACAGTATTTTTAAATGTTGTAATATAGTTGTCCTTCATTGGAGCATGTCTGATCAATCTGAAAAACACCTCTGAAAGTTTTCGTCATTCTTGTACATTCCTTGCTGAGTTTTGTACTGTATTCAGCAAAGTAGACAGTACATCTACATGTTCATCAACAGTAATGAACTATTTGGACCTAACCTGAAGAAATGTACATAAACTGAACAAAAGCCTTTTGTAAAATAGCAGTAACAGTTATTCCCCAGTCAGTGATGTGGATCACATTTACATCACTGGGCTTGGGGAGATTAACCGTTACATCAGCAGACACCGACACCTCCATTTAAACAACAAGGTCTAAGAACAGACAAGCTCAGCTCACCTTTGACAGTTCTTAAAATCCTTCTTCACTTATCGATTCAAGGATAACAGGTTCATGAACACCAGCTGTTGCTTTCTTTGTGTATCTAGTCGTTTTTGTATCACAATCAAACTGAACACCACACCACACCACTCCCATGTGAAGAGCTGGGCGTGCTGAGCTGGACTGCTTCTGACTAACAGCTTCCTGCTTCATGCGGAAGTTCAGGTCTGGACCTGTCTTTGCATTCCTTCTGGTGCACAAGGCTTTCCCAACAGCGTAGGTTTGCACATTGCTACCTACTTATCTACCAAGGAACTGGTAGCATGCGACAAGGTGTCGCAATCCCTGCTACACCTCAAATCAGCAAACTGATAACGTTTTACGACTGAAAGGTGGACCGTGTCACTGTACAGTGTCTTCCTGTGGAAACAGCTACGTATTCATCTTGAGCTAAACCTACACTAGCTAGATACCTGGGTGACAAATGTTGATCTGACGAGGGAGTTTCACTGGAAATTCTCTCTTATTGTTTGTTCCAGAAGCTTTTACTCATAGCGATGTACAGGATGTGAGGGACTAACGTAATGCCTCTCACGCCAAGTATCACTACCAGAGTTAAACTGCAGGAGGCAGTAGAGGGTTGGCGTGGTGGAACCTCAGCTACCTCTGGCTGAGCTGTATTCAGACCCACGAGACAGTGTGCTCAGCTCGCACTACAGGTGAAGCACCTTGTCGTACAGAGACACCAAAAGCCCACTTCAACTCATTTCAACCACTGTGACAAAGTAGGTTCATTACTCACTCTGTTCAGCCAATGACAGGATACATCTGGTAAACAGGTGATGCGACATATCATAACTTGTGATATACTGTATATGTATATACATATGGATATAGCTATATGTATATATATGCAGATACCTTATATATGCATATATAAAGTACATGTCTCTTCAGTCAGATAAATAGTTGCCACACTATGGAGATTTTAAAATGGCCACCGCCCGCTGTCTATGTCAATGACGAATGATGTCTCTACATGTTATTATTGGGGCTGGATGTGAAGGCTTCTGAAGAATACTGATGTCCCCAGAAACATGACACACATGGTTGTAGGAAAAGGGGACCCTTCTATTATTTGTTGGTAACAGATCATTTCTAATCAATTGAGCAACTACCACCATGCAAGGTTAGATATCTCTGAGGCGGGGTGAAGAGAACAGAATAGACTTGGGCCTTATCTTCCCCGACAGACACACACATATCTCTGTTTATTTGCATGTATCCTTGATTCAACCTGGGAGGTTACACTGAGATTAGCTCAGTGATAGATTATTCTCTATCTGCGGTGACTACAATGAAGCTTGCCACTATCTATCAAAACGAAACACAAATGTGCAATATACCTACAATATTAAAGATAGTGCAAAACAGCCAGCATGTCATGGACATGCCCTTGACTTACTCAAATAACAGTCAACCATGGTGTCTTTGATTATAGTCTACAGACTAATATAACATACGTACAAGTTCTCATATTCCCAACCACTGGAAGAGGTAGATCATGTTCCCAATATGTTATGCCTGTTGACTAGCTATGACCTGGATGGTGGTTCTACTGTTACCTGTTTTCCCTGGTGAGCTGCCTACAGAGACTTCCAAGCACCCAGTCCTAGACAGGAGCCTGTCAACACACTCTGCTGTTGAGTCCCTTGGAGAAACCAAACAGCTCTGATCAAGTCCAAGAGCCTTTCATGAGACGTGATGTATTAAATAAACAAACAGAGACGGCAGGGCCCCAACCTCCATTTCCTCTGCCCGAGGTTGACAAACAGATGGATGCCTCTGGCCGCCCCCCACCAACGCCATAATGATGCTAAACGCTAACACGTTGACAATTAAAGGACTCTCTCCAAATGAATAGGCTGATTTGAAGATCACTTTGGTTAAGTTGAGCAGCAATGGATAGTGTGAAGTGATTCCACAACAGCCCATTGCCATGTATCTAAAACACAGCCAGAAATAAAACATCTTTATTTGGTTTTAAGTGAAGCTGCTCTAGGGACAGTAAACTAAATCTGATACATCAAAGCAGGTCACTTAAACACAAATTTGATTCAATCCAAAGGCATTTCCAAAGAAGAAAATAAAATAAAAAAACTCTGACAAAGCTGTCTTTGACTAAAAGCAGCCTTGCCTCAACATAGGAAAGAGATTGTGGGAAAAAATGGTTCCAGGTTTCAAATAACTGCAGGAGGCCATGTGGTAAGGTGTGACCATTAACTGAAAGGTAGAAAAAGATATGTTTTAAAACCATTAGTCACCACTGTGTTATTCTACTGAAGCCTTGAGTTAGTCCACATCTCACCTCATCTTACCAAACGTAAACGTTTCATTCTGATGGGGTGATAATGGCAATAACAGTTGGAGAACACCCCTAAAACGAATCGTCGCTACACAATAGAGGGTCTGTTGAAATGTAAGTCTGTACAAAGCTTTTGATCTGTGTTACGTGGCGTTATACTCACCCTGACTAGGGTTCCTGCAGAGTCCTGGTAGCCTTTACTGTGTTGTGGTCCTTAACGTATACTTTATGCCAAAGCCATTGAACTGGGTGGGTGGTGGTGCATTGGAATCACTGCCACCAACATTGAACCCTAACTCATTCCAGAAAACACTTTTAATTAGACACACACGTATTTACTATAGGATGTTCATTAATAAAGAGGGGAAAAATAACTTTCAAAAGTGGTGATGTGTTTTAACTTTTTTTTCTTAAAATAGAGGATATTTTTTACATAGCTAGTTTTATCAGAACAAGTCAGTACTTATGCTTTCTGCAGGTTAATGTCGATAACATGATGCCCATACGAGCTCCGGTCAGGACAGAGGTGTCCTGGTGTCTCCAGCTTGTAGGCTAATGCAACAAGACAAGAGAAAGTTCCAGAACAGCAAGAGGTTTAACATTCCTTACTTTCACCAGACATGGCCACAACAAAAGAGTTATCTGCTGCTAGGGACGGTCAGGGTTGTCATGGTTAGTCTCACATGACAGACTCCACCAGACAACAGCTGTCTCAACATCTAGGACAGACAGAACAACAATCTTGACATTTTAATTATTGTCCCTTGCCACAAGGTCAACAAACTGTCAACATATGACAAAATTGAACTTAAACAGAATGTTTAAAAAATAATGCTATAACCAAACGTCAGACCAATTTCCATAAAGTTTAACACACTGTAGGTTGATTAAAAAACGGCCATGCGTAATTGGCAATATACCACGGTATTCCATTTTCTATTAGCTATTTGATCTCGTCTATGTATGCGTAATGCTTTTAAAGTGTTCACAGCGTAATATATAGGTGGTGGAAAGGGAGATCAAACGGAGAGGAACCAGCCCTGCAGGAGAGCAGGGGAAGAGGAAGGGTTAATTTGCGGTTGGGGAAACCTGATGCTAATTAAGTCTTTGGAATGCAACGTACTGACATTCTAGACCAGAACCCTTCGGAGTGGGTCCGGAATGGAGTGAGAAAGAGAAGAGATGCATGCGCCTTGTGTTTTTATTGTTTGCTGACATCCCTGAAGGCCAAACTCACCAAATAGTTACAGGTATAGTACACTACTTCGTTTTGTCCCTGTGTAGATGTAATTTTTCCATGCAAAAACGGTTTAAAAATACTGTATGTTTGAAGTTGACTAAATAATTTGGGAGTAATGTAGAACATTTTTCAGAACCGTTTTCGTAAACTAAAGATTTGCGGCCATTGCAAATCTTTAGTTTAATCTGCCATTTATAACTTTTTTACCTTTTACATTTTTAGGACATAAACGAACGCAAAATGGGACTGTACAGACCTGTGCTTTGGTTGTTTCTGTACTGTTTATCTCTGAATGACACTGTGAGAGCTGTCGCTGAGATTTGTCGAGGAACCCACTGCATCGGCTCAAACACCGGAGATCCCAAACCCTGCGTCGGGACTCATTGCCCGGGGGGGAGATCATCCAGACCGACGAGACAATATAACCCTACAACTCAAGGCAGGTCAGCACACATAGTGCCCATTCATCACGAAGTCGACGTGAGCTCTGAGTCCAGAGCTGTAACTGACTACACGTTCGTTCATCCACACCGTGTGCGCCACAGCGACAACACCAGGGAAAACGCAAGGACGCGGGAGCCTGAAGTTTTCTCTCCAGAATGTACTGGAACAGATTGCGTTTCTCCTCCGAGACAACTTCAAACAATTAACGATACCCGAGACTGTAAGGGGATCGAATGTAAATTGCCGTTGAGGATACGGCCAAAGCCCCGACCAAAGCCTTGTATGGGAGAGGGATGTCTGGTGGGTTCTGAGGATGCCGCGGATGCTAGTCAGCCTTCTCCGGTCCATATGCAGGACAGAGCCGCTCAATTTCTGGGAGAATTTCCGGAGTTTGGATATCCTGCGTCGGAACTTGGCGGCGCGCCTTTGGGGGTGCAGCTCACATGTGATATTAAACCAGGTTAGTCAGTGGACTGAGTCATCCTGAGTCTCTCAATGCATTGGTTTATGTTAACAGTGGTTAGGCTTGTAGAGTGTATTTGTCCTTCAATGGCAGATATTTATTGATGTGCATAATTCCATAGTTACTGCTGTGCATTAATCATGACGAATTGTTGCATTATGGATCAAGTCTTTTCAGGGGAAGCTATTTAATGACTCGCCATATCCAGAATAATCTATTTTGAACAAATGCCTATATGTGAAAAATCATACATTGTCTAGCTTTCAATAAGCAACAGAGGAATGTCAAGCCCCAAATCATTATCAGCATCTGCAGTCAAGGCTGTAGGTTCAGAAATAATAAATCTGGCAACTAACCTTCTAGACAGTGTAAACTGTGTGATGTCAGTCCATACATGGGAATTTGTTTTTCACTGCCAAGACAGAGACCATTATGCCTTTAGTTTCTTTGCCATTTAGTATGATCAAAGTCTAGAATTATAATTTTAAAATGTATTGGGTCATTGTATCCATAAATAATTTTAGTTATTGTTTCGTTAT
This sequence comes from Plecoglossus altivelis, assembly GCA_036571765.1. Lineage (NCBI taxonomy): Eukaryota > Metazoa > Chordata > Actinopteri > Osmeriformes > Plecoglossidae > Plecoglossus > Plecoglossus altivelis. The sequence goes on along the minus strand of BROE01000024.1, from coordinate 4,577,970 downwards.
TTTTTACAATAGCCTACTTTCCCAACACCAACCCCAACAGTCATCCTACTTCAATCTTAAATTGATCTTGTGTTGACGTCTTTTCCAGCTATTCAACAGATCTCTACCTTACCTAAACTGTGACCTCTCTGCTTCCCCACCCATCAGGTGAGAACGAGGTGCCCTCAGAGGATGCCCTCATCCTCCACCTGCAGCTGGCCAAGGGGCAGGAGAAGCTGGTGGAGGCCCTCCGCGCCCAGCAGACCATCATCCGCGATCTGCAGCAGCGGCTAGCGGACCAGCAGGGGGCGCTTCTGGCCCAGCAGCGCGAGATTTTGGAGCAGCAGAGGCGCATGTACGAGCAGATGGACGTGGTCAAGGCGCAGTACGGCCTCCTCTCTGACACGGTCAAACAGGTCTCCTTCCAAGGCCTACAGGGGGAGCTCCAGAGCTACTTTGAGAGCCACCTGGCAGGACTCCAAAATCAGGCTAGGAGCCACCTGCAGAAGTCCTATGCTGTCCACAAAATGAACATGGATGCTAAGGTAATGGATGTGGTTGGGGAACCCAATTTTCCTCAGCCTCTCCTGGGTTGCACTGCCCCCTGTGGTTCGGAAGAGTACTGTGACTTCCAGAGGGATCCACCCCAGTGTGGGAAGTGCTCCATGTGTCCACCTGGATTCTTCCTGGTATCCCAGTGCTCGCCCAACGCAGATCGAATATGTCAGGTAGCTAACATCTGGTAAAGTAATCCATTGATCCATTAATATCATTATACAATGTATTTGCATGAATCATTACAAAAACAAACATGATTCACAGGACAGAGACGAATGCCTTGAATTACCAAACATTTGTGGAGAGCGAGTGAAGTGCCTTAACACTCCAGGTAAGACCAATCAGAAAGATTGCTCATTGTCCAAGAAATTCAGTTACCTGTTGACCTTTCCCTGTCTCTTCCATCCTTGTAAATTTGTGCAGGAGGGTTCAGATGTCTGGGGATCTCAGAGAGAGAAGCTACCTCTGGAATCTGCGGCCACGACTACTTCTACAACCAGGAATTAGAAGAATGCCAGGCGTGTTCTGACTGTGATGGAGGCCTCATGACCCTTCCCTGCACGTCCATCAGTGACGCTGTCTGTGGCTTCCTCCTCTCAGAGAACCGTCTCTCCCAGGCCTGGGGGGCTGGGGTGGTCCTTCCCTCTGCCAGGTCCCCCAGCAGCAGCATCTTCACCGGCCTGCAGCTTGGCGTCCGCAGCAAGGACGCAACCGACCTCCTGTCCAACCAGGCTGGCAGTCTGAACTTCCAGCAGCATGGCTTGGTGTGGCTGGACCACAACTTTGCGGTGAAGCACAGCTGCAGGAACTTCCTCCAGGTGGGGCTACGGCTCAACAACAGCCTAGAAGAGGAGGGTCACGACCTCAGTGGGGTACGGATAGAGCAGCCTGAGGGGAAGTTCTTCCAGGGGGTTAGCGTAAGCGGTGGCGCGGAGGTGGAGCCGAACCACACCCTCACGCTCATCCTCAAGAGCCCAAACCAGCACTGCAACCAGAGCAAGGACGTCCACGCCTACGATCTCAACGGGATCTCCTTCAGTTTGCTCTGGCTGTCCCACGACACAGGGGCTGTGGCCATGACAGCGCAGATGTTGACGTCGGCTCACTACCAGACCAACTACCGCCCGGCCTTCCGGATCTCTTCCGTATCCGATCCCTACATGGTGGGCTTGGCCCACGATGGCCGAGGAGTCCGCTTCACAGAAAGCGGGGTGGTGAAGTTTGTCCTGCAGCAGGCACTGTACTCCATGGGCCACACCTGCGTCCGTGAAGGCTTTTCCCTGATCGCCTACTCCAACCACAACGGGACCAACCAGGAGGTGATGCGCACTTTCAAGAACGGCGTCAACTACAGGGACACGTCCATCACTCTGTCCGGGGCCACGAGGGTCGAGGGTGGAGACACCCTCAGTTTTGAGATCACATCCCCATCCCAGTGTAACATCCGCTACTTCGGGGACAGCACGGGGATCAGCATGCTTAGCGTGATCTGGGTCCCGTCAGCTGTATCCTCCGCTCTGACCGCCACCGTCTCCAGGAGCGGCCTGCCGTCCGGGGCAGTTCGGAACAAACCCCTCTTCTTCCAGCAGGTGAGCTCAGACTCCAAGCAGATTGGTCTGGACCGCTCCGGAGAACCGCATGCCCGCAAGAACTTTGTGTTCCGGGATGCCGGCACGGCGAACGTTGCCCTTAACTTGAAACTGATCCACTCCTGCAACGTGGTGAAGCTGACCCTGCACAGGCAGGGCAGCGGAGGATTGCAGGCCAGTCCTGTGGCTCAGCAGGTATCCGGACACATGCCTGAAGGCAGTGAGTGGGGAAGCGTTGGCCTGAGGGCTTCTTTTGAGGTCCAGAATGGCACGTCCATCTACGTAACCCTGGACTGTGTTCGCGGCCGTGTCAACCAGATCACCCACGAGGGGGGTACTAACATATCCATCCTCTGGGTTGCTTTGTGAACCAAGATGAGGAACTCTTTGGTGCTGTTGTCACGGTGTTTGTTTGAATTGCACAACTTGAAATTACAGTTAAATCAAACTGTGCAGGTATTTCAGTAGTTAGCTATTTGGAAACATGTTATATACAAAATATGTATTTTTGATGAGAACCCAATTATATGTAATATACAATTATCGCATATAATCACTTTAAACATGTGAAAACCAAGTACTGATTTCGCTCCAAGTACTTCGGCTGGTTGAGCAGTGACCAATTGTTCTTGAGAATTCTTCTTGTGTGCATGTGTGTGTGTGTGTAAGTATGTGTGAAGGTGTGTGTAAGTATGTGCGTAGGGCAGCGGATATTATGTCTGGAGGTGTGGGTTAGGGTTGTCATGTGTGTGAACAGTATTAGGTAAAGGGAAGGGAATGATAGAAATGCTGAGTTTATGTGGTTAGCGAGAGGGAGGATGATATGGTAGAGTCCATCATAGTGGAGTGTAAGGTTGATATCTAATTCCCTTGGTAGTCTCTGGCTAGCGAGCAGATGGATTAGTGGTTTTAGGCTTTGTTGTTTCGCTGTCTTATAGTGTGACCAGATAAGATTGAGCTTGGTGTTATAGAAGACGTGTAGGATGTGAGGTATATTCAGCAGGTGTCTCACATAACAAGGGTGTGGTATTAATGAAGTATGGTTTTGTGGCTCTTGCAAGTGGCATGGATAACTTATTTGAAGAATAAATAGGCTAATGAGGCGAAGTAGATAAGTACGGAGTAAATACTAGGTTTTAACTATCAAAATTAAATTTACAAACGAAGAGAAGAACAAAAAGGGTGAGTTGATATAAGGTCAAAAAGAGGAAATTATCTCTCGATGATTCCGGATTCGATGTGGGCTAGGTTGATTTAAAAGGTAGATTTTGATTGCATTATTAGTTATACAGTAGGAGTTTGTAGCCAACTAACGTTGAACCAGGACATGGCACTTTGTGCGGTGGAATAAATAGTGATAGACCTGAATTTTTGAGAAGAAGGGTTGGTTTGATGGGTGTAAAAGGTAAGTAAACTGCGTTGAGTTTTCTAGGTTAAATGGACACTAATAGAAGGTTGGGTTCCTGTTTATTATAGTTCGCGGTTTAGGGTTAGGTTAGGGTAGGGTTAAGGGCCTGTATACGGTATCCAGTTATGGCAGATGTTATGTCGTCTCAGGTCTGAGGGTTAGGGTTGAAAGGAGTTAGGTAGGGCTTCAGGGTTAGTGTTAGGAGTTAGTTAGCTGCGTTATAACGTGTGCGCTACAATTAGGGTTAGGTGTAGCGTTAGTGCGTTAGGAGTTTAGTGTTAGTTAGGTTAGCGATTTAAGGGTGTGAGTGTTTCAGTCTAGAGGTTTAGGTTTATAATTATCGAGGTAGAGAAAAAGGTGGAGAGTTAGGTAGAATGGTTGAGGGTATGTATTAACAGGTAAGGTTAAGAGAGGTTAGGGTTAGGTTGGGTTAGGGGTTAGGGCTAGGGATGTGAGGGTTAGTGGTTACATAACAGCTGTCTAGGCTCTGGTTATCAGAGGTACGGCGTTTAGGGTGATAAGGGTAGTTATAGTTAAGGGTTAGAGGAGTTTTTAGTGCGTATACGCGGTAGTGTTGCATAGGTTAGGATGTGATGGTTAGGTTAGCTGGAGTTTTAGGTATGTTTAGTACGCGCCTAAAGGTTAGGGTGAGATGTATGTGTCTCTTAGGGTTTAGGGTTATAGGGTTGAGGTAAGGGATACCTAGGTTTAGGTAGAGTGCCTATGAGCGTGGTTTTGGTAGTTTTATAGTGATACTGCTTTGTTTAATGTGTTTTTAGCTAGCTTTTCTGCAATATTATAGATAATAAAGTGGGCTACTAAGGTCTGAGGGGTATAGTGGTTTAGTGTTATGTCGGTAGGGTAGTTTCGCGGTTAAGGTTAGGGTTAGAAGTCTTACGCTTTTGAGTCGTTGTCTGTGTGTTGAAGTCTTATAGGTTAGGGATTAGGTGTCTAAGCTTCTTAGGGTTTAGGGTTATGGTTAGGGTTTAGGGTTGAGAAGGTTTAGTGGATGTTACTAGGCTTATATGGGTTTATGGCTTGGTTCATTAATTTGTTAGGTTTAGTGCGTATGAGGGTTTCAATAGGCTCTAGGGTATAGGGTTGAGTGGTCGTGAGTCAGGTTGTTAGGGTTAGGTTAGGGTTTTGAGTATAGGCTTAAGGGTTAGGGTGTAAGGTTTAGGATTAGGGTTACGCGAATGTTAGGGTTTAGGTTAGGGTTAGGTGTAGGTTTTAGGGTTAGGGTTAGGTTAGGGTTACATATGGGTGTTCCGATCTAGTTGGTTATTGTTAGGGTTATGGTTAGGGTAGGGTTAGGGTAGGTTTAGGGTTTGTGTTAGGGTAGGTGTTAGGGTTAGTTAGTAACGGATTACACTGATTAGGTTAGGGTTAGGGGTAAGGTTTAGGGTTGTCTAACTAGCGGTTATCTCGTTATTCATACAGAGGTGCAAGACTCCATGCTAGTAGGTTAGCCGGTTAGGATGGGTACGGAGTATCTTATGCGTTCAAGGGTTCTAGTATGCGCTGTTAGGGTTTAGGTTAGGGTTAGGGTTAAGTAGAAAGGTTGAGTTTAGGGTTAGGGTTAGGTTAGGTTAGGTTAGGACGTGCTGTACTAGGTTAGGGTAGGACATGCTGTACTAGGTTAGGTTAGGTTAGGGTTAGGTTAGGGTTAGTCGGTTCGTTAGGGTAGGGGGTTAAGGGTTTAGGGTCCTTATGAGGTGCTATACAAAGATGTTGTAAGTCTCTTAGGGTTATTTTCCCACAGGCTGTTACGGATCTTGGTTATAAGAGAGAGTCTAGGGTTAGATCAGATTCTCTAGGTATCTACTAGAGTTACAGGAGCTTACGAGGTATCATAGCGATTAAAAGAACCTTGCTAGAAAGTTCGATTAAGGTTAGAGGGATTATAGTGGTGTCAAACTATAAGGGTTAGGGTTAGGTTAAGGGTTAGGTTTATAGATGTGGTTAAAAGTCGGTACTATACAATGGTTTAGGCGTTATAGGCAGTTAGGTTAGAGGTTAGGTTAGGGTTAGGTTAGGGTTAGGCGGTATAGTAGGGTAGCTTAGGAGTTAGGTAAGTAGAGTTGCTGAGAGTCTGATTCGGAGAGAAAACACTGATTGTGAGAAATACAAAAGTGCATGTCTGAGGCCAGAATTGAAAACAGGTGTTTGAATAGATGAGTGTTCCAGATGTCTCAGACTTGTAGATCAAGAGACCCACAGCACATGAGGAAAAATATCAAAGGCTGTGAGTGTGTGTGTGTGAGAGAGAGTGCTGGGATAGGAAGAGTGAGATGGGGAAAGACAGGGAGAGGAGGGATGGAGTAGAGTATGCACGATCAGATGCTATTCTGCTACCAGCACAATTCTTAAGCAAGGCAGCGTATTTATATTTCAGTGACGTAAATCTTTCCGCTTGTTTTGACTTTTAATCTTGGTGCTAGTCTTCTTAAAACCTCAAACACTTAAAAAGCCAGACAGCCACCTTGTCCATGTCAAATAACACAAACAGTCCCTCTGAACACTTCAAAAGGGGCCTATATAGAGTTGTAAAAAGACCTTGTATTTAAATCTTCTTGGGCGTGGACTGGTTAAATTACTATACTGTAAGTCAAAGGAGTAGCAGCAGGGAAGCCTCACATTGTACCAAATTATTAGAGGTAACATGACCCATCATCTACAGACACACTTGAACTAGTTGGCAATAAATATGTCACAGTGATTTGAAAGCCCACTTCCAACCTAATTCTGGCCCCCTTTATACTGCAATGTTTACTTTAAAAGGACAAAGTCACTGAAAGGCTTCCTTTAATCAAAAACATATGTAAAAAAAAGTTCTCCCCCTTTTTTAATGTTGATCCAGGAGAGGTGCTTTACTCCAATCTCAAGTTATTGTAATTGGGCGGTTGGCTTGGGCATTGTTATTCCTTTGTAGGTCAAACGTGACTATACGGTATTACATACATACATTGTCTACTGCAGATCCCTGGGAGGGATTTCAGTGCCGCTTGTTCCCATTTGGGGTCACGGGTGACTGGAGCCTAACCCAGTAACTTCGGGCCATAGGCGGGGTACACCCTGGACTGGGGCCAGCAAGTCGCAGGACTATACGGTATTAGTTAGGTAGTATTGTTGCCATCCATTAACAGGGTTCATTGTCTTCCTTTGAAAGATCACTAGAATGAAGGGGGATGAAAAGTCATGCCAGGATACTTCTCAGAGAAGAAACCTCTGCCTGTTGTCACTTAGTTGGTTGGGACACATTCCTTGCACCCTGCCTGTCCGCGAACTTTTAAATTCATGTTCTGCAGCTCCAATAATTACCGCACCCACTCATCTAACGAGAACTAATGGCTCACCAATTAAAAACACACTGTGTGATAGGAGAGGGAGGGTTGAGTTGCATGTGTGTGTGTTTGAAATGAGGAAGTAGAGTGTAGCAAGCGTCTTGCGTGGGTAGGTTGTGTGTGTGGGTCTGAATCGGTCTTACTGACCTCAAACCCTAACCTATAAATGTTTAACGAGAGGTTTCCAGTGCCATGGTCACTGCTTTCTTTTCACTCACTGTCCTTTACACACCTATTACACTCTGCACACTTCATCCACCTCACCATCCACCATTCATTGACGTCCACGGTCTCTCCCCCTACGCAGCCCAGTCATCGACCCATAAAGAATCTCCAAAGCCACCAGGTCACCAACCACACAACAGGGAACTCAGCTGGTCCGGCAAACGCACAGACAAAATACCACAGAAACCATGCCTGCCTCTCTCTCCGACAGTGAGGTTTCTAAACGATTCAAAGCCTTGGGTGGGGGGGTGGGGCAAGCTGGGGCCAGTTGAACTGTTAGAGGTACCAGTTAACCATATGACAACAGTGTTTTTTCTTCACTACATTACAAGCAAGCTCCCACCAGCACAGCCACTGCTCTTTGACTCTTCCCTTTAGCATGGAAACAAGCAGAGGGTATATCCTGGGCCTATCTCTGAAAAATGTCTAGACATAATTCTTGCCAAACAGAAACACAGACATAATTTGTACAATCAGCACTTTGATCCCAAAGATGTGTGTTGTATTTCTAATAATCATGGTTGATATGCCATAGCTGAGAATTTCTGGCACTGACCAGGGCTATGCATAATTTACCTTAACAGGCCCATGTTGCCAATTCTCTGATCACCAAGAATGCTATATTTGCTTTATTTTCTTGTGACCTTCGAGATTGTTACCGTGGAACTGAACCAAACTAAGGAGTACGGATCCAGTAAGTGAAGGATTGAAGATCTGTGCTTCTACAAATACCCCTCGGAGTGAGTGTGTTTATCTTCTCAAACAAGTTTTCAAAGTGCTGACACCACAGAAACTGTTTCTCTTAATATGAACAAGCGATTCCCCGTGGTGGATATTTAAACGGTGCCGAGACGCTCACAAGTGGCAGCTCCCTCGCCGACACTAAGGTTAATTGCTTTTTCCGCCAGTTGGTACCGGGATTATCTGTCTGTGAATGCATCCATACAAATGACTGTGCAGACACTGCACAAGGGTGAGCTGAGATGACTGCATGGGGAGCGTACTGCAACACAACACTTAAGCAAGTGCATTTGGATCGAGAGGCCAAAGAAGCAACGTTTTCGAGCTTTGACAGCTAGGGCACCCGTACTAGATGAATACAGCAGCAGCAAAATACAGGCTACAGCATCTTTGACCTTGTACAAACCCATACCCCTGCACAAACTTCCAAAAATCAAGTTGGAAAATGATACTTTCTGATGTCTTTACCAAGACCTTGACATATTGGGCCAAATATGTTGATGACCAACAAACACAATGGGCTTCCTCTAGAGGAAGAATTCTAATAAAGTCTGTTTGCCCTTCACCAGTGACCCCATGGCTTTGTCTTTAACTGGGCAGAGGTCAGGTCAGCAGAGTCGAGGAGAGAACCAGTAACCAGAGGTCAGGAGATGAGGCAGGCAGGCTAGGTTGACACAAGGACAGATGTACAGCTGCACAAGTTGACCTATCCTAAAACACAAATGACTCAGTTTACTAGACCTATACAGCAAGGCACACACACACACACACACACGCACACTCTCAAAATACACAGTGCAGTCCCAGTCTCATGGTACACATACGCACACTTGCAACACATTCACCCGCGCACACTGATGTGAGATAAAAGCACAGTGGAGCACAGTATTTGTGGAGATGTTAGTCTATGATATACCCCATGTTAATCCTTCACTTTTTGTGTTTGGGTGAAGGTTTGGATCTGACAAGTTAGTGATGTAGGCCACATGCGAAGAGCATGTTTCAGACCTAAAACAGAGAGGCCCAAGTTATCAGCAGACCGGTTAAAGAATGCTCCTCCACTAACACTGAACAACAGCCATCAGGAGAAGGAAACACTGATAGCGTTTATTCCTGACACACTAACGAAATGGGCCGGGGAAACTGTCATAACAACCGTCACAGATTAGTTACGTAGAAGAACATCCACTGGTGAGAAGTAGAGATGCTGTTCTGAGATCCAGAATAGCGCTCATATCCATACAAAACAGCCATATGGTGAAGAACAAGCTTTTCTCTGTGTGTGAAAACATCCCTGCATAGTTGTGGAAAATCTTGAGTCGAGTCCAAGTACCTCTACAAACACAATTTTATTCATCAATGCGTTGTCAGCGCCAACTGATAATGTGGTCTCCAAATGTTAACCATAACGCATCTGTTACCTTCCAAGAAGCCGGCATCATACCAAGGCTTCTATCATTAAATAAACAAACAGGGTTACAACGCATCTGTGGGCCAACACACTGACAGAAACAGACGGAGACATTTTCTCCGTTAGACTACCTTCTCTTTTCCTTTAAGAGGCGAGAGGGGTAGAGGAGGTGAACCATCTGGTAAACCTTCCGAGTTTGGGAGGGAAAGTTGTGCTTACAGCGCACTCTTTTTTAAATGTTCAAAAGCTTCAAATGAATTTGTTCAGTCCAAGATAGTGTCAGATAACTCACACCAAAATCCGATTATTGAAAAGCGTACTACATTGCTAAATTAGCTCAATACCGCAGTTTCAGTTGTATGAGGTTTAGAGGGAGCTGATGTTGTTTTGTTCAGATTGTAATTGTTTGTGATGAAGCACTGCCACCTAGGGAACAGATCTGACCAGCATGTCTGTGGAAGATGAACGTCTGTTTGACTGCATGGACGAGATGTGAAACATTATGTAGTCTACTGGAGAATAAATTCACATTCATCCTAGAAACAGTCCTCTTCAACTCACTTTAGGAGTGAAAAGGCATTGAGTGTGTGGATTATATGATAGCTCGATGTGAGGAGACTTTGCGGAGGTGGCTCAAGGGGCTCTGCTTGTGCCATAGCCAACATAGGGGGTTTATGTAACAATTGTACTCAGTTTATGCAATGCTGCATGTTTGAAAGTCCTCTAGAGTCTAAACTTTGGGGAAAGGGTTTAAGTGCTTGTTGTTTACATGAGACTTTTAACAAGTAGTTATACAATTGAACGACTTTTGGCAATAATATTTATTAGAATTTCCTCAAGATAGCGACACACAAGACAATTGGATGTTTGACAAGAGACTAGAATCGTTCATAACATGTTAATTCATTGTTCCATATGAACAAATAACTGATAAGCCAGAACAAAAAAAGACCAAAAAAATAATATATATATATATATATATATGTTTTCTTACGGTGCTCATGCTTTGTTACAGAGAAAGACCAGAATACTTTAAATTTCATGTGAGAAACGGGATTAGCAGAGTATTGAACTGGACATGTTTTTTTTCATACTATATTGGATTAGAGTGCAGAGTCTTGTAAAATCTGATGACATAATCAACCAGCGTGATTAAATCAACCAGCGTGATTAAATCAAAACACTAACATAACACTATGACACAAATCAACATAATCTCAAACTGTTGGACAGACCAACAGTGGGTAGCCAAGAAAACTGAGAAGCTCAGAGTCATCAAGATCAGAGAGAAAGCCAAAGAGAGAAAGTTTAAATAGAGTAGGATACAGAAGCGTTTAGAAAGGCATGCTTGGGATCTACACACAGAGGTTAGATATAGTTAACTACAGTCAGAGCGGCCACAGACAAAAGCAGGAAGAAAGATACAATAGAGAGAAAGATAGAAAGTTAGAAGCCTGATAGAGGATTATGCTAGGCAAGATTAGCATGCTTGCGGAGCGAGAAGCAGTAACGTTACGGGACATTGACAACATACAGGACAGTTGTAAAGGCTAGCGACAGTACACTAAACTACAAGCTAAGCTATTGATAGTGGGTGCTAAAGCTAGTAACAAGAGCTATATAAATGTACAGTATATATATATCGTAGGTTGTATTTCACAAGCTGGAGAAGCAAGGCGTTGCATGCACGTGCAAAGGAAGCAAGTTTTAGTATAGTAGCAGCAGCAGCAGCAAGAGAAACAAAATGGCTGACTTTCCATGACTACCACAGCGAGATTCATCTGGTTTGTCACTGTTAGCCACTGTTGTTTGTGTCACAGTGTGTTAGTCAATTACAACAGTGAAGGGTTGTATTATGTACTTTAGAAAGACTCTGGGATGAACTCCAAGTAAACGATGAATTCATTATAACAGGTCAAAGAGAAGCTACATCATATATACAAACTACAAAATCAACAAAACAGCAAAAGCAAGACTTTTCAAATCAAACCTTGACCTTTTCCAACGTACCTTCAGAAGTTGCAACTCGCTCAAACTATGTTTTGTGACTTTTTCTCACCACTTATGAACAACCATTTGACATTGCACATTATTAGATCATCTTATGCGTATACTCTATATAAAGTGCACAACCTCACATTTGAGGAGAACTAGACAATACTGGCGATTGATACTAAGGCAACACATTTACAAAACACACAAAAGTACACATTAAATCATACTGTCAAGTATCACGTGTGCACAAAAGAACACAGGGCTTTAGTGTGGAAAAGGGCTTTGCATATTCATTTGAAATCCATACCACAGTCGTCAGAATCTGAAATAGTTTTCAAGGTGAATTCAGTTTCATCAACCAAGTATTAAAGCCAGTCCCTGATCAAATTTTTCTTTGAAGTAGCTAGTATGGGCTACACTAATAGTCAAGTGTCGGACACACACACACGCACACACACACACAAATAAGCATTGTTGGCCAACAGGATGAAAATACACGTATTTCATGTTGGATAGAGAAAATATGAATAACTTTACCTCACATAGTAGTCTCTGGTTAAGTGCCTTATATACACATATGTATACACACATATGCATGTATGACATTTGAAAATTCTATTTACAGTCTATGATTAAAGTGATTGTACACTGATAATCCATGTTGAGCAAATTGTGCTTTTCTAACATGTGTTCTAATGGCAATGCTACAAAACCTCTGTTTGGAAAAACAGGGTTTGCATTACTTTGATAGACAAATAAATGCCTTTGGCCTTCAATTTCAACCATGTTTGTGACTGATTACTTTCAATTGCTAGTGATTCTACAATTTGCAGACTACTTTAAGACTTTGAGCCATTTTGTAGACAAAATGCCCAAGTTTCCTTAAGAACAGACTTATTATAGTTTGTTAGCCATTAGATTGGACCCTTATCGAAATATTGCTTGAGAATGAATACATAATAAGGGATGATCTTTCCCATGCTGTTTAGTGCAAGTGATGTCAGGTATAGTTGCAAATCTGGTGATGTCTCTAGCCGATTCTCTAAACAGAATGCATGTTGTTCACCTACATTGGTGAGTTCTTAGTTATAATTTAACGACTCATAAAGCTTGACCTTCTACTGGGAACCAACAGTAGGTTATCCTGCAGGCTTCAGCCCTACAGCATAACAATAACACACACAACCCTTCATAAAGCAGGGGTCTAAACCCTGCTCCTGGACAACATCCTTCCTGTGGGTTTTCAATCCAACACGAATCTAGAACACCTGATTTTAATAATTAGCGGGTGGATCGGGTAATTAGAGTCAAAAAGGTGTGGTTTGAGCAAAAACCAACAGGCAGGTATCTTTCCAGCCACAGGGTTGCACACCCCTACCTTAAAGGGTAGCTTTGCTGTCTTTACATATATGATGGGCCTGTCATCCTTTGTGTGTTTGTATTGACTGTTGACAAAACGGATGGCTCACATTCTATATCCACAGTAGAGAGAAGCGTAGTTGAATGATAGCGGAAGTTTTAAAAGCAGGTCATACAACACAAAGTGCATTCATAATGATCATGAATATGCCTGCTGTGTTGAGAATATGGAACTCCAGGAGCTGACCAAGCAAAAATACCTTGTGTTGTGAAGGACTTAATTCCGTATGAGATTATCTCACTTTTTTCTTATTCAATTCATCTCATGTTCTCCATTTATACATTTTTAGCAAATCACTCTTTTAGAGCCAAACGACCAAGACTGTTTAGATTACTGGTTGAAATATGCTAATGTAAAGGCAGTTGACTGAGTTGAGGTAAGCTGAAGTGCTTTTTTTTTTTTTTACATAAACGACTACATTGTAGAGTACAATAGCACACAACCACATTTGGCACTTACAATATCTGGCAAATGAGAATGATTAGAAAATAACTTCCTCCTCATCAACCTATTGCACTAGCATCTTATATCACAAAAATACATAGAAATATTACATTGATTGCTCTACTTTATACTAAGAAAGGCAGACAGAAGCACTTTTACAGAGCTCTTGACCTAGTTGGCCCACAACAAAGCTACAATACATAAATATGGATATTTCTATAGATCTTTTTCTCAAATATACTTTTTTCATATATACCTTAGGACTTTGAAGGAAATAAAATGAGTTACCAGTACATTCACGACAAACATTTCATCCGCCAAGAGGAAATTGAGGGGACAATTTGTCTTATAGGTCCTGCCCAAGCCTTTCGATTTCCTCGATTAGAAAGTCGATGTCCTGGAAGGTGGCTGCAGGGTTGGAGATGACCATGCGGAAAAAGTTGACCTTGTCCCCCTGTGGTTGGTAGCTGACCATGGTGGTCCCGTACTCCATCATCCTGGCCTTGATGACCGGAGCCACCTAAACAATGCAACGCAGCATGTTACCTTTCATCCTCTCGACAAACCGCTTGTTTCGCTGAAGCTCCACAAGATTCATCTCGGAAGAATGACCGAACCGGTCTGTGTATGAATCGATCCGAGAAATCTCCGCTGACCTTATTTCGGAACCATGTTTGTGGAAAATCAAGCATTATTTGTCCAAATGCCATTTTAATCCCCCCAAGGTGGATCAAATCGTTGGTTTCATTTCTGTTTTCGTGTCACAATCGGTCTTCCTGCATCTCCTCTGCTTCATCAAACCCCCCCTTTTTTAAATCTTGCAACATCTTCCTCAGCCACACTATCCAAAGATGCACCAATTACACTCACTCTGACTCCCTCGCCCCCAAAAGACAGCTTGTGACAGCTAGGATGATGACTAAACCAAGCACCAGGGAAGGTTCAGCAGGCACAGGCCCGCGTTGTAAAGTTGAAAGGTTATCTTGCAAGGAAAGTCATTTATTTTGTGCCCTACTTGGCCGCTTTGGTGGAGTGAAGACTCATCCCCGATGCTTAGAAGCAGATTCAATTACCAGTTTGCAGCAGAGAGAGGAAGTGACACTGCCCTGTCATTGTTGATGGCAGGGCCAGTGTGTGGCCCTAGAGAAGCTCTACCAGGAACATTATTTCAGCCACAACATGGGCCATGACATGACTTACATCTACCCTTCAAGTCTCTGAGTGATATCTACCTTACGTGGTTCTTAAAACTATAATGTAAAATAATTAAGTTGAGGAACTAAATAGTAGTGAAGTTGACATCATGCAATTAGTTTTTAATATAAATAAGAAATGCATGTATTTATAATATAAAGGTAAGGTTTTGACAAGCATGCCTTATACCTCATGGTGAAATTCTGACTCAAGAAAAATGATAAGAAGTAATACTTTGGGACAGCTACTGATGTAAAACGCTTGAGCTTCAAAGTGCATGGACATAAATTACTTTGATACCCTAAAGGGCTGGAATAATGTAGACTAGACTTATAGCAGATCCGAGGTATTAATTTCAAACATGCAAAGAAACTCAGATTTAAAAGTAAAAAAGAATACTGCCAAGACTAGCTATGCGGAGTATAGGAGTAGACAAAATGCCAGGTTAGAATTGATTCTGAAGACTAGTATTACCAGTCCTTTCACTGTTCAAAGCCCCTTGCTGTTTATACACCCAGTGTGTTTAGAGGTCCAGCAACAACAAAAGGCTGCCTACAGCTCTCATCTCAGTGTAATTACAGGCCTTCCACTCCAAGTCCATTGCAGGTGTCCTGCCTCAATTGGTATTGCTGCAATTATATAGAATAACAATAACTAATCAATGTTAGATTAAATGGCCCGCTTATATAAGTGCCCCGACAATAATAACACTTTTTGTTATTCACTGCATAGAATATTTATAATTTAAGTTATCACAAGTAATTATAAGGTTTCCTTGCAGTGCTAACTTTTCTCTTTGTGGTCCTAATTGCACTAATTAGGTGTCAAAGTGCAGTAATTAATTATGTTGATGTCCATGGAATACCCAGTACTCATTCATTCTGACTTATTAGTCTATGACAAGTGAAGCTATGTGTAGATGAACATTGGAAAATAGGGAAGAAAGCATATTAATTTGAAAGGTGGACATGAGAGAATGAGAAACAATAAGGTGAAGGAAAAGAGAGACAACAACTGAGAGAGAAACAGGGAAGGAAAAAGAGTGTGAAAAAGAGACAGGGAGAGAGTGACAGAGAGAGGGGCTCTTTGTATGTTTGACACGCACACCATCTGCTTTTCCTAATTGTCGATTTGTGTGCCTCTGCTGCTCTAAGCATGGCTGCCTCTGAATGTCTGAATGGCTGTCACGGTTACAGCTGACATCAAATGACTGAAGTTATAACCTAAGTCGCCCCCCTCCCAGTCCATTTTCATTAAAAAAAATATCTTGGCGAAACACTGACCGACCAACCAAAGTACCATGTGCTTAAATCCTTGAGGTTTGGTTTAGGTACAGTTATATTGATATTTGTGAAGTCCTCTGTGACATTACTAGTGAAAAGGTCCTTACGAATATGATTTTATATGCGAAGCGTTTTCAGAATGTTTTGGGAACTTTCCTTCAAAACTACAACAAGCAGCCATTTTGTTGCTAAGGCGACCATGTTGTGAGTGAGCTTTGAGGCCAGACAACATGAGGGTGTGAAAAACAAATGGCCTGTTCTTCACCAGACAAGTCTTCACTCTAGACCAGACAGGCCTGCCCTGTCTTTTTTTTTGCGTACCTTGTGCAATCGTTTCTTTTTCTCCTCCTTGTCCTCCAGAAAGCGCACCCCAGGAGGAAGGTACCAGAAGCACACGTTGGTGTGCTGGGGCTAAGGAAGGGAAGACAGACAAGAAATGATTCATCCATCATTGAGACCATTGGATAAACAAGAACATCAAAACACTACTTGCCACACACCCAAATGCACACACATATACAACTGTGACCCACACCTATACACGCAGATGCTGCAAACACAACCAGCAGAACAGAAAACGAAAGAAATTGATCCAAAAAACTAGAAGAATGGAAGGCTCTAAAGACAATTCTGCCAGTGTGTTGAGCCATTGTGTTTTCTGTTGGCTGAAAAGAAATATTCACACCCCCAACTGCAAAAGTCCATTTGCTATTTCAGATGGTCTGGCTAGTAAGCCAGAATACCTCTAAACTCTCTATTATGGGAGACAAGGCTGGAATTCGCAAAAGGTAAAAGCCTCCAGTATGTATGGATGACTAGTGACATGCAGGCCACTCATATACACAGCCTGTGTTGAGTCATGGATGACTCTCTTAAAGGCCTAGCTAACTAAGCATCTAAGCTATAATGCCTTGAGTATCAATCCACAGCAAGCCTCTTTCACGGTCCTTGTTTTTGGCTATACTAAGATACATTTTCATAAGAACAGAACCATAAAGCACACTTAGTAGACATTTGAAAAAACTCTCTGTCAGAGTTCCACATTCACAGAGAGGCTTGGCTTTATAACACCATATCGAAGCCAAAGATAAATGTTTGCCATTGTGGTGTTTTTTTCTCAGTGGGGGACATTTCAGAAACAGGACTATTCATATGTATATGAGCAATTACACAGTCCATTATATGCTATCCATTAAACATGATAGCCGGCATATTATCCTGGCAAGGCATGCAATGGATGAAGCATTCATCCAACACAAAGAACTGGCTTACTTCCTGTCAATCAAATGGACCATGAATGACACAGCATTTCCCAATGAGAAGGACATATCTAAGAGATATACTATTTTGAGTATATTGTGTTCGTTGGTGATCTTCCGTGTCAAACAGAGGAGGTGAACATACTTTTCCATCGAAGACCATCTCGTAGCCTTCCCTGTCTTTGATCTTGTTGTACAGGTACTCTGACAGCTCCAGACACGTGTCAATCTGGGACTCAAACCCAATGGTGCCCTGCCAATCGAAGCGGAAACAATGTTACCACCAAGGTGCTCACAAGGTGAAGGCAATACTGATTTATCAGGACTGGTTTGACTTCATGATGATTTATGGTCTGTATTAATGTTTCGACAGCCAACCATTAATAAAAAGTGTAGTTATATATATATATATACTGTATATATATACACACACACACACATATATATACACACACACACACACACACACACACATATATATATATATATATAAGAAAGAGTGCATTTAATAGAGAGAGTTGGAGGTCAATAACCTCTTTTTGACAAAGCATATGCAGCCTCAGTTTTATTTTGTCCCCTGCAGTTAGCTGAAGCTACTTCTGTGCTGCATCAAAGAGTTCACACAATTCATTTTTCTCAAACAATGCATTCCATCATGTCTATTGTGTTGAGAAATTGAGTTGAAAAGGTTAAATTACCATGAAATAAAACCAACATAACTGGCTAATGGGATACCCATATTCTGCATATGTAGATTTGAAATTAAGATTAAAAATACATTTTGATATCCAATACGAAACATGATTTGCATATGACTACTCTGTGATTCATTTGAAATCCACAGAATATGTATAACCCAAGTTATTCTACATAGAACTAAACCTTTCAATTTTTTTGTAGACTCCTGAAACCCCTTGTACAAAATCTGCCCTCCCTCCCCCTCCCGAAAAGCCAAGCTGCACCTGTGTCTTTGTGATGTAGGGGGCTGTCAATTTCCCATTGTAGCACTTTGATTAGCTATTACCCCCTGGCCCTCAGCTGTCAGGCTGCAGGGGTAAGACCAGCCACCTCCTGCCTGGAAAAGGCCTCATAGACAGGCCTCATTGTCAGGTAGTGTTTGGACTGAGTGCTCTTAGCCTGAAACAAGCAAGCACCCTGTTTCTCAAGAGCCTTTTTTGTTGAGAGCAGAAAGGGTATATAAGACTTTAAAAAACATATGATCATAAACATGATAGCGTGGGAGTAATCCAGTTCAAACAGTAAGTTTAGGCATCTTAATTTGATAGGACAACCTTGTAGCAGAGGCCAGGCATGGTTGTAGACCCAGATTGCGCACCTTAAGATGCACACTAATTGTCTCACAAATTGTCCGAACGTTTATTCGCTGACAGGAGAACCCCTCACCTTAGCTCTCCACATGAGCCACAGCTTGAAGATATCCACGTGACGTCCACACTGCAAGGCCTTGTCCCCGGTGTCGTAGGACAGGTCATAGTGCTTATCCTGCTGGAATAGGTAGCAGGCATGCATCTGGTTGCAGTTCTGCATCAAACCCTGTTGGGACACAAGGCAGGCAAGAACCAATCAGAAGGTCAGGATTAAGAGGTGCATGTTGTATAAACCAATCATATGGTATGTTGAAAATCTATTCATGACACTCTTTAAAGGAACATCCTTTCAAATAATGACAAAGTTCACGACAAACCTTGTTGGATTTTCACTATGAATTAGAACAATGGTTTACCTCCTCTCTAACCAGCAAGGCAGAGCACTGGAGAGGAACTGACATCATCTTGTGAGGGTTCCATGTGACCGAGTTGGCCCTGGGATTGGACAGTGGTATATGCATCAGATCACATGCATACTTGACACAGCTGGCTGGATTGAAGACCTATTAAGGAGCTGTTGAGAGGTGGTACTGACCTGTCCACTCCATCCAGCTTCCACCTGTGTCGTCTGGACATGAGCAGACTCCCTCCCCACGCTCCCTGGAAAGCAAACCACAGCATGATCAAAAAAACCTGACATAACGTAGTTGATAATACTGTTATTATTAGCCTGTATCTTTAAGGCAAGTCCATGTGGCTTTCATAAATTAATCATACAGAAAAATGGCTCAAATATTCCACAAATCACTCATGAAAAAAATGTCCTGTATCTGTATCTTTCTCCTCCCTTCCACACATGAAAAACTGTTGACAGGGTATTTATGTTTTAGAACTGTCCCCTCTGTTGCATTTCTCTCTGTGTCTTAATAGAGGTGTCCCTACTGCGTGTCACGCCTGAATCACCTCCATTAACAGATAGAGACCTTCAGCCTGGGAAGGCCATGATGGGGAAGTCAGGGGAGAAGATGATTTATAGCCTTTGCTCCAGTTTCCTTAATCTGTGTGAGAGGAAATGGTTGGCTCCTATCTAGGTCAGCTACAGGCTGTGGGGGGGGATCCACATAGATATGGAACATTTGTCAAACTCAGCCGCCTAGCGAAAGCTATGCCATTTTCCTGTCTGGGCTGACACACCTGTGGCAAAAAAGCTAATGATTTGCAATTTACAGAGGCAACAGTAGGCAGAGTTCAACATGGTCTCCAGAAGAAGATGTTTCCTCCTTTGCTAATGAAAACAAAACAAGTTATTATTATATAAGACCTGGGTTCGAATACGGCCTTGGCCCCTTTGCTGCATGTCTTAGCTCCCTCTCTCTCTAGCTCTCTCTCTAGCTCTCTCTCTCTCTCTTTCTCCCTGAGTTTCATGTCAGACTTCACTTACAAATTGTCCAGGAAAGCATGAAATAAACACACAAAAAGGATCTCCTAAAAACCGATGTAACGGTGGTACTCACATCCACGTGCATCCAGACATTGTACTTCTTGCAGATGTCGGAGATAGCGATAAGAGGGTCAAAAGCTCCATACACCGTGGTGCCAGCAGTGGCACTCACAAAGAACGGCACAAAGCCCTGGAGGGACAAGAACGACATCAGAAACTGCTCCACACAAATGCCAGCAGTCCACACTTTGAAGGTCATGAACAATACAGATTGCCATTCATTCCAAGATTGACCTCCATGGTTATCTTCAGTGTCATACAGTACACAGGTACATAAAGCTGACATCACAACTGTCTAATGATGGAGTTATGGATCTGTCGTAGGATGTTACCTTCTGTTTGGCTTCCAGTATTCTCCTTTCAAGGTCAGCTGGGATCATTTTACCACTGCGGGTAGGGGGGAGAAAAAGAATTAATAATGTATTGCTGCTTTTGCCATTATGCTAGAGCAGCATGCACAGTTTGATCCTGGAGCAAGCTTCAGCCTAAGCACACAGGAGTTCTGTACCTTTCATCCACTTTGATGCAGATGACGCTCTCCGTTCCAATGCCCAAGGCCGCTGCACCCTTTTTGATCGAGAAATGGCTCTGAAATCCAAAAACAAGAACACTTAGAGGGGATAACCTTTCAATAAGTCTACAGGTACATCAGCAATAGCATTAAACAGTCTGTCTTGTTTGGTATCAAACTTAAATTATACTATGGAATATTATATGTTTTATAGCTTAGAAAAAGATCAAGGACAAAGGAGATTTCGGTGATAAAAATATATTGCTGCTCCAAAAAAGCGCTTTTGTGACAAAAACATTTAGATTGTTGCTTCGTGCATCTTTCAAATCGAATCCTTTAAATCCTCCAAACTGCTGAATGGGGTGAAATTTCACCTAGCATCCTTGAAATATGTCACGTATGTCAGCGACACATTAGCTCATCAGTGTGAGAATAAAAACGACCGACATCACTAAAGCAACAGTGTCAACCTCATCCTACTAAATATATCAGTGTACATAGATGCATTGATGTGAACTCTAACAGCGATGTCAACTGACATAGTTATTAATCAATCAAATTAACCAATGTGCTCCTACTTAATAAACCAAGAAAAAAACGCTAAAGTAGCGAAGCACTGCATCTAAAAAGACAAGAAGTGTTGATGGAAAGCAGGATGGGGTGAGGACCCTACATGTTCAGATGTAAAAGCCACCAGTCTGGGGACTGATGACATTCCTTTCTCCTTCACTTCAGGAAACATCTTGAAGCGAGCCAGCAGCATGGCGTACATGTTGGAAATAGCCCCCCCTGGAGGACAGGAGACACGCACAGCTCAATCACTTCAGAAAGCGTCCATAGATTGGTCACTTGCATGAAAAATATCACCACACACTCCCTTTTTGAAATGCAATCACATATGGCAAATTTGAAAATTGCCATATGTGGGTTCTTGGGTTCTTATTGATGAATAAGGCCATTGAGCACTTTGAAAGGGTATTTGAAGTCAAGGACATGCTGAATGTCTTTCAACACATAAAGGCTTTTCTACACGACTCTGGGTTTGAATCCAGTCCAGGCCATTTTCTGTATGTCTTCCCCTATCCTCTCACTGCCTTTCCTAACTCTCTTTTACAGTCTTATCAAATAAAATAAGGATTAAAAAAAACATATTTAGAAAGAAGAAAATAAATGTCAGTGCAATGCATAGTCATGCTATCAATCACTGCTTTCAATATGAACGCCTGGAATCTCATGTATCTCATCATTCATCGTCCTCCTCTCCTCTGATTGGTGATTATTACATGTCAACCACAACTCCAGAGGGACTATATGAGAGGCTGCTGGATGTTGCCACAAAAAAATATATGCTAATTAGCAGTGGAAAGTGGTCCATTATATCATCAAAATGCAAATTGACACGTACTAGTAAATGGACCAGACCATTTTCACTAAAGATGTAGGGGGAAACTGACAGGCAACATTCACTCACCAGGAGAGAAGATGCCATCCCCTCGTCCATCCTGCCAGCCAATGATCTCCCTCATCTTCTTCAGGGTGACGTATTCCAGCAGCACAAAGACAGGAGCCACCTCATAGGTGAACCTGGATTGCGCAAGACGTGTCACGTGTTCAAGGTTACGCAAATAAGGAGGTGTCTCAAAAAATAGAAAGAATTGGTCAGACGTCACAGCAAACGGTTTTGCAACGTTTAGAGAAGAAATCTGTGGTTTCACAACATTGCAGCACTTCGTTATTGGAACGGTTGCTTAAGGGTTAAGACATAAGGGATAAGTCTTATGAAACCAGGGATGGGTGGTCAATGTCACTGTGAAGTTACTCCATTTATAAGATGTATTTATGACGGTCAAATTATTTTACTTCACATGTCACAGAATATAAAATGTAATACTTTGTTAGACTTTCATTGCAAATGACTATATTTACTATTTGATAATTAGAGAGAATTGGAGGCATTTGTGTCAGCATACAGTGAGTTTATTTTTCATTTCAAGTAGAAGATTTTGTCATGTTGATTGAAAGAGCAATAATTACATAAATAAGCATGGTTGTTTTTATGTACTGAATGTAATGCAGCTGGTAGATTTCCAGTGCTCTTTCTGTGACTCATTCTCAACTTTGGGTTCATTATCCTCCCCAGCTAACCCTCAAATTAACTGTGGATAAGCCTGAATGAAGAGAAATTTAATTCCACAGCTAATTTATCTCCTTGAATCACCATGGGGACATAGGAAAAAAGGAGGTGTGGGTTCACTTTATGTAGTATTGAGTCCTGATTTCCAGTTGAAAGCAAAACTGCTTTTTTGATTCCATTGCTCTCATTTTAAGCAAAAGCAGGATGGAATGCATGTCTATGTACGGGAAGTAAATGTTAAATATGATCAGTTATTTATAATGTAGGCAAAGATACTCACATATTTGTATTGGCGGTGGATGTTAGCCAGTCTGCTGCCAGACCAACCATGTCTAATCCCGTAGACAGCTGATTGAAGTACCTGGGATGGGCTATAGATAGACAGACCCACAGGGGTAAATTGTGTGAAATTCAAAAATGGTTGATGTTATGTTCTTTTTTAATGTCAGGAACATTTCCACCTTTTAATATTCATCCTCTATAGATGTCTTGATGAACTTGACGTTCATGCCTGACATTGCATTTTAGAAATATGAACTACGAATTACCACATCATCCTAACATAAAAATACATATTTTATACAATTCTTGTAGACTTTACAGTTACATTGGATTGTTTGAAGGATTTTACAACGTTGTAAATAGCGAATGTTTGGCAAGGAACACCGTTTTAGTTAAATTCGTTTTTTAATCGATTTTGGGTTGAAGCAATGAAGTGAGAATGAATTAGTGTTGTGTCATTTTCAATTGGCCTCATAATAGGAATGCCTTTTCTCCTCCAAACAGAGGGTCGCCAGGGAATAAGAAGGACTTGGCCCATTTAACTGATTATCATCTCCGTGCTTCTCATACGAGATTGAAACCACCTCATCGTAAATTACAGTATTGCCACAAAAGAGCAACGAGAATGAGATTAAAGCAATTGTAACCCGCCATCTGAAATCTTTTTTTTTCGCAACAACATGACAATAATTTGTTACATTCGTCCCTCTAGATATAAAATACATTTAAGAATAGGCCTACTAACAAATAAAATATGATTAATTTAGTGTCTCGTAATGTCAACATAAATGTTGTAAGATAAAAGCATGTGAATGATAATGATTTAAAATTGTACGTTTCCCCTTATAATAAAAAAGGTGAAACGATTTTGGCCTTCCATAGGTATACATTATTATAGGCCAGGCCTACCTGTTTTGATGGCGTATTTGAGTGTAGCACGGCAGCTTATCAAGATATCATCCAGGGTCTCTGGTTCATCCGACAGTTCCCAGTTGTTCCTCTGAAGTAATTCATTGGGATAGTGAAAATCAATGACTTTCGTTTCTCTGTCAAAAGATTCCACGATATATGCCAACAAAATATCCACAACTTCCTGAAGGAATGTCATTGTCTTTGTGTCTCCATTCAACGCGGGGAGCAGGTCTGTGGATAAACACGAAAGACAGTTGCAGATAGTAGGCCTCGGAGTTTAACCTTGGCAAAAAAGGCGAATTTATTAGGTCAGAAAACGTGGCCTTTCAGTGCGACTTTTTGAAGGGAATAAACATACCATACAAATGGGCTAAAATACATTTACGCAACAGCATTATATTTAAGTTGGTGTAAAAAGATACAAATGGGAACGTCTGGCACGTGAGAGGTGTGAAAATTAGCTTATTCTTTTACTCAACGAATTTGACCACACAAAATAAGATGAAGGTGACCTTTAATATTTCAGCAAAATTATCTATGAAAATATGTCGTGGTCTCATAGTTTGAATTGAAATTGGAAAATGTACTCAAACTTATTTGTACCTGTTGAGTAGAGGTCGGAAAAACCAACAGCCGCCTTAGCACAATTACACGGTTTATTGCAGCCGCAGGTTTCAGTCGTAGTCTCCGGCTCTTTGGCGGACGGTTCGGTGGGTTTGTCGCCTTCTCCAACATTGAGTAGAGCTTTAATCATTTCCAGACCACACAAATAAAATGGTGAATATCATACGAAAACTACGCTGAAACACGTCCAGTTCAATATACCACAATAATACGAAAGCCTTTCCTCCAACCTACCACACAATTTCGATCCAATGCCCCCGGCTCCAGATAATTTTTGGGCCGCCGCCTGGCACCATGCCCTGGCTGGAAATATCAAGTCAAACAAGGATGAATAATAGACTACACGTTCAGGTTGTTTAACTTTAATATGGTAGCCTGTCGACTGTCTTGAAACACGATAAACATAGACAGATGCATGCATGTATAGGCTGCTAATTAAATGTTATAGGCTCAAGATAATATAAATCGACAGGCTGTATGCTACACACGATTTTTTTTTTCAGCTGCTCACTATTTCATTCAAATGTTACAACATCTATCATTGTCAGAATTTACATATTTTTAGACATATTTTGAAGAAGCCTAACAAACGCTGATGCATTCAGAATGTAATACCTAAATAGTACAGCCTATAGTCTGCGTTCTCTTATTTTAGGGTTTTAAACCCAAAATACTCACTTGTACTCGGGCTTTGACTGCCTGCATTGTCGCCCGCATTCTCCCCACCAAGAGACCAAAATCCGTGTGATGCCATTGCAAACAGTAGCCAGCAGTTACGAGCTAAACAAGAGAAGCAGACAAATAGTGCCCATCCAGACGGAGGTAAACTCGCCGACGGGGTAAAAAGGAGCTGTTCAAAGATGTGGTGCTGAATCTGTTCCCTCTAGTCCTCGACTGCAAAACATCCACCTATGCATTCATGAGAAATTCTGGAAAAGTGGAAAAACGGAGCACTTCGCGGTGAGTGTTCTCGGATCGAAGGTGTCCACAGGTACAAAGAGAAATGTAAGGCTGCGGTTATCCAAGACAATTTGGTAACGGTTACCCAGAGCTCCACGCGATTAAGTGCAGAGCGCAGCTACGCACTACTCACTACTGACCTAGGCTGACGGAAATATTCAGGGATGTTCAGATGGAGAGCACAAGGAGGACAAAACCTCTACAGAAAAAGCATATGTTTGATAGACATAAAATATATCTCTTAAATGAACATGCAAACATGTATTTTTGTGTGTCTTTTTTAAGTTCCAACAATGAAAGATGAGAAGTCTGCTCTACCCTATGGTTTCGATATAATCAAAATAAAAGAAAAAGAAACTGGGATTTCGTCCTAGTTTCAAGTTAACATAGTTATACGTCACTACACATCCCAGTGTGATTCACATCATGACGAGGTGTGTTGCGTCGAGAGTCGTGACTTTAACCCCCAACTGTTGTCCCCTCCTGTCGCGTGGCTCCCAACTCAAGAAACAATCTGTATAACTTTTTTAATAAAGCAGATACACAAATTTCACTCATTTTCAGCGCTTGCTTTTCTGAGAGTCTCCTATAATTGCCCCCCTCCGGTCGAGGAAACACGCGGTGTGGAGACATCATTAGTATGAGCGCGTGGGTCCCTCTCTCTGCGCGATTTCCAGCCGAGCACTCTGTCGTGCGTGGCGGAAGAATCCGCGGTCCATTTATTTGTGCTCTCTGTCTTTCGATCACCGCCGCATCAGAATGTCTCCCTTGCCACCACCAAACATTAATAAAATGTAGGGCATAAGATAGCTCATGCATTTATCAACATACAGTAGCTCATACATTTATCAACATCTCGAAATATGAAATCGTGGCAAATAGTCCTGAGAAATGTGATTGGGCTACAAACACACACAGACTGCGCCACAATCTTTTGACTCTTAAAACCAAATGAACATCACGTATACAGCAAATGCTCAATCACACTTGCAATCAACACAACAATTACATATATTACATAAAGTAATATCGTTTTTCATACAAAATATACATATGCGTAAGATGACAAGATCCTGGCTCTTAGGGAATAAAGCCGTGTTTGAGGTCATATGGGATGATACAAACAATTTTCGTTTGCGCGGTTGTGCGCATTGAGACCACAGTAATGTCCCTCGTGGGCTTTTCTCCCTTAAATGTCACACTTAAAGGTTATGAGTTCACTCTCAAGGAAATCGTGAGCGAATGCAAAATGGACCACATGGCAGAAGCACTGGCCGATAGGGTTTGGCTTAAGTACAGTCACAGCTTTTGCAGACATAAACATATAATATACTTACTGTGAATAACGCTTTTGCCGGATTCTGCAGTAGGCCTATCTGCAATTTATGTGTTCCCTTTTGTCCCAATTCAGACATTTGTCATGTGGGTCTGAAAAATATAACAGAAAACAGCTGTTTTCCCGTAAATTGTGTGTTCAATCCCATTCAAACAAGCACGAACAATTGGCAACAGGACACGCAATAGAGATACTGTATGGTTTATTAAACTGTCATTGTACAGCAACATTACATGCTGAACACATGAATGTACACAAGGGGCTCTCTTAGGTTTGTAAAGTAACTTAGTATGCTATTACATTGTACAACTACCCTAAATATTCTTTGAATATTTACATTTACAAGTTACTGGGCCAATCTGGTAAATTGCTGTGTAAGACAAGAATTCTGTGTACTGTGCAGCATACTGTACACACCAAAACGCCATAAGCACAGTGATATGGAGAAACGTTCATCCGGACTGACACACAACAGCAAAGCAGTTTACCAAGAACCTAACTTTTATCTCCACAACACACATCTAGTTGACCAGTTACAATCAACTTATCACAAAATTCATGAACATACTAGACTCCTAGAGTGTGTTAGGCTTGAAGTTCAGATTTAACAACAGAGAACAACATTCAGTACATACACGCTGAATGCACAGGGTATATACAAAATAATTTATATGTTTTTCCTGCTCTGGAATGTATGCATCACCTTCAACACAACATACCATCTGATGAGACATTTTTCAAACTTCTGATAATGACATAAGGAGCTGAGAGCATTCAGACACTTCAGCTGGTTTAAGATGCCTGGTTGACTCGCTGGGTCGACATCAGTAGTCATCACTGCATCCCAGATTGTGTCGTTGTAAAGAATCATGGCACATTTGGACAAACGGTGGGTGATGCTGTTGGAATCCTGCAGGACTTCTGTCAGGTGGCTGTGTGAGTGTGAGTGTGTGCGAGAGAGAGAGAGCGAGAGACAGAGAGAGACAGAGAGAGAGAGAGAGAGAGAGAGAGAGAGAGAGAGAGAGAGGAGGGCATAAGGTCTTGTGTTCAGTAATGCTTGATGAGCCTGCGTCTCTGGGAGGTCTTCCGCAGAAGCCGTCGGTAGTCGTACGGATTGTCCTCCGCCTGGCTCTCCGTGGAGGGCATTCTGGGAACGGAGCGCCTGTCAGCGCGGCTGGGGGAGATAACACGAGACAGAGAGCGGGAGGAAATGAAGGAGAGGACAAAAACAAAGAAAGAAGAACATCCGAAAAGGAGGAGAACGCATTGCGTAGGAATGGGAGAGGGAATAAGAGATGAAGAAGATATAAGAGGAAGGAAAGATATCCTGTGTTTTACTTGAGGTGGCAGCCACATTTATCATTCCTGTCTTAGCTGAATGCTTTAAGGGTTAGGCCTACATTTGCTTGCTTCCAAAAGGTGCTGTGAAATGGGGAAACAGAATCTGTATACATTTCCATTTATGTTGTAGTGTATGCGAGCGTACACGCACACACACACACCAGCACAAATAAAATGTATGTATGATATGACGTAACAATGAAGATATACCGTTTGTCTTTGGCTGGTTTGGGGGGCTCGGGTTCAGAAAAGGCCCTCTCTCTTGACTGCCTCCTCTCCATAGACTGCTTTCTCTCGGCCACCTGCCTCTGCTCCGTCAGCTGCCTCCGGTCCCTGGACGGCCTCCTATCCGTGGAGCGCCGGCGGTCCGTCGAAGGCCTCCGCTCCACGGACGACTTCCTGGAGGAGGCGGTGGAGGCGCGCCTCTCCTTGGGACTGCCGGAGAGGCCCTGGTAGTACTGGTCATCCACATCCAGCAGCTTCCCAGGGCTGGGCCGCCACAGACAGTAGGGAGGCCAGGGAAGAGAAGGGGGGGAAAGGTCAGCCTATGGGCTGGTGTGAACGTACCCATAATGCAACTCTCCTTTGGGGGTAAAGAATGAAGTAGACCCTCAGCTGTGCTTAGTGCGCCATTAAACGAGGTCACTGAGGAGTTCCCAACAGGGAGCTGAAACAGTGTCCATACTGAACGTTTTATAACCTTTCATAGCAGGCTGAGCGTGACTATTGACGCCCATTACCTCCCTACACCAACCCTGAGATGAGCTGAGGGAGTGAGTGCGAAGCGTGACCTTCCAACCTTTATTCTACAGGCGTGACAGATAGACCCTCTTATAGCTGATGAATCACAGCCTCCGCTCCTCCTCCTTCACTGACAAACTGAGATGGAAATTTACCCTCTGTAGGTTTTCATATCCCTACTTTTTATCCATGGGCGTACTGGCTGTGTTACGTAACAGAAAAACAGTAATCTATGGCGCAGGCAAGCCCCTCTGCCTACAGCCTCCCAAACAGCGTTCCAGCAGTATTATGTCACTGTGTTACACAAACCACACAAAAGGGATCTGCAGGGTTGACCTGAATCATGGCTCGTGAACGCCTTTGCGACAGGAAACAGAAGAACAGATCGAAAGCTTTATCTATCCTGGGTTCACACTCTATTTTACAGCCTTACTCAATAGTCCTCCTTCGTTACTCACGGCTCTTTTCTCAATTTTCCCCACCAATGTTTTACTGTGCTGATTTCCACCATTGCTTTTCCTTACTGGCACAGTGCCGCTGTGTCCTCCTCTTGCCAGCCTGTCTGCCCTCCCTCCCTCTCAGTCTCTGGGCTGTCAGACCCAGCTGAAAACCCTATCTCTCCTCCTGACCTTCTCGCTCTTAATGATGCATGTAAACTGCTCCTGTCCATCGCTGGCTTTATTTATCTGCTGACGAGTTATTACCCTTGCTGTTTAGAGTCTCGTCTTGCCAGTAGCTCACATCATGTGAATGTGTGTGTGTGTGTGTCTTGCCAAACTGCGATGACAAAGCACCTGGCCCCCTGCATGTCCACGGGACCTATCTGTCTCTCTGCCTGCCTTCAGGAACACCTGTCATCACCTGTGTAGGTGGGATGTTCACCTTGTGGCCTGTCCAAACACACACAGACAAATACGTACACACACACGCACGCACGCACACACACACACACACACACACACACATGCACACTCTCACGTTGTAGCCAACCCATCACACACTGCAACACCTGCACACATTAAGCACGCACCAGATTAGAAGCAAGGATCACTAACTGTCTTATTGAAAACTTTCATCCTGTACATCAAATCTTACTTTGACCCTTTTTTCTGCTATGTCAAAGTCCAATTTCACTGAACAAACCCATCAAGGAGGAGGGGAAAGATGAGACTAATTAATTCCATCTTAATGGTGTAAAGCTCCAGGCCGTTAAGTTTAGACCCACGCACTATCCTTATGTTGGCCCTCTGCCATGCCCATTACTCAGGGCCACAGTGGCATCATGCAGCAGAGCTAGCCTCCCAAAGCCCCTGCCAGAGAGTTGTTAATACCAGATGAAATACAAGCCGTCAACTCACCCTTGTTTTCTCGGCCGACGTTTGTCATCCTGGACAGACCTCTGAAGGGAAAAAGACAGAGAAGAATCCTGTTAATCCCGTCTGCAAGCTGTCAAACAGCTAACATTATTAGCTCACAATCTTTAATAGGTGTAGATCATTGGGTGGTTGATTTATTGATTTTATTCATCCCACACTGGAGAAATTCACGTTACAGCAGTTGATTGAAATAGATACAAGTTGGCTGCTGTGATTAACTGATGCATCGATTTGACTCCTTGACTAATGATTGGAAGATGGGATCAACTGATGAAGAGACAGACAAACAGGCAGACAAACCTGGTCAGACAGGGGATCACCAGGACTTACTTTGACCTTTGCTAGTGTGTGCTGAAAACATCAGATGTAAATATTTCAGACGACCGTTTATTGTCACCATTTCAAATCGCATTTGCATGGGGATTCGGTATGCGTTGTTTCAATAATCTATGTGACTTGTAGTCAACAAAAAAAACTACGTAACTGACATCCTAAACAAATGCTGTATTATGCATAAATTCTTCCTGTAGAACTATGAATTCATTCATTGACATTCATAATGGGAATGTCAATACAGTAGCTACTATAGAGTTCGATATTAGCTCTGGGATGCTGACCGCTGTAGTATTTGGGACTGTCTAGACAGAGACTCACGTGAATCAGATTGTAATAGGTGGCGTCTTCTGGAGTGTTCAGGGTCTTTGGTTGCTGGGTTCTGCGAGGAGTTCGCTGCACCTTCAAATCTACTGAAGAAAATGGAAAAAGAAAAGGAAACACTCAACTCCTTGGGTTTAAACTGTGAATGTCAACATCATGCATGTATGACACACGCATTAATCCACATATGCCCGCAGCGCATGTTCAGAAAATGTATACATCAAAACTGATGGGACCATAATAGCATGGTTGTCTTTTCCTTCAATCTCTTTGTAAACAAGAATGAGCCTTCTTCTTCTTCTCCTAAAGAAGGCATGGAGAGGTGCTTCAGTCCCTGCTGGGAAACCCCTGTTTACCTCCCACTGTTCCGAACAACAGGGACTGTTTGCTGCTCGATTGGTGCATTTCGACTTGCCACAAACAAGGCAGACAGCTTGCAAATAACACCAGGAAGTCAAACCAGAGTTTGCTGCAGCGTGTTACAGTGTAACCTGACAATATTAAACTATCTTAATGAGCCATGTTAATGTAACAACAACATTGAGTTACATATATCATCTTTGGCAGTTGAGTATTTGGCAACGGCAGTGCCGTATTCTCTTTCCAGAAATGATACAACATAGGTTTGGTTGCATTGGTACGATTGATGCCCTTCTTTACATGTTTCTAAGGTGTTATACTATGAGTATGCAGTGGACAGAAGGATGGATTGCTGGTTAGGAGAGGGAATCAAGTGTGTCCAGTCCACAGACTGGCCTTTGGAATGCTAGTGTTCCATTGAGCCGGTCTACAGAATTGAACCCCAGGCATTGACATCGTTTGAATTTTCCCATCCGGGATCAATCAAAACCCAACCTTTTCTTTATTGTATTGAGCGTGATGCTAATGTGTATGTGTTTGTGTGTAGAAGTGAATGTCCATGCATGTGTGCTCAATTGTTGTTGATTTACTGTGTGATCGTGTGCATATTGTATACGAAGAGGAGTAGACGCGCAACTTCACACTGGCAGCTAATTCATTTTATTTGTCACAAATAATCATATCATAATATTTACCTCCATGGTTACAACATCACTCTTTCCTTCCTTGACAATCAATATTCCATCTGAATAATAATGACCTTTGATTCTGTTATTTTCACTCAACCACTGTCCCACAGGAAATATCGCACGACAAAAAGTCTCAACAGGGTCTAGCTGGCAGACGGGTGAAAAGTCTGACATTATTGAACACGTCTATTTAAAGGTCACCGGTAATTTTTCTCTCCTGAAATAAGTAAGCTAATTTGAAAGATCAATATTAATGTGAGCAGCTATTGTTGAAGCATTTTCTCATGAAACATGATTACATTTCCCTGACCTTTTCCACAAGGTGCAGTGTGGCAGTGAAATTCAGATAACTCTTTTTATTTCATTACTCATGTCACATATTAAGATTATGACTATTGTGATCATCTGATCACAAGAAATTCATGAAGACACCTGATGGTTGTGTCTAATCAAAGGAGAAATTACCAAGAAATTATAACTGAGAACCAGATTGTCTCCTTCTTCAGCCTCTGTATGGTCCAGAAAATTAATTAGACCTGTCTTCAGGCAACAGGTGGCACTAAGGCATCTTTGCCTAGGTTTGGTAATTTAATCATGGAAACTCTGCGTGTGTGGGCATGTAATGTGTTATGTGCACTGTATTGCCAAACAAACGTAGCCACCTGGTCATTACACTTATATGTGCTCGTCGAACAAAACCATGGGAATGAATATGGAGTTGCCCCCCTCCACCCCCCACCTTGCATTAAGAGCTTTGTGTGATCTGGAAAGGATGTCCACAAACCTACAAACTACTGACTGTATAATGCAGGCGTGTGCGCATGCTATTGAGTAAATATACCCTCCTACCAATACGGTAGCAGGACAGTTCTCTCCCCAAATAAGACTCGCAGGACAAATAAATGGATGAATGCTGTGGTTTCTAGCCTAGGAAGTCATTATGACAAGCTAACCATGGGTGACATCATGATTACATTTTCCCTGGACACCTGGTAAACCCACGAAGATAATATAATTTCATCTGCCAGCTCGATTCGACACAAAGCGACGAGATGCCGAACGTTCACTCCGCAGCTTCCCTCGCTTGCCATCCCAAAGCAATTACACATATCATCAGAGAAAATCAAATGAACAAGGGATCCAAGCTGCAGGGAGAACTTTCTGATGACACATTGTTTCAAGCAGCGCCTTCCTGTGTAGACACTTGACATTTCCAGACTTTTCTGATACAATCAGGCCTCACATGTTTGTCCAAAGATAAAGTCAGCACTAGGCATGGGACGTAAGGACATAACAAAAGCTCTTCTTGCGTGTACAGAACAAGAGGCACAGCTCTGAGGGGGAGACAGAAATCAAGGTAGTTGTTTTTTTTTTTACCTGATGGCTGTTTGACAGGTAAGCCATTGACTGCGTTTCCTTTCACAAACATGCCGTTGCTATCGGGATTGGACTGATGGGCCAGGATGATCTCGTTTAGCTTCTGCTGGAGGTTCACGTAGTCCTGGGAAACACTTGTAATCTGTGAGAAGTTAACAAAACCACATGTCTGAATAGACCCCTTCCACATCCCCTACCAAAAGACAAGATGGCTTCTAGCTGTAGTCCACGAAATGTGTCTTTCTACCCATTCACCTCTTTCGAGAAGTCCTCCACCTCCTCCGCCTCTTTCTGAGCAGTGGCCTTGCAGGCCTTCAGGTTCTTCCTGTCCTTGTAGCCTCGGAACTGGCTCTGGATCTTCACGGCGGCCTGCTCCTCCTCGAACGTGTCCTCATCCGTCTGGGACTCGCTCTCCCCTTTGTGATCCAGCTGGATGTCGGTGACTTCCAGAGCCTCTTCCTCTTCCTGGTCGCCTTCCGACATCTGTTCCTCAGCCACCTGCTCCACCCTTGTCTTCCCCCCTCCTTCTCTCTCCGCCCTCAGTCTCTTTCTGTCCCGGTGGCCTCGGAAGTTGCTCTGAAGCACCGTCGCCGCCTTCTCCTCGTCCACT
Source organism: Plecoglossus altivelis (assembly GCA_036571765.1). Classification (NCBI taxonomy): domain Eukaryota; kingdom Metazoa; phylum Chordata; class Actinopteri; order Osmeriformes; family Plecoglossidae; genus Plecoglossus; species Plecoglossus altivelis. Next base: position 4,544,381 of record BROE01000024.1, on the reverse strand, counting down.
TCGGCCAGGCCTTGGGTAGGCACGCCATCTTGGGACTCTGGCTCTCCTTCCCCCCCCTGACCCTCCACCCTTGGAGGGTCCTGAGAAGCGGCCTCCTTTTTCTTCTTTTTCTTGGGGATCTTTCCCTCCTCCTCAAGCCGCTTGCGTTCTTTGTGGCCTCTGAAGTTGCTCTGTAGGACAACAGCCGCCTTTGCCTCCTCCTCCACCGCCCCCTGCTCTCCTTCACCCGCAGACACATCAGGTGTCTCTTCTTCTTTGGTCTTCTCATCAGCCGGCCTCTCTGCCGTTGACTGCTCTCCCTCTCCATGGGGTTTCTTCCCTCTCTGCTTCCTGGCTGGGATCTTCCCTTCCTCCTCCAGCTTCTTTCTTTCTCGATGACCTCTGAAGTTACTCTGAAGAACCGTTGCTGCCTTGGCTTCCTGCTCAGGGTTGACCTCTTCCTCTTCGGCCCCCGCCTCGCTCTCCTTGCGTTCCCCTTCCTCCTTCTCTGTTCCTCCCTCCTCTGCGACGTCTTCAGCATCCTCTATGTTGACCTCTTCGCCCACTTCGGTGTGTTCGTCGTCATCCTCCTCTTCCTCGGCCTTCTCTGTGCCGTCATCGCTGTCTTCCTCCTCCAAGGGCCCTTCAGTCTTTTCTCCCTCCTTCCCTTCCATGATAGCAGACGTGGCATCGTCCTCCTCTTCCTCCTCGGGGATGACAGGCTCCTGACCGCCACCGTCTCGCTCCACATCTGCGGATGGCGGCAGCACAAACTCATCTCCCGTCATGGTCTTGTGGCGTTCCCGGAGCTTCTTCCTCTCCTTGTGGCCTCGGTAGTTACTCTGGAGGACCACAGCTGCCTTGGCCTCTTCCTCTTCCTCCTCTCCGGCACCGAGAGCAGAGGGACTCGCCTTTATCTCCTCCTCCATGGCTACCTGGGCCTTCTCTTTCTGTTTAGCCTCCCTTAGAAAAAGTATGTTAGGAACGTAGGTTAATACATGGTTTGCTAATTGGAAAATCCGTCGCACCAATATTTTATGACATGTATTCATGTTGCTCAGATCATTTCTGGTTTGGCCTTTACTTTTTCCTTTTGAAGCTTTTCCTCTCCTTGTGGCCTCGGTAATGAGCCTGGATCTTGGCAGCTGCTTTGTTCTTCTCGTCCACCAGCTGCTTGTAGAGCTTCTTAGCAAGGTATCCTCGACAAACTGAGGAATAGGACATGTGACATTGTAACATTGTAATACCCTCTACTGGAATGCAATCTACTCTTATTAGGAAGAGGTCAGTGGTGGGAAAAAGACTGCCATGCCAGCATGTTCTTACCAGCCTGTAACTGGGTGATGAAGGCCTCCAACTTGGCTTTGCTTTTATCATCAGCAACTCTTTTCCGAACTTTATGCCCTCTGTAAGCTGATGGGGATAGAAGTTCAAAGAAAGAGCCATGGGTATAATGTTGTGTGGTTGCTTACAGTGCGATTGGCAATGTTCTCACAGACGGATTAGGCATCTGTTGTGGTCATGGGGCTGGATGTACTTTAGCTCAGTGGCAAAGCTTCAGATTGTGGATAAAAAGGTACCAAGTTCAAATACCGCCTGTACGTTGCGTTGGATGAAAGTGTAAATGAGACATTGTTGTTATCCTTGCTGACCTGACTGGAGCACCAGAGCACTCTGCTCTCTGCTCTCCAGGGTGCGGCGATAGCGCTTGACTCCCATCCAGCCCCGGACGTAAGCCTGAACCAGAACGATGCGATCTGTGGTGTGTCGTACCATCAGATTTAGGTGTTCCACATGGTAGTATTTTAGGAACACCTGAGAGTCAGAAAACAATAGGTCATTAGAAAAAGACGATACACTTTTTAAATCTATGCCATGACCTTGCGTAAGAGTTTTCATGGTGAATTAATGAATTAACGTTAGACCTGAAGGTACTAAATTTAACTAACATTCAACGGAATTGAATGTCACCATACTTTTGTTTTGCCCAGGGCCCAGTTCTCCAGCTTAGCTTTCTCCAGGATGGCAGCACACGTCTCTGGGGTGGCAGCTGGCTCCTCATGGGCACGGAAAGCCAAAATGAAGTATCTGTAAAAGTCTAATTATTAATTATTGCATCAGGAGTCAATATGGAAAAGGTTTAATCGCTAGACCAATAACAGACAGCAATAACAGTGAGCAAATAAACAGGAACACATTTGTACTTAATTCAGCAACTCAAATGTATAAAACCAAAATCACAAACAATTATTGATCCACGGCCCCTCAAATGACTTTTGTTTCCGCAAACGTCTGACCTCTTGATGAAGTTGGCAAAGACTATCCGATGTGAGTATCCCTGTCTGCGGATCTTAGCTGTCTCCAGGACCCCAGTGTAGCGCAGCTGAACCAGAACCTTCTCCCTGTCAAACTTGCTTGCCTGTCGGTCGTTATTGGGCTTGATGCAGCGTACAAAGTGAGGCTGCCCAGCCACCATCTTGGACAGCAAGTCCATGAGAGAGTACTGGAGAACAGGAAGAAAGAGGAGGAAACCAACTTCAGACATCTGTCTATCACATTGACCACAACATTCCAAGGGGGTCCATGTCCATGTCCTATTCCAACATTGCAAGGGGGGAAACATAGTCAGTTATGACTATGGGAAGAGGCTGTCTTGTGTCTTACTCTGAAGTAGGAAGCCACGGTCTGTGTCCGCATGTTGGTGGTCTCTCTAGGATGATGGCTGGTCTCTCCAGGCTCCCCCTGATACAAACACACACAGTTTATCAACAGGACAGGGAAAACAAGTACAACCACATGGTACTTTCTTTTTGGTGTGGCCTTTGGTGATAAGTTAATGGGTAATTACAGGAGTTTGGGGTAATATATTTGATGGAACATCACCATACAATGAACAGTCATATTGAATGATGTACCAATTTGAGAAAGTGTGGATATTTAAAACTAGAGCTTTCAAGAGGCCCATAAATGCCAATAGTTTTTACTTAAACTCATTTAAGATTAACTAATTTAAGATGATATTTGAAACTCTATGAAACTGTTTCATGTATGGAAGTCACATGTCCACTGTTCTCTCTGTGACAAATCAATGAAAAGAAACGTGCGATCTCTTTTTGAAAATCTCCAATCACCATTTGCATATGTACATTGTGCTCAAGTGGCACAGCAAGTGTGTGTTTGCTTTCAGAGACGAGCGTTAATTTCCGAGATGAAGGCTGCAAAAGAGATGCATAAAAAGTGTAAACAATCACTTGCCAAATACTGAGCAAAGTCTACATTTGAGAACTGGCTTGGAGCAATCCTCCTACAGTACGTATGGCCAATTAGACAAGCTTCTCAATCTGTCGACGCTTTGACAGATGATAGACACACTTGGAGGGGGAAAAAACTGCAGGGACTTTTCTCGTTTAAAAATAGGCATCATGAAAAAAGATATAATTACAAAATGTTCTCATTTGCAGAGCAATACAGCTGGAGCAAATTAGAAATGGAAATTTATGTTAATCTTGGACGCGGCCAAATATTAACCTTGAGACACTGCACATGTAAGGAACATTTGGCGTGATTTGAACAGGCTTTAGTCACAATGCCAAGTACAATGCAGCTTCGCAAACAAAACACACATATAAACCAGAGGTCAAATGAAGTTTCCAGGCTCTTGCTCTTTCTTTCCAAGTGCCTTAAAAGAAAGGGACTTTGATGTGCTCTTCTAGGTCACATTTAGAAATATGCTGAATGATGAAAAAGTGTTTGCAAGCCCGTCAAAGCCAGTCGATTGCCGTGAAGTTCACAAAATACAAATTGCCTCCAGCCTATATCTTTGTCAAAATGACAATGGCTTCAACTTACACTAGTGGTTTTGTATTTTTATGTGATTCATCTTTGTTTCACTGTTACTAACTCTAACTTATTATTAAGATGGAAATAATAGAAGCATGCAAAAAAGAGAGGAACTATTTGAAACATCATCTGACCCATAGTTCAATCCAAGGGCTTAATGCTAATGAAGATATTTTTCTGAGCTTAATCTAATAGCAGAAAGCCAGGCACACACACATACGTCTAACGACAAGTGTTTTAAGTCTCACTGCTTTGACTGATTTAGTATTGAAAGCAACCAAAGGGCACTATTGTTACTTGGGGTCGTTGGGAGACACAGCTACTGTATATCTATTCTAGGGTCTTCTAGGGTCATTCATTACCTCACTGACTGACACAGAACTAAACAAAGTAAGTACTCCCATCTTTTCATGGAGGAATGCAGAAAGAGAGGAAGAGAGAAGGAAGACATTTTGCAATTAGACAGAACAGAAAATCACAATCCATTGGGTCAGATACACATTGGTGCCTGTGCCATTCTGTGTGTTACAGCATACACACAGAATGACACATCGAACAGTAAGAAAGACATCCCAAGGCAACCAGAAAGTTACTTGTTTGACGACATTCAAAAGACAACCTGAATTGTTTTTTTTCCTCCCAGTACCTTGGCAAAATGAATGGTGCGTTGAGGGGTTCGAGGCGTGCGAGCTGCGGTCATGGCTTTTCCTTTGGTGTGGGCTAAGTTGCCTGGAAGATGGAGAAAGAGAGCAGATATGAGAATCTTTAAAGCAACCATGATAGCTGGCTGACTTGCTCCTGGTGAACAATTTGGCTTGGTTGAATGTGTCGTACCACCTATGCTGTAACAACACAGCATAGGTGGTACGACAGATACCAGATACATAGAATGTATCTGATTTTAAACTAATGGAGCTGAAAAGTCAGGGAAATCACATGGGTGTCAACTGCTAATAAATGCTTTTGTCAGTGAGTGATTTAAGGGAGTACACATTAGTATTACGCCTACTTAGTAGGAGAAGATAGCAGAAATCAAAGATCGCTCTGTTAGCAACTGCAAAACTGTAGTCACTCTGAACATGATGCACTTGATCATGTTAGCTTTCATGAGGTCAGTTGCGATGTTGCCCCCAACCATAGGAGGAGGGTCATGGACCGTCACTCATCAAAACAGCTTTAGGGGGACATAAAGAGTTATTAGTCAATCAAGGCCCACCATTTAATTTCATCACGGTTAGTTGCGTTTTCTGACCACGCCGGTTACTCACACTGGAAGGGCCAGCTTTTCGCAACAAAAGCCTGGCTTCCAGTAACCTGAGATCGCACTGGAAAGAGCCACAGTCACCAGTTTTTCTTACTCAGCATCGCAGGTAATAAATTCTGCTCTCCAAACTTCCCCAGTCACTGCTTTTGTCTAAGATACGCTAACGCAAATTAAGTTAAGTATCTGAAGAGGGAGGTGGAAAATGTTGTTTTCATGTAACATTGGCAAGACTACTGTAGCGGGATGCGCCATACACAGTAAAGCAGTCTTTCATTTCAGGGGTTCTTAATGTGGCTAACATGAATTACTGGTTTGATCTGTTTTGAAATGCTCAAGGCTGATTTGCCTCGATGGATGCTCACCAGTTTTAGTGAGAGGATGGGTGACCAGTTTGCGGATCAGCTCATTCTCCGAGGACCTCAGCAAAAGGACTATATCCGCAGGGAGAGTATCTCTGTTTTTAGCCAGGAACCCTCCAGCATTATAAATCACCTGGAAGATTAAAACAGAAGTCATTTTGGCTGCCAGTGCACTAAGGAATGTCACTTGATTCGATTTATTTAAAATGACATGTTGTTTTTAGACAACTCTAACTAGATTTTCAAAACGGAAAAACATTATCACATTCAGTCAGATGTACTTGTGTTTTTGCACTCTGCTTAAATATGTCAGGTGAAGACAAATGCAGCTAAATCACCTTTCCAGCGTAGTGGTGAATGCCAAATCCAAGGTCTACTCTCTTTGGTCTCCAGAAGTTTTTAGACTTCAGGTTGTCTGCAAACTTTTCTGCAATAACAAACCCAAGGTCAAGCTGAACAATTACTCAGCAAACTATTCCAAGCTATTTGAGATTCGTAGAGTGACTGCTCATATGCATTTAAATACAATTTCATAAGGTTAATTGTTCCCAAACAAACATTTATACAGTAAACACTGAGGTTCTTCCACATCCTTACCTGAATTTATTCAAAGTATGAGCTAAATAAATAATAGCTAAATAATTTAATAAAATGTATATAAACTAAGATTTTGACAGCCAAGTGTGTCTCCAGGGGCAGTGTATTTAGTAAAATAAAGGCATTGGTGTGGTTCAGTTTAATTCTGCCTCATGCTATGTTTGCAGTGCTCGATGTTGCACAAGCGTGGATGGCTGATGGGTGTGCTGGACACTTGCCTACGAGCGTCTGGTCGGTGGCCTGAGGGAAGCGGCTCTCCTCATCCAGCAGAGAGAGCATGCCCATGGGCTTCTGCAGGAACAGGTCCAGGAGAGGCCGATTGTCCTCGTACTCGATCACCCGGGCATCCACATCCTCATTCAGGTACTCATCCTGACGAGCACAGAAACCCCCACAGAGTGTGTGTGTGTGTGTGGGGGGGGGGGGGGGGGAGGAGGAGGAGGGGGAAGGAGAGTGGGGGAGAAGCAAAGATGAGAATTTGCTCTTCTGTATATTTGCCAATTGTTATGTTTTTTTTCCCGTGTGTGTGTGTTCCGGATCTTGAGGCTAACCAGATCGGATGAGGCCGAGGGGCCTGTCAAAGGGTCGACGGTGAATCAGTAACGCCACAAGACCCGCCCCAGCCCCTCCTCAGGAATGTAACACCACAGGGAGACGAAAACCTCAGCCCTGATGTGCCTCCAGGGTCCCTTGTGACAACTACACGCTGAGGCAGACGTGGCGAGGCGTGGCAAGGCCACAGGAGCGGAGGCATGTGTCTGGGACATTTCTAATGTGGATGGCAATACTGCTGAAAGGATTCCCGTCGTAAAACACATAACCCCTCCTAGGAAAACTTAGAAGACGCACCAGCATCTACATGTAGCAACTGCATACAGACGAAATCATTAGACTCGGCAGATCCCTATGCTGAAAACAGAACATCTACCATGTACATGTAACATGTACCAATGACTGTCTTCAATAGACAAATGTTATTGATGATATCCCAGAGCTAGTTTGGCTAGTTGTCTGACAGGTAGGATACAGTTACAGTAGTCGTTAGAAAAAACCCTTCATGCTGAGCTGATATCGTACAGAACAACTATATATCTGGGCCTCTTGCCAGACTGCACCCTAGAGTGAGCTTAAGTCCCATACTAGCTGTCTCCAACTTCTAATTGACCCTCATTGGTGATGATTTATGAAGCGTCTCCGTGGGCGAGACTAAAGCATTTAACATGGGCAAACTGTTCTCTGCCCTGAGGCAGGGCACCCCCCAGAGACCAGCGCTGGGGAATTACAACCCCCCACTCAACAAAAAACACACATAACCGAAGCATACTTCACCCTTGCTGAGTCCTGTAAAGTTTGAGGTGACAAACAACGATGTGTTGCCATCATTCAGATGGAAATGAGGTGAAAATAGACTTAGAAACAGGGTCCCCAGGTGGTTGTCACCCATTCAAAACCATATTTGTGGGATTTTGGAGGCTACTATGTGAAAGACAAAGATCTCTACCTGCTCCCAGGCGAATATGTGCTGGTTGAAGTAAAACTGGATCTGCTCGTTGGCAATGTTGATGCAGAGCTGCTCAAAAGAATTCTTCTTGAAGTTCTCAAAGCCGAAAATGTCTAGAATGCCGATGTTCAGACCCTTGTCCTCCTCCTCCCTGGACGAGGTCAGCGAAAAACAAAAGTCAGAAGAGGGTTTATTATGAGTCACCGATGTTATCATAGTTTAGCTGAGTTGATGCTAATTTGGCGGACATGTTTCGTAAAACACTAGCCCTCGCCCTTCCTCCCAAATGTGACCTCCTCTCCCCCAGCCCCTCGCCATCTCACCCCTGCTGGCTGTCTGGTCGGAGCAGGGTGTTGATACGGTTGACGATCCAGCTGAAGAGGCGTCCGTACAGGGCCTTGCCCATGGCGTCCCTCACCTCCGACGCCTTCTCAACCGTGTTAGGCCGGACGATGGTCTCCCCACGCGCCACCACACAGTGGGACGTCAAGGCCTCCTGGAGCTCGTCTGAGCGGATGCACAGCAGGGAGGCCGCTGAGGACGCACACACACACACGCACACGCACACACGAACGCAGACGCATGCACACATAGTCGCAAATTAAGACTACATCAATCATAACGTATGCACATATGGAGGCAGAGAGCTGTACACACCCAGGGAGCTGTACAATAAGTACAGATATCCACAGACTGAAACACAACAACCCATACTTACATCTTCTCCATTTTGCTAACTGGCTAAGCCCCCCCCCCCATCCCCCATCTCCCCCCCCACCTTCCCATCTCACCATTCTCCAGGACAGCGATGTTGGAGATGTTACTCTTGTCAGTTTGGTGCTCAGACGCCACAGAGGCAAATTCGATGTCCCCTGAATTCAAGATGGCAGCCAGGGTGCTGTACACGCTGCCCAGTTCCTGAGACATTAAAAGCAGAGAATCGGTCTCATTTCATACAAGACAGAGGTAGACTGCAGTTAATCCAAACAATTCAAAAATAGCACATGTCATACAAAGAAGCTCTGTGACAATTCCTGCTAGACATGGTCATGGTCCTCAGTATGAAACGATCACAGCATCCGTGAACTAGTGGCATTTCAGTTCACTGTGTCTGTCTGATTTCTCAGGAGCCCTTGTGTTATGCCATGTCCTGTATGTCATCACACTCTGACGAGTGTCACTAACATTCACAATTTATCTGTCTCTCTTTCTCTCTTTCTCTCTCGCTCTCTCGAGACTGCTGCAGCACTAGCATGGTTCAGCATTGATCCCGTCATCAGAGAAACGACTAAGATCCACCATGTCATTGTGTCGGAGAGAACAAGATGACGTGCTTCACCAGCTTAGTGCCCACTGATCACGGCCATAAGTGTTATTGGCATACACATGCGAGAAGCGTTCAGCGACTCACAGAACCCTGAGTCTTTCACTGGCTTCATCGAACTGTCTGATTCCACTAAGGATGACTGCACATGCTCACAACATGACGTCATCGTTTCTTAAATTATTATGTGGGTGAGCTGTGATCACTGAACTTGAAAATGCTTCCATTTTCTTAGAGGGCATCTTCCTGGCGTCCTACACAGTCAGTGCACATCGTGTATCAGTTTACCACAATCTTTTTGCTTTGTTTTCAGGCACCCCCATCATTTCCCCCCTAAGATGACGTCTTATACATATGGGCCATTTGTGCCTGCAAAAAGGAATGTAATTGAAAAATGAACTCATGCAAAAGACTGTCCATTCTGAAACGATAAACAGTATTGAATCCCCAATCCCCATAGTGCCAGATGTAGCCCTAACCCTAACTCATAGAAATCATATAACATGCTGATCCTGTCATTGACGAAGGCTGTGTGTATAATGGTGTGACAGGGTGTGTAACCTTGATGCCAGACCTATTATGTGGTCCACTAATCAGTAATTGACCTAGCGTTCAGTACCTCCAGAGTAAAGCCAATGACTTTGAAACATTGCTCCACAGCATCGAACTGCTCCTTGTAGAAGGTGCTGCTCACAATGTCAGGGCCTAATTTAATATGCTCGTTGCACAGATACCTTGGGGAGATAAGAGAAACAAATGCACAAATAAGGTCAAGATTAGGGGGTGGGACAGGAAGTCAAAGACTATCTAAAAGTGGATGGGGAATTACGGTGGTGAAGGGGACAAGGAAGAAGCTGTCTTCTCCTTACTTGGGGGTTTTGCTGTCGGAGAGCTTGTAGTGAGCTAACTTCTTCCTCTCAGCCAGACCAGCGTAGATGTAGTTGAAGATGTGGAAGTTCTTCTCACCCCTGCAGGGATGGACAGACATAACCGTCTATTATGAGAACATTTCAGAATGGGACATATGAGATTGAGGCAAACATTTGCATAATCTTTCCCTGCACTCACAAACTCATTTTGGATTTCAAGGTTGGGGGGGGGGGGGGGGGTTCTCTCTGCTACATAAGCCCATTACACTCACGTTTTATATTTTACTTTGACTACAAGAACCTTAACTCCTTTAAAGTGCACTTTCACCCTGCAGATATTTCGTCATAGTCCCCTCTTTGAAGTCCCCATGAGGAGATTTGCAGGCCTTGAATCTTTCCTCAAACAGGAAATAAGACAGCCCTTTCACTTGACCCAGTGTGCTCCCTCAGCACCAGAATGAAATAAAAGGATGATTAGGTGCACAGAGAAGGCAAATGTCACCCGCCTTGGAAGAACAGACAGAACACATCACACACCGAATAACACTAACTCACTCAAACGGTTATACAATAAAACATCACACGCTCCAACAGTCCACACACACAGATCCCTGACTACTTGGACTGGGAGAAATACCACACCAAGAGTGATGCTCTTTGAACGCAGGTGTTGACCAGTACACACAGGTGCAGTCGGTCACTGTTGAAGAAGGCCATGCGATGGCACTCTGTCACATACAACGTTGCAATGCTGTATGATTGCTGACAACTGTTGAAGGCTACACGAGGCAGTCACTTACACAGCCTGGTGAATGACGCGGGATTTCTCAAGAAGGTATTCTGATATCTGCGCTCCCACGACGGTTCCCCCGCCTGTGAACTTCATCTCCAGGTACTTTCCGAAGCGGCTGGAGTTGTCGTTGATCGCCGTGCAAGCGTTTCCAAATGCCTCCACCAGGTTGTTGACCAACAGAATCTTTTCCTGCAGGGTCCTATTGTTGGCCTGTAAATACAAAACAAAACCTGGTCAGACCGTAGGCTTGGAACCTACATTGGATGTGAAAACAACTGAACGCAGGGAATGCGCATCCTGAAACATCAGGTTTGACACACTCTTAATGAGCTTGTTGCGACAAACACCGTAATGGAACATTTCCATGTGTTGTAGACGTGTTGTACTGCTGGTGCCTCACCTTGCCCAGCACAGTCAGCTGTTGCACCAGCAGGTGGGCACTCTCTGTCTTTCCTGCTCCACTCTCTCCGCTGATTACAATGCACTGCACCCAGATCAGAGACAAGACACCAAGTGGTACAGAATCATCCTGCTGTAACACACTGCACCCAGATCAGAGACGAGACACAGAGGCGCTAGCTGTTACAAAACCAACCTCACATAACACACTCCAAACAATGAGTTTTACCTGATCTGCATTGTATGACACCATGGACTGGTAAGCTATGTCTGCAACAGCAAAGATGTGTGGAGGGTTGGCTGTGCGTTTGGCCCCTATGTACATCTTAGTGTACTGTAGGGAAGAGAACAACATGGTAGAGTAGAACAAGTTGTGGATCTTAGTTTGTTAAGCAAACAGGCAATTCATTTCAATTAGACGCTGAATGACATATCTACCCACCGACCATTAGTTTCCAGAAACTGCAGCCTAATCACTTCTTGTTTTAAAGAGAGGCCAAAAGTAGCCATTGTGACACTCAGTCAGGAAACACACACCTCGGAGCCGTAGATGTCCATCTTGTGGAAAGGGTTGACAGCGATGAGGATGTCTCCCACATACGTGTAGATTTGGTCCACTGAGTAGCGACCCTGAAGTTGCTCTGTGACTGCATTCTGAGGAAAAACAACAGCTTGTGAGAAAAGCCTCACAAGCTCAAAACTATCCATGTTAAAAAGTCATGAAAAAAGACTCTATCTTTACATTTGTACACGGTAGAAATGGACCATGACTTTTTTAAATTTAAGTATTGATGTATTATTAATGCATTTGGCAAATCTATTTTTTGTTTCATTTATGAATAACGCAATCAGTACTAAAACGCTGAACAGTGAATCATGTCCACCCTGCTTCCATCAAACTATGGCTTCATACGTTCTCTCCCCTCCCCCTTGTGTCCACTCAGACAGGCACATCAACAAAAGCAGCTCTCCCCCTTCCTCCCCACCTTGCAGGGGCTGTCTCCCTCCTGAAGAATGGGCGAAAATATCCGTCGGCTACCCAACGATTTATATCGTTCAATACGTCAGTGGAGAATCTGGTATTGATAAATCACCCTGCATGCATTTGTGACAAATAAAGCTGTTTTCCAATTCAGTTCACATCAGAGAGAAAACCTGGGACAACACAAGCACCACAACACCCACTGTTGATTTTATACTGTATTCCTTCCATTTTGTTTCTCTTCTTAAGAGCATGGAAGGGCTAAAACTTCTTGTATTGCATTAAAGAATTGTGTACTTATGTATTTAGGTTTTACCCTCCTTTTCATACTGCGTGACACTTTGTGTGTTACTATTGTTTGGGCTTTATTCATGCACAACCAACCGACGGAGAGAGTTGAACTAATTCACTATGTGATTCTCGTTTTTACACGTGTGTCCCCAGTGTTAAGGTATTCAGAATGCAGGAAGAAACATATTTGTTTACCTCATCAAGCACCTCCAGGGTTGCAAGGTCGTCCACTTCATTGGGGGCTGGGCTTGATGAATTCATGTAGCTGCCTTTCTTGGTGTGAATACGCTCATGTCTGCACAAAGCAATTATAAAGAAAATAAAGAAAGAAATAAATGTAGTCTGAAAGCGAAATTTTAGACAACTATAAGCACTATTTGGTTTTGGGATGTTAGCATGATCACAATTACTCATTTTGCGCAATGATTTCATCCCTTTTTAACTCTCCAAGCTCTCTATATATCAATATGAAAACAATATGATATTCATCAATATGAAAACAAAATCCCTCTAAAACTACTGGAGACCTAAACAGGAAGAGATCCCAGTTACATCCTGTGTCTGGACCAATCATAATACAGCTTCTCCCCTCTGCCTCCTGATACATCTAAACTGTTGTTGGTGGCTGCATTCTCAACACTGGAACTTCAGATGATCTTGACCTGTCTTTTTTAAACCCTCTTCCACTACAGATCTCTATTCACACGGTCTAACTGGCCAGATAGCACGCTACCTTGTGTCCTTCCACGTGGACAAGGACAAGCTTCCTTATCACAGCATGGTATAATCCTCCACCTGGCCCCAGAAAGACCTTAGTCTGATTGGACCTCACCAAAACCAGGACCTAAACTGAAGTTAGACGCTTGTGTTGCTGTAGAATCATGTCTCTGTTAGTGACAGCGTGTTGATTTATTGCGTTACACGGACGTGACCTCATATCGCTCATCAAATCATGTCCGTATTAAAGGATCCAATTGGAGGTGTGCTTGATCAAATGCAGCATGTTAGAACTTCCTTTTGGATTCAAATGTTCAAATGAACATTGACATTTGTCACGGTGCTGCAGCGATGGGAGGTTAGACCGCATGCAGAGGAAAAGAGCCGCATCCAACTGATCTAGCGGACAGAACTAACGTGTTCACACGACAGGTCTGCATGTCTACGCCAGGTCTACGCCAGGTCTACCCCAGTTCTACGCCAGTTCTACACCAAGTCTACAATTATTGAATTAATTAAAGGGGATTAAAGGTGGTAGGGAAATATCTACGAAACTACAGCAAGAAATCGGATTGGAACATAAAGATGATGAACTTGGCCTATGGCTTTGCATAGAGATAGACTTCCCATACCTGTCGTTACTGTCTCTTCTGTCTGTTTTTCCATGATGGCTTAAATGACAGAAATAACATTTACATATCATAAACAAAGACTTGAAAAGCTCACAGGGAAAACTAGACCCTGTTGTGTAGTTTCACCGGACCAGTCTTTGTTTTGGCGGCCATTTAGTTTCAAGACTTTTGACACTCGGATTCCTCTGCTGGGCAGATCTTGGTCTATTGCCTGTCTGAAGGTGACAGTGTCACAGACTTGCACAGTACCCAACAGAGAGAGTCATTTGGATTAACGTCCACATCTAGACACTGAGTTAAGCTGCTGGATCAATGACCTGCAGGTATTTACAGCGAGTCTGTTGTAAGAAAGGCAAAGAAGCCATATTCATAAAGACATATGTAAACTGGACTCTACAATTCACGGTGTGACAGTGTGAGACCAAGGACAATACAAAGGTAAAGTACAATAACAACAGGTAATACACTAAAATACGCTTCTAATACCCTGAGGACACATGGCACATGCTTTGGCCGCCTAAGAGGGTCAGAGAGATACCTTGTTTTCCCAGTGATCCCTATCTGCTGGTTGAGGTCTATGAGCTCCATCAGCTGTGTCTGCAGGATCCTCTCTCGACCAACAATCTGTTTGATGAAGCCATGCTGGAGTAGATCTAGGACATTCGGTCTCAGCTCAAAGTCCTTTATCAGACATCTGCGGCGAGGACAAGAGGAGGAGAACAGCTTTTGTGACCATGCTTGGATACATGGTAAAAAAGTGTGTGATATGAGGTGTAATGAAGGTATTTTATGGTCCACTTATTCTTGTCTCCAATTCAGGGGTGAGTGGTTTATGTATGCATTAAATGCCAAAGGCTAATTGGGTCATTAAGACTGCTGGATGTATTGTGTGTTTACTGTACACAAACTTGTGAGTCATTAAAGAAATCTTGCTTGATTTTCTGTCATCTATCATATGCGCACTTTTAATCACATGTTCATGTACATATGTAGAAGACTCACACAGACTACACTCACCCTGGTCCTCACCTGCAGATTATACACGCACACACGCACACACACGCACACACGCACACACACGCGCACACACGCGCACACACACTCACTACGGTCACCCTGTTCCTCACCTGCAGATTATACACTTACTCACTCACTCACACACACACTCACACACACACACACGCACACACACCCACACACACACACTACAGTCACCCTGGTCCTCACCTGCAGGTTACACGCACACACACACACAGACACGCTAGAGTAACCCTGTCGCTCACTTGCAGATGAAGTCATTAAAGGAATCCGACCACAGCTCTGGTTGGTGGAGGGTGGGGGGTGGATTTCTGCGAGGAGAAAATCGAAAGACAAATCGAAAGATAAGATGAGATGGGAATTCTGCAGACGGCAAGGGGAACAAAGGCTAATGCTGAAAGCAAGGATGATGAAGTGAAATCTCAGCCCAGAGGTAATTTTTCATAGGAGATACCAAGGGAAATGCTTTTGCAAAATATCTCTGCTCACATCATGGGGAAAAATGAACTGTTCGCTCCCCGCTAGGATCCAACCTCTACAATCTTTATAGGTGGACTTTCAATCAGTAAGAGCCTCTTAATGACGCAACATGAAAACACCTTCAGCATCGACGAAACAATAAACAACAATAACCAACAATAAACTTGGATGGTTTCGAAAAGAAAATATTTGTGTAAGTCATGAACACCGAGGTAGACGAGCAGCCACCGGAGAAAGCCAACATCAGCGCGAGACAACAAGCTAACTTGTTTAACAGACTCAAGCAGACACAGACACCCAGCTGGAGGCTTCTGTCTGATGAGTCCTGCCAGCTGAGGGAAAACAACAGCTTCGCTCGCTGTAATTCCCTTGTCCTGTTTTATAAGTGGCTTTTTACAAGAGGGTGCTTGGATGGCGCTAATGCACCAGGTCCTCTTCACGTACAAGCTGACAGCGATTCATTGCTCTAATGGGGAGGCATACATCTCCTAGTTATCACACTTCACACCCCATATAGACAGCGCGTGTGTGTCAGCCATTTAAATGGAGTCTGTAGTGAAGGTGCTCCGACTATTAAAATGCATTCTTATCTGGATGACAAACAGGTCTTGGAAGGCAAGGCACAACATTTGCTGTGTAGAGGTGTGTGTGTTTGAGTGAGTGGAGGCTGGTGAAGGGGGTGGGGAACAAGGACCCAAAATAGCAAAAATAGGACTTTTAAATGAAAGCATCTCTTTGTAATTCATGCACTTTGTGTTCAGTCTTGAGTGCGCGGACAGGCTCAGGATTGGTTCATTTAGCTACATGTACAGTATGTGCGTGTGTTTGTGTGTGTGCGTACGTACGTGTGTATGTGTGTTTGTACATGTGTCAGGCGGTGTCAAGTATGAACTTTCTCACAGGGATCAAAAGTAATCCGGAGCACAGGATTCAAATTGGAAACTTTCCTCATGTCCAGTTTGGGACACTTCTGTGAGCAGGGGGCAGTCCTGGGTCAGGACCCCATTCTGCCCTGGTGTCTGGATGTGATTGATGAGACAGAGGGATTAATCATAGCGTAAACCAGTTGACTGCACCAATGCAGCTCATTTAGACGCCATCACCTACACATGCGTCTTTAGTGGGGCATGTTTGTTTACACTAGTCCGCTGGGGCCGTTCAGTAAGACATTGATGGAAGTTCGGACCCCCTAGGAATAAAGAATGATTGCAAACAAACAAGCGAAAAACTAACAACTAGCTTAAAAGCTTAACCTGTACAAAAAAACACTGGCAACTGAGATAAATAGAAAATGAATAAATACAAGACTCTTAAATGTTAATTTTTAAATGCTTACTTTTAAGAGAAAACAACCCAAATCAACCACGAATCGTAAATGATGGTGGGATAAAAGCTTTCTCTTGCTCTCTCACATGAAACAGCAAAGTAAAGAAATCATGCATGTTGTTAAGAGGAGTGTGTGTATACTGCCTGCAGCTTTTCTAACAGCAGTCACATAGATTAGGAGAAGGCTGGGTGATGACTGATTTGGACTGAGCCCCCCCACCATGGCACCCCTTCAGCAAATACACAAGACAACTCTGAGGGAATGGCTTTTGTGTGTTTGGGTGTGTGTGTGGCGTGTGCCTGTGGGTGTGTGTGTGTGTTTGTGTCTGTGTGTGGTGTATGCATGTGTGTGGTGTGTGCCTGTGTGTGTGCGTGTGTGTGTGTTTGGGTTTGTGTAGGGAAGGGCTGTACACATCTGTAGATGGAAAAACTGCTGCACTGTCAACATGACAGCGATGATAAGTGTTCATGCAGAATCTTCAAGAAGCCTTCAGAAGATGGCCAACAATCTCTTTTCACCTTCAACCATAACGGACGAAGGAAGAAAGCATTTACATTAGCCCTCTCTCTGAGCTCTGACTGAATGAGAGAGGGGTTTGGCTAGTATGATAGGAAGACTAAAAGCTTTTCTCCTTTTGACAACACCCGGACCCATGTCCACACAACAGTGTGTGTAAGAGCAATTCATCCTTCTGGCTGAGAGAAGAAGTGTAGATTGAAATGATTTGGTAAATTGCTGTACAAAATGATCTGCCCGCCCTCACTTTGACAATCCATTCCAGAAATCAAAAACGCCCCTAAACAAAAATATTGTTATCTGTGTTTCATGATATTAAAAGGGGTTGTTTTCATCTACGTACGAGATAGGAAACATGCAATTATTGAGCGAGCAATAATTAGGAAGCCCCAAAAATATCTTGTTACATTTCTTCCTGTGCAAATGTGCATGTCCTGTATAGACCTACATGAAGAGGTTTGTGTTGTCAGTCGTCAACGACATTGTCATGTTGTTGGGTTGGGGTACAGTATTAATTCAGCTCCAGCAACCTCACGTTAAGTTCCCAGTTGGATCCAGTACTCTATAATCCTGGTCTTACCTGGGGATTTTGAAGAGCGCTCTCATTGGATGGAGGTCAGAAAGGGGCGGATCTCCATCTCCAAGCTCTATGGCTGTGATCCCCAGAGACCAAACATCACAGCGGGCGTCGTAAGTGGAGTCTAGCTGCTGCTCACAGGCGATCACCTGCAACAAGGTCACACACAAGCACACACACACGCACACACACACATACACACAGATATAAACACATACACACACACCTTTCAGATGCCATCAGATTTTCCATCATCTTCCGCTGCAGGCAAAGTGACACACATGGTAATGTTCCAACACATCATTCTATCAGGATGGCCAAAAGCTCAAAACACACGCATACACACAAACACAAAAACGCCCTCACAGTTTTCATCATTAATATCCTCAAGCCATCATGGTATCACGTCAACAAAATAAATCCATCTTCAACATCCCTCCCATCAACATACAGGGCACTGTAAACATCCACCTGACACCTCTATCAATATGGCCTGCCTGTGACACCCAACACAAATTGGGGCAATGCAAAGACACACGTTAAAGCACAGCACATTCACAACATGCCAAAACACAAGATGTTCCTTCACTCATCGAAATTGCTCAGACACAAGACTTTGACAGAATCCAAAACTCTTCGCAGAAACACTTCCCCAAGCCAAAGATAACACACAGAAAGCTCAACCTTCAACAAAAGGAAACAACGTGACTATCCTTACCCTTTGATCTATTACAATTGTCAATCTCCCCTCCTCAAACTATCATCAAAAGGCAACCTTTAGCAACATGTTGAGATTGCCTCAGCAAAACCTTTCTACCTCAGACTCAGGCTGGTTGTTCTTCGAACTCTAATGTTCTTGTGTTGTTGTGTTTTATTCTACTCAAATCAGATTAAAATATCCTGATGCACCATGAGGGTCACCTTTAGATCCAGGTCAGTTTAATGTGCTCTGTATGCAAATGTCATAGAAACCCCAGAACCACACTACACTACCCTCACACAGAGCCTGCATTAGTTAGATCATTGTGACCACAGGGAAACATCGCAATTCTGCTGTGGAGTAACATAACGTAACCCATTTAACAGGCATGTTTAATCCAAAGGGAAACAATGAGGGGATTTGAACCAGGGACCACTTGATCTGCAGTCAGTTGCTCTAACCACTGAGCTGTTCTCCCGAATGTCTCAAAGATGTCAGTCCTCTACCTTACCTCAGGCGCCATCCAGAATGGAGTTCCCACCGATGTGTTTCTCCGGAGACGAGTGTTGGTGAGCTGGGCAGAGACACCTGTGAGGAAACAGAGAGGACCCCCCTCCCAGTTAGCCACAGCTAGCTGCCGTCCCCCTGCAGGCCAGAGCTGGAGCCTCGGTTTCAGGAGATGGAGGAGGTTTGTCAGGAGATAGATGGTGTCATCCTCCCTCCAGCTGGGAGGTGAACCCTCAACTATCCTGAGAGGATGGGGGGAGCTGTTACTGATAGCACTGCAGAGGAAGGACACACTCGCACGAACACACGGCCTGCGCATTCACACACACAAGCGTGCACGCACCTACACACTCATGCTATGCACACATACACACACACATATGAGCGCGCACACACTCAGTTGATTTGTTACAGCCGTCAACCTTCAGGATTGCTTTGAATTACAAATACTTAAGTAAACCCCAGGCAAATTAGCTAAGCATCCATGTTAAAGGAGCTTTGGTGGAGGAAAAAGACTGCGTTTCGACTTCATTTAGGAGGACGTTTAACACAGTTTGGCAAATTTTTTTGAAGCTGATTTGATAGAAACGTTAGACGACTAATGGAAGTCTGACATTTGTGCTGATATACGAGCGAAAGTTCACCCACGTGCATTTGAATGGAAATGTATTTGCACTGCATTAGTGCATTAGCGATGACCACTGTGTTTGTTCCCTTTACCAACACACACATACATCTTCAATCCCTGTGTGTATGTCTGTGCTTGTATGTGTGTGTGTGTATGTTTGTCAGCGTGTGTGTTCGTGTGGCCCATATTCTACTATGAAAAAGAGCTGGACAAGCTACTGCGGGCCGACCCACAGTCGTGACTCCCGTCTGAACAAATCAGTGTCACCCCATCACAATGTGGGCGTCACAGCGGCGTAGCAGCCAGGGTCTGCATGTACTGATGAGCTCACAGCACACACACACACAGCAACACCGGAGGTACAGACAAGCCTCAACACAAGCTGCCATGACTCCTTTGTGCCGACGTGTGTGTGTGTGTTTGTGAGTCTTGAACATGTACTTAGTTCAGCCTTCTCATCTCAGTCAAAAGCTTCCTCCTCGGCCAAGCAGGGCTCAACCCCGGCACTCTGAGAACCTGGGCCGTGTGTGATGTACTCATCCTCTCAGACATGGTTTCGGAGGACATGCCTGTGTTGTATCTGTGTGATGTTGGGGGGGGGGTCACTGAGGCCCTCCTGGTTGAAGCGCTGAGCGGAGGGGCCAGGGAGAGGCAACGGAAGATTCTCAACCGCTACAGTGGCAAATATCAAAAGGGATTAGGATAATGAGCAGGGCGGTGGGGAGGAGGAGGGGGCGGGGCTACGCACAAGGCTGACGTGCACACGCGCACGCGTACACACGTGACTCACACAGAAACAGGCGCCCTCAAACAGACACACGTCGTTAGAAATGAACCCAGTTTGTATCCATATAACCATATGTGAAGAGTTCACAAATGCACAAAGACGCCTCCTCTAAAAAGTCCCCTGGCCATTCTCTTTCCACTACATTACCCACAGGCAGGCCCGCGGGCACCACTTAATAATCATCAGAGAGATAACGCTGTCAATTAGAATATTCATGAGCAGTCTGAAAAGCCGGCCTCCATTTCTCTCCCTCTCTTCTCCTCCTTTTTGGGTTGTCTCTCTTCTCTACTGGTGATGGCGATGAGTCACTACAGGGTTTTGTGTTTTTTCAGCTGCTTCCTGTAGCGTGCCCCCCGCCCACACACACACACACGAATAGACACACACTTCCCCATTCCCCCCACTCTGTGTATGATTGCAGAGAATGTCTGTATCCATAGACGCGTGCCCCTCCGCCCTCATATTCTCAGTCTCTTCAAGCTCCATTCTTCTGTCACTTCATCCTTTTTTCTTTCTTATTCTTTCTCTCATTATGAGGTCTCGCTCTCTCATGTCGCTCTGTCCCTACCTCTCTCCTCTATCCCTCCCCTTCCTGTCCCTCTGCCATCTTTCGCTCCGTCTCTCCCTCCCTCCTCTATCCCTCCCCTCCCTCTGCCATCTCTCCCTCCACTATCCCTCCCCTCCCTTTGCCATCTCTCCCTCCGTCTCTCCCTCCCTCCTCTACCCCCCCTCTCCCTTCCTGTCCCTCTGCCATCTCTCCCTATCTCAGTTTGTTTTCTGTCACGCTCGTTATGACTCACTTTTCTAGTTCCACAGTTTTCTAGTTCTGTCTCTCTCGGTTAGTCTCTGCTGTCTCAAGCCTGCTGACACTGGTAGTCTGCACACCTCTCACCCAGGCAACCAATCCCACTCGCTCTCATGCTGGCATCTCTTTTTTTAAATCACATATTATACAATATTTTAACAACATACTTAAACACAACGTTTTTGGATTGGGTGCGGTGAATGTATTTATTTGAAAGGCTTTGGATAGAATTGAGGAAATTCAGTAAAAAGAATCCTCTTCTTGAATGATCATTCATTGTATAACAATATTTTCGGGTCCGTACATGTTCTCTGTTGAACAACACAGATCAAAGGATGTGCATGTTGGATAGAGTTGGACTTCTTTGAGCTTTAAGCGGGTCCTTCCCCTCACAGCAATCCTAATGTGGCATGTTGTATTAGCATACCACAGTCAGTTGACACCTAGTTACATAACAAAGATAAATCGTGGAATAATATATGTGCGTGTGGTGTGTGTATATATCTGTAAATGTGTGCGTGTCCTGAAGGAACTACCCAATATGCTAATACGGACAAAAGAAAACATTTAGTAGTTCCTGAGAAACCACGAGTAAACGAGGGAGGTCAGTAAAAGAGTTGTGGAGCTTTCTGTAGCAGTGAGATGAAGAGGGTGCACATCCCTGAGGAGCTCCGTCATCAAGCTGCTCAGGCAGAGGTCGGGAGGGGAGATGCTCCTCGGTCTTATGGGAACAACTTCAGGGAGCTCAGTGTGATGGCAGACTTTCTGAAATGTGACTCTTCTGATGCAGCAGTCATCTCCATAACCCCCATTTCCCCTCCTTATTCCTCTCCCTTCTCTCCTTCTTTATCTCCCTTCACTCTCTTCCTTCGTTTGTCCCAATGGCCATCAGCTTGCACTGCCCCACCCCCCAGCTCTTTTCCTCCTCCTCCTTTTCCTCCTCCCCATCCCTCCCCCCTTTCTCTCTCTCTGCTGAATGTCAGCTTTCCCGTTATCTCTCTACAACCCCGAATCCCCTGGAAGTAATTAGTGTCTTTACATCGCCTCTGCACTGGGACAGATAGACTTTAGCACAGGAAGCTGGAGGGTGTTGAGAGGGTGTGTGTGTGGGGGGTGGGGTGGTGAGAGGGTGGAGGGTGAGGGATTAGGAAGGGGAAGGGTGAGGGTGAGGGATAGGGGAGAGGGGCCACAAGAGGGGGGGCCGTGTTGGGCCAGGAGAAGAGCCAGAGCAGAGACTCTGAAGAGAGGAAGACTCACAAAAACTAAGTGGAGCCTACATTGACATAAGCACTGTCTTAATGGATATGTTAAACACTGGGCTTCACAAAAGACCAAGATGGAGCAGGCGTTTGGCTTTCGAGGCATGTCTATGAGCTTTCACGCCCTTTTACGGGAGACCTTACTCTCCAACGAGAGAGTCGGAGCATTGTGCTCACAAACGTAGGTGAAAGCTTTTAAGAGAAGGCGCCACTTAACAGCCTTGATGAAAGACGGTCCAAAGAAAGAAAGAAGCTTACGTGCTGAGTGGAGACTTCTCCAGTAATGAAAAGAGGCAGCCTCGTTTGGACACCCTTAAGGAACTCTGTGAGTCATTCTAGCAAAAAGGTCTGAATCACTCTCCCCATCGCAGGCCTTTAATATCCACCGCTGGTGTGCAGAAAGCCTCATTTGGTTAGGAAAAGCTAAAAGCAAATCAGTGCTAACTCGTGAGAATAACAATAACAATGTCCAACTCCCCAGCACCAAATGGAAATGTATTAAGGCTTTCCGTATTTGCAGAATATGCTAACATTCCCCAAACCCCATCTAAAGAAACGAAGGGGCACATGATTGCAGTGGCAAACCACTGCAGGTTACAAACGTGTGGCACGCATTTACATAGTACCACCGCATGTACTCCATCGCTCATTGCAGCTCTCACGCTCTCTTTCTCACTCACACACACACACACACACACACATCCACACACACACACAGAACATACCAAAGTCCACCAGTTTTATTCCTCCTTGCGTGGTGAGCAGGATGTTGTTGCCTTTGACATCACGGTGGATGGTCTTGTTGATATGCAGGTGTTGTAGGCCCTGCAGGGGTACACGCCACCATATATATGTACCGTATTTATATACAGCATATACATATTCAGTGTATACATATACAGTACGCATACAACATATACATGTACCACATCCACACTGTACTGTATGTACGTGATATCTTCTCATTAGTCTAGCTCTTCCTTTACCTCAGAGCTCGCTCTTACCATAAGGGCCTCGTGTAGGATGTAGGCAATTACAGGCTCGTCCATCCTGTCGCCTCTCTTCAGCATTCCTTTGGCCAGATCTGTTACTGAGCCTCCATTGCAGAGCTGCAGCAGAACCACACAGAACAGAACATGACTTTCCTCAGCTAAACCCTGAGCGTGAGTCAGTCGTTCGGTTCAGAAACCGAGACAATGAGCTTCAAATCTGCAATCTGTAGAGAATCTAGGCGTGAATGCTTTCATATTGTGTAACATCATTCGATAAAAGCCTGGTATCAGAACTGAAGATTTCAGAGGGAATCTTCTGGCATGTGTTTGGGGTATTCGATAATGTTCTCTTCAATCTTCTGCAGCTTATCTTTCTAAAGCGGCTTATAGGGAGGTGGGAATCGTGCCCTATAAAATCAAATGCACATTTTTCGAGAGGGGGTTTAATCTACTTTGTGGTGACTTAATGGAATATTCATTAAAGATGTGTGAATCATGGCCCTCAAATCAAGCACATCCTCCTACAGCACTTGATAAATCTACTGTGGTCTAGTGTGAGATCTTACAGCTCTACTGTAATACACGCCTGAGCTTTGGCCAAATGGAAGTGGCCTTGCGGAGTGTCTTCAAAGAAACCCAATGCTGCATTCATCAGCACAATGACAGATTTTACGTGTGTTACAGATTATGCGTGTACGCGTATTTTGTATTTTGTACTGTATCTAGGAGCATGCAGTCTAAATGATGGATTTTGTGTGTAGAAGTGTGCATCATCAGGTTTGACTTTGCCTTCTTGTCAATGGCAAGCCCTCCCAGAAAATTGCAGAAAATTGCCCCAGGTGTTGCCTAGGCAACAACAATACCCTTTCATTTTGGGTTGTTTTGGCATGACCCCCTATAAAAGATGAACAGCATGCTATGGTGTGTCAAACACTGGACTATGGGAGAATGTTTTTCAGGCAGAGCCGAAGATAAGACACGTGGTGTTTTACATTTCAGCCTCTTAACAGAAGCTGTTTCACATTAGGCCCTCTGGAAAACGGAACGATTCAGTGTTTTATATTCAGAATTAATCAACCAAACGATTCTTTTGTTCACACGATCCTTTAAATGGAACTTGCCCTGTCCATGTTTTGCATTTGCAACACACATTTTCACAAGGAAAAGCATACTTGAAAGCATTTTGTGTTTCGAGACAGGACATTTCCATTTACCTAATTATGCAGACACTTGCACTCTACACACATCCATAATCAGAGAGATCTCTCACACTTGTGAACTGAAAGCACAATTCTTATAACATGGTGTTGTGGAAAATCTGAAAAACACCCTTCTTTTGATGCCTGGCTAGACGTCTTTCGCAATTCCATTGGTGGTCTCGCAAATCATGTAGCCTATTTCTGTCACAAAGGGGTTCCCAAACAGCGTGCAAACTCCAAAAGATCACAAAGCAATGTTTTTGACATTATCCGGACGCTTGAACTGGCAACGTACCGGCAACTAGTGATCTTTTTGTTTTCTCATTGCAATTCTGCCCACAGCGTCTGTCGCTGGAAGACGTGATGTCACCTGGGTTTTATTGGCGTCTACAGATAATTGAGCTAACCACAGGGGCATGTCAATTGTTCATTCTATCCACAGTTCATCAGGCCACTCTATTGAAAGAGAAAGATGAAGAAATAGCAGAAACAGCAGGCAGATAACTGTGGTTAACTGAGGTTTTTCCTCAATTATGCCAGAGATAGAAAGACCTCCAACTCTCCCTAGTTTGACCTTGACGAAGCTTTTCCACATTTCATCTACAAAACTGCCCATCCAAAATGAGTCCGATGTATCTTTGCTGTCAAGGTAGGGCTTCATCGCTGCCTCAGAGACATGGCCTCAACCTCCCATTAGACTGGCAGACGAACTACGGATGAGCAGAGCGTATCGGAGAGCATCCGCAGGCAACACAGAGACCGAGCCCAGCCTGACGTCAGCCACATCACTACCAGGATCACCTGTCATCATTAAATTACACGGGGCGAGAAGGCAGACTCATATAAATGGGTGAAGGTCTGTTGCCCCGGCTGTCGTTAGACTCCCTAAACGGTAAGCCGCAGTATTTGGTCCATGTCATCGTGTATAACGCACACGTTCATCATTTCGAAAAAGTGTAGAAAAACAGTCCTAGTTCCTGCAGACTGGACACGTGTTACATTTCACACGTGTCCTTACTAATGCTAGCTACGACTGGGTCCCAAGGAAGAACTGATTGCATCTGATAGACATGACAACATGCCAACATGCCAACGTGACTTTGGATTTCATCAATGTCACTGGGCAAGACATGACCTACAGGTGTAATTCCCCATAGTATAATGTCAGGGATGGGCAAAAGTTTTTTTTGAATAATGCCCACTACCTCACATTAGGCTAAACAGTGTGGGCACATCATTACTGTCAGCCTCAGATGACACCAACAGGATTCCTCACATGGATGTAGATGAGACTCAGGGCCACTAGCTTCTGCTTTCACCAACTAGCTTCTTCTTCTAGACTGACAGTGGCTTTAAAAGACTTAAGCAGCTATTTATACCCCGCTATCAAAAGAAGGGATCAATCGAAATGCTAATACATAACAGTAGCAGTAGGCTAGTCAAGGGTGTTATATAAGTTGGAGAATACAAAGTTGGTGGCACCGTTAAATCTAGCCAATCCTAGGATGATTCAGCATCTTAGTTAAAAGCCCCCGACGTTGTGGACATTGCTGCCTGCGATAGAAAATGTTATTCAATTCTAATACAAGGAATGGTTCATCCAGTATCTTGTCTGAACTTCGGTGCTTTAATCAAACTTGAGTCTTATTGACAGTGGTTTCAGAAAATAAGACAAGAAGGAAATCTGCCTTTGCAGACAGCGATTGGGTGGAACAGGATTGCTGGAACGCTGTCTGGAAAGTAGCAAGCCGCCTCAAAGTTTGAAATTGACATTCCACTGGAACTGAGCTGTCTGTGTCGCTAAACAATTGTCAGAGGGCCTCAATAGCTGACACAACATGTTTGTAGGGGACTGAACATTTCTTTTTTTTGCTGAAAAACAGACTTATCCGACCTTTAAAAGAGCTACAAGTCTACACAATGGTGTAGGACGTCCTCAAAAAGAACTAAGTCCGTATGTTGCAATAAAAAGTATTCAGTGATATAATTGGTTGTGGGGAACCAAGAACAGAGCAGGATACTAACCACAGCAGATCAGGTGCATGTTTAGTCATGTAAATGACAGGAATAGATCAAAGATCTGAGGAAGAAATAGATCAAACAAATGTAAAGAATAGGTGAATGGTTGATGCCCACTCACTCATAACCAGCCTTAAAATGGATATTGGTTGGGGGGATTGTCAGAAGAATAGCTTATAAGACCCCCTGATATCACACAGGTGCAGTGTTTCATCAAATCTCCAAGTGAATAAATGTAGTCCCTCAAACTCTAAGTTAGCCTTCGTCTAAAGGTGTGTGTGTGTTCTTGTTTGTGTGTGCACGTGTTCGAGGCCCAAGGCAGGGCTAAACTGTCCCTTTGTTTCTGCAACCTTATCGTTTACTCTGGAATAATGTCCGAGGTGTCTACTTTCTGGCAGTGGTTAATGAAAGGCCTTTGCAAACAATGTCATATTAAACCTCATTGTCAATTGATGATGGTTTCCCTTTGAAGTGTACTGAAGCTGGTCAGGGGGTAGACAGTTGCTTTTGAAGCTTTCAGCAAGAGGATGGGTGGTAAGTGATGCTTTGATTGTCAAATTACACAAAACAGGATAACAACCTTCGGAAAAAAATAGTTAAAATACGATGGTTTGACTTATAGTTCCTCTTCCATGCACCAACATTAGATGAGTTTACTGGAATGGTTCAAGGAAATAGGACCACTGCCATAACTGATTAAATGCCACCATCATGTATTTAAGTGTCTTGATCATTTATCTACTCTTGTTCATTTCAGGACTGGATGATTAGCTTGGCCTATCATAGTGGATCTTGTCTAAATTACTGTCTAATGATGGATAATTGAAACAAATATAGCTACACAACAGGATTCAAGCCATCTATCTATATTAAGAATCTCCAATGTAATGTGCCTAGACTGTAAAGCTTGACTTTGTTGTGTTTTAGGATAGGTTCTCTCAACGACTGATTCATTACAAATGGCAGGAAGATGGTGCTAGGTCTGCACATATTGGTACAAAGCTTTCTAACCCAGTCATGTTACAAAATACAGAGGTATGCTTGTTGATAAAGTAAGCTCCGAGTCACAATTTTCAACATGTTTGAGACTGACAAAAACAGCCTGGGCTTTTTGAACAGCAGCTGGTGTAATAATTTCACATTCTGAGGGTCATTCAAGACACTTCACAGGTGGAAGGACATATTTGTAATGATAGTAATAAACAGTTGGTTGAAAAAGTAATAATATGGAATTATGATGCAAAGGAATAAGCAGATGTACCAGGAGCCAATACGAGGATATTTACTGTAGCCAAAAAAGACAGAAAGGAGATACAAAAGACGTCATCCACTTGACCGCTATGCAATTTAGACCTTATTACATCGTTTTTTACTGGTGGCCTATAGATCACAATAAACAAATACTAAGAGCAACATGTAATCAGCATCAGCAGCAATATCAATTTGTGACTAATAACCTGCTGCAAAGGCCATTAGTTTCACTCAAAAAAATGAAATATTGTATAAAAATGTTTTCTAGGCTGATTTGCATAATGGAAATGCACGTTGCATTATGCATCAAAACTGGACCCAAAGTTGTTTTTAAAAAGTCGGGAAGCCGTTCTAGATGCAGTGGCACTTGTCACCAAGTCCACCAAAGCCACATGAACCAACAAATCAGAGATCCAGGTCCGTAATTGACACAAGTCTTAATTAGAGTATCACATTGGTGACATCCATGCTATCTTTGAAGTTTGAATACAAGCTTGAGGTCCCTGGGCTTCAATGGGCCCAGATTGGGGACCAATAGATGAAAGCTCACTCATCTCAGCCCACATCCGCTAACAGGAAGAAGCACAGCACAGAGATGGGGACCGTAAGCACAAAGTGGAGGATGCAATTTGTGTGTCTCCTCGTCATAATGAGGGCGAGCTGCGCATACTGCAGAGAGGGGCTCCTCTGATCAGCGTGGCGACATGGAAAATTACTCTTCAGACAGATGGACAGTAACCATGGTGACTCCATCCCTGTCGGCCGACCACCCCACCCTACCTGTTTCTTAACCCACCCTACCTCTTTACGCCACACACACACACACACACACACACACACACATGCAAGCACACATACACTTATTACTGATTTTGGTTGGCAATACAGATGGTCACGAAACAAGCATCCGGTTGCAGGTCTGGAAGGCAGTGATTTCAGTCTGAGAATAAGCCCTCAGATTTGGTCTGCTGCCTAAGAGAATTTGAATCAAGAGAGTTTGCATACAGATATGCAAACTCTGGTGAAATAGGAGGTAAACAAACTAGAAAAGCTGGCTGAGCGCGCCCAAACACTGGCTCTGCTTCTGAGAATTGTAATTGCATTATATCCGAATTCCTTGAGGGAGTCGGACTTGAAACAAAGGTCAGAATTGGTACAGTGCTGCTCCTGAACGTTGAATTATGTTTAAGCCCTTGCTTAGCATGCTTGTTCTTCGCACTCTTTGTAAAGGTTTCTGGAATTATCATGCTGTAAATGGTAGAGGCCAGATAAATGAACTCAGTTCAGGTCATAATACAGCCCTTACAAAGGTCACTGAGAAGGACGTTAAAGGAAGCAGACAGAAACCTAAGCTGGCGATGTGAAAAGCTATCCTCTGGGCTTGTGAAACACAAGAGGGGTGTGGCGGGGGGGGGGAGTAGTGGAGTGGGGATGCTAATGTTGTTGCTGTGTTCTATGTGCTTGGATTACAGAAACATGTGAACTTGGTGACTACAGGGAACTTGGTTCCTCTACCACTACCTGACCTTACATTTTAGCTGATAACACAGGCTAAGGTAATGGAAACAGAACACAGTAGCTTGGATGGCATCAGCACTTGGGACAGAGAGAGTTTCTTGCCCACGGCACTTGACTGTAGAGGTGACTTGTTCTACATGAAGTGGATGTGACTCACAGCTTGGACACACACTGGTACACAGCAGAGGTAGACCCACTCCTGCAAATGCACACACGTTCACTTGGACGCAGACAGAGAATTCCATGCAAACACCCGCATATCAACACACTCCTGATGTGACTCTTGACCTCCTGTGTTTTCCTTTTCCTGCCTGGTGAGGCAGCAGACCAGTCAGCCATCACCAGAGTATCTAGTGATGCCTCTGCATCTTCTCCAGCCAGAACCCAAACTGCAGGGTCAAAGGGCAGGAGGCCCAAAGACAGAGCCTTCTCTGTGCCTCACCAGACCCTGACAAGCACCTTTTGTCAGGGCAGGTTGACCTCCATTACACCTTTTGTCTGGAGGCTGACATTTCAAAGGAAGAGGAAATGAAATATGATGGGGGTGGGAGGGGCACATTGCCTTCTCAAATGTAGGGTAACAAAACCAAGGTCGCCTCAAACTGTGCTTTGAAATAATACCTGGTTCCAGTCATTGCATCACCATAGAATCTGTCTTTTGCTTCACCAAGATCCCTAACACCTGATTATTTTCTTTCCCTACATGAGGCGCCCGACTTCGGTCATATCGATTATATTCGCTGTCGAGTCGACCAAGAGTGCGACTGAAATCATGACCAGTCACACAATGCTTTTTCAGACACTATTGCGATGATGCCAACATCCCAGAAAACACCTTGTTCCAATTGAAAAAGAGGCTTGCTCTAAACCCCTGCATCTTTGAGCCCTCTGAATTCTTCGTAAAGTCTCCCCGCTCTGCTACACGAGAGCAGCTCAGACCCAAATCGACGTGTCCCCGAAAACCAAATCCCCATTGTGCTTCACTCAGCCCGATGCAGGTAGAGCCAGCGACACCAGAGCTGAGGCTCCGCCCACAGGCTAAATAGCCTCCTATCAACAAAACCAGGGGTCCAGACCCCCTGCTGGGTCTTAGAATGTTGTGTAAACGTCTTGCACCTGTTCAGTCACTGATTTCACATGTTTTTTACTTGGATGACAGCAAAATGGATCAAATGTACCTGGTCAGAGCCAATGTTGGTAAGATGCGTGAGGCTCATGGACTATCATGGTGATGAGGTTGGTCAGAACTACCAATACTACTAACAGATAGATGTGTGATGAATGTGTCTGAGATGTAATATACAATTCCTTTTTTGTCATTGCACAGAATGCGAGGTAAATGGAGCAGCAATCCTGATGGTGCATTCACATCAATTGGAAATAGAGAAAAATAATCAATACGTTGAATATTTCAAAAAATACTCTGGCCACATGCGGTTGCATTGTTCAGGGAATGTGTTATCATGTATAAAATGCCTACCTCCAGGACTAGCCACAACTGGTCGCCATTTTTCACATCCTTCTTGTAGTACATCCCAAAGAACTTCACCACGTTAGCATGGTCTGAGAGGGCCTTGAGGATGTTGTACTCTGCTTCAATCTCTTCATCTATATCCTGCAAAACAAGGTGAGATTATGGCATTGTCTTAGTAGTATACAGGGATATTTGAAGGTGCACTGTGCTAAAATATGTGACCTCTGTCCTTGATCAGCTACAGTTTACTGGTCAGCTGTTTAGATAACATAGACAAAACAATATTCTGGGCTGGACAGAAATCTTCCTCAAATACTGGAGGCTGCTGTCTGAGAGATAATCAGGCTGGTTTGAGATGTAGAATCCCAACACAGATCTGTGCCTGCTGAATCACCTCCCTGAAGTTTCAACAGAATGACTGTTTCTTCCTGCACAAGCCGATCAACCAATTGATTAAAACAATTTTCCTTTCAGACAGCCCCATGGACGATTATGTTGTAATGATGAGAAAAAGGAATAAGCTCTTTCATGTCTAATGAGACGATGATTATGATGAGGTTCCTATTTAATGGATGAAAATGTATCCTAATTAAAACAGTCTAGGTGACTGGTGCAGTTCGTATTACCTTTAAAAAACATTGACGTGATATCGAATATACCACGATGGTTGTCAATACATGTTTTTTTAGTCTTAAGTTTAGTGTTGGTCTTTAATCTGAAGTCGTGGCATACTGTATGCTTTGTGAATGGATGGATACTTCTAACATGGAGAGCCTGCAGCATTGTTGGTCTTTTAGATCATTCCAGATGTTAAATGGGCCCTGGGAAACTGCAGACAATGGTTGAAGGCAGAAAATTGCTGCGTAACAAGACCTAATTTGATATGATTACAATGACCTTGTGTCGGTCACCGAGAGAGGCTTAAGAGGGATGGATGAACATGAAGGTGCAACGAGAGGGAAGCAGAAAGGAGGGGACAGGGAAATGAAGGAAAACAGAAATAAAAGGATTTGGAAAGACTTTCACTGAAACTGGATCGACAGTCTAAGACAGAGAAGAGAAAGTGTGTGTGTGTGAGAGAGGGAGAGAAAGAGAGGAGGAGACAGTGATCGCAAGGAGGGGGGTGTTGGATTGCACTGTGCCAGGATAGCCATTTCTCTCTATCCTCAGGTGTCCGCTCCGTGGCCTGAACCTGAATCTGATAAAGATGGGAGGTCTTCAGATGGCAAGTTTTTGGGTTGCAGAGGATTTGTAACCCCTCACAGGGAAATGGATGTCACTCACAAACTGATAAGACTGACATACACTGACTACCGAAATGCCACACGTCTTACATGGATGGGGTCTAGGATCTTGACGGCCGCTTTGCTCCCATCGATCTTGTTCAGCACCTTGTACACTTTCCCATAAGTCCCTTTCCCAATGGTCTCGATGATCTCCCAGGTGTCGGACGGGTCTGGGAAGTTGTCGAAGACGATGGATTTCCCTGATTGTGGAAACATCTTCATCAGAGATCTCCTGGGGAGGAAGAGCAGACAGACTGGATGACAGGAAGCACGTGTGGTAGTTCTGAGTAAACACTGCAGTAACATTGCAGATGATATGTCACACTCGTCTGCACACCCATCCCCCGAGGATGCTTGCAGACACAGTCAAACTGTGTAAGCCAAGACCTTGCTGTGTTGGTGGTTTATTTGAATGCCACTTCACAAGTAACAAGCAAAACAACTAGCAGGCGAAACACCTGTGCAGGCATTTGCAACACAGACCTCAAGAACGCCAAAACCAGCAGCTTCTCTCAAGCTCAGTCATGTATTTGTTCTGAAAAGCTTTCTTGCATTTTGGCAAGTCACATTAAATCCACAAAGAACTTTGATAAACGGACATGAATGTACAAAGAGGATGAAGAGGACACTAAGAAGAGAGCCCACATCCTTCAGGCGTTCTCTCACCGCCACACACACAAGTAAAGAGAAGGAAGTAATAACAGATGACCCTGGCAGCTCACTGGATAAGGATGCATACTATGTATTTAATCACCTAAGCGCTGAATCCAGCCCAGGACCTTTTGTGCTTCCTCTCGCCCTTCCAGTTCCTTCTGCTCTACACTGACTCTTCGAAAAATAATAAAGACAGCAATGCCCCAAAAATATATATATATATATGTCTATATATATAGATATAGATATATATTAAATAGAAAGGAAAGAAGTCACATGCAGATAACTGGTTAGAGAGTTCACAGAAAGGTTTCATTCAATCAACACTACAGGAATGGAATAAAGCTCCAGTGGTAATCAAAATGTGGTTATCAGAAGAAACTGCCACAGACTGCTCCATTTACTTAAACTAAAATTACATTACAGAATTTTATGTGCCAGGACTAGAAGACCCAAAGTTCATTGGATGTTACACATTATTATGATAAGACCTGAAAAATAATCACTGGATGAGTTAGCATCTTTCAAATACTGGATGGATGGTTTTTAGAATGTACAAAAAATATATTACGAAGGTCGTCTTTCACTTAAACAATGATAGGTTCAAAAGTGTCCCATTAGCTAACTAACCACAATCAGGAAGGTATAAACGCCACTGTGTTCGTTTTTTTTTATATAAAATCAATTGGCTGCAACAGAGAAAATGGCCCTCAACCATCCCAGCATAGTGATTGTGTTCTTGTCTTTAGTCGCAGTGTACAGCTGAAATTGCATGTGGTACTTTGAATGGTAACAAGGCACTATGAGCAAGAAGTCAGGCAACAATAATATTACATGTTTATTCAAAAGGCCTTCTTGTACACCTACCAGTCTTCATTTGGGTAACCTTTGTCTTGGTGCAATATTCATATAAAAGGTCTGCCAAGGTTAATGCCAGCGTCGTAAAATACATAAATATCTACATGACAAAAAGACAAAAGGGTCCTAATGGAGTGGGAAGGACAATGATAATACCGTTTTTTCAGCAGAGCCAATCCACCGGGGAACGAAGAGTTAATACACATATGGGATTTGGGATTTTGATAGGATGCACCAGATTGCTGCGCAAACAGCAAATAAATGAGCAGTATAAGCTTCATGAGGTAGGCTATCGTGACGATGTACTGCTTCAGATGGCTTCCAAGAAGCAATAATCCAGAATGTGCATTAGATGGCTGACTAGAAGTGGAACTGAAAGGGACCTCCTCAATCACTGTCAAAAGAGGAAACATATACGATGACCCCTCTATTAGATGCGATCTGATGTGTGAACGTTTACTTATTTCTTTAAAACACAACGAATCGAGTCCAAAACACCTTGGCAAAACCCCTTTTACCTCGGTCACTGTCTGTACAGAGCAGGAGATGAGGTATTCTGATCAAGTGGGTGAAAGGGTGAACATTCCTGCTCCGTACGGAAGCTCGGCATCGAGCAACACATCACCTGTGGCCGGGGAAGTATGTGTATTCATTTGCACCAGTAAGAGGCTCAGACCCACCCAATGGTGTGCATGAAAAGTTCTGTCAAACCATTCGTCAACTGAGTCACACCATTCAGGCCCGAGGCTATACCCTGTCAAACCCTCCCAGTAGCTCACCCAGCTCTGTCCAGCCCAGCAGACTATGTACCCATCGACCAGAACTACAACACAAACAAAAGAAAAGAACTTACATTGTTTCCTCAATGTGCCTGGGGACATTTTGGCTGGAGGGATTAATCCATTTATGTGAAAACGAGAGACATGGAAGGAGTGAGTGGAGAGTTAGCAGCCAGAGTAAACAGTGGAGGAGGAGCTAACTCTGGCTAATCTCACCAGCAATCCCTCTGCTTCATGCCTGCCATTGGAAACAATCTGTAAGTAGTAGGAGATATGTCAGGATTAAAAGGAATTAGCAGCTGTTGCGCCATCAGCCTTTCCCTATATAGACTCCCATTCATGGACTAAAGCTGGTTAGACGCACTGAAGAGACAGCACTGGAGAGAGGTGTACTGCCATCCTTGCTTCTGAAGGAGGGGGAATCATGCTTTTGCATAATTTATGTTGGAGCAAATCTTTCTACTTAGGGTAAATCTTTCGTTTAGATGAAACCTGTTTGGCACTGTAACCAAAGCTTACACCTTTTTGTAAACGTACCTCTTTAACGTACATTTTCTCAGATTTTTCAAGGTTGCAGACACGCACCCACTTAAAAACCTGTCCCTACTGTCTGATTAAGGCACAACAAGAAAAAGTAAACCTGGCATGCATTAGTTTTTAATGACCAAAAACGTTCTTATTCTGCATTTCAATGTGAATTGAACGCAGCAACAAGGTGAGACATGTTAACCCTGATTGCGCACATTAATGTACAGAGAGTCATTACCTATGCAGACCAATTAGAACCCTATACAGGAGCCCCACAGAGCAGATAATTGTGCTCATGTTCTTCTAATGTATAAAACCTGGTAACCCGCAGACTTGCTCAATAATGAATCAGCTTTTCTATATGTGACAACACGCTGTGATACGGGAGATGCGGTTGAAACTTTAGGACCTGTGCTGGTCCACCCCAACACAAACACATGCTGCAAGGGAGGCTTGTTTTGGGTGTGTGTGTGTGTGTGTCTGTGCGTTGTGTGTGCGTGCGTGTGTGTTGTTACCTAACCCAGACTGCCTTAGAGCAATGGCTACCTGTCACATGTGATTAGGTGCTCAAGGATGTTGCTTTAGGGCAATCTGTTTACCCAAATGCAAATGCTGAACCAAAGAACTGAATATCTTGTGTACAAGCTGTGGCTTTGGAGGGATTTGTTACTCTGTAATGTCACACAGGCATGAAAGTACTTCTTTTGAAGGGCAAAAAAGCTTTTTAAAAAGTTAAATGTAAAAAATGTAAAATTGTGTTGCGAACTGGAGAGTCAATTATTGCACCTTATGAAACAGCAACCTCTCAATTATCTTGCCAGACACACTGAATCAAAAACAGAGATCTTGTCCTTTCCCAAAGAGTTGTATTACAATAAGAGACAGTGTTCTGTCTAAGATGGGTTTCAGTGAGACACAAGTTTGGCCACTTGAGGTTCTTATGGGTAACTGGAGACCCATTAGACTAGAGGGCAAAACGGAGCCGGGCTAATCCGACCCTTATGAGGGTTAAATTTCGGATTAACCTTGGCACAGGCAAGCAACTGGTACAGATGCCAGGATAATCTACCTGTTTGGGGCACATCAAAGTCAGCATATTTGCCTCTTGTGTTTTGTTGACAGTCAGTCGTGGTGCAGCTTTGAGGAATGGAGTGATTTCCAGTACCGATGCCAATACACACACGCTCAACAGCTTCACGATACAAGACTATCAACAATGTGTGGCTAAATGATGTGTCTATGTGGTAACAGTGAAATATACAGTACTATGATACTATAATACTATATACTACTGTACACATGGCCGTCATTCAAATTGAATAAGGATGAGCCACAATTTAGATATGCTGACAAACACAATAGTATATTCACAAATATGCATGAACATTTCAATGCAATCGCGTAAACCACTAACAGGCAAAGCAGTAAGTGTTCCATTGATGCAAAACTATACAAGATCAATTTTATCTCTATATCTAACATATATATTAGGATGATAGATAATGTTAATACCACTGTTATGATGCTACATACCCCTTAGCAGCTTGCAGTAAATACAAAACAAAGATTTACTGACCTTCTTCGGTAAGGAAGAACAACAGAGATAGTGACTGGAGATCCCAAAAGACAGTGAAAAAAGACTCTTGCACATAGAAGCACACACACACACACACACACACACACACAAACATACTCACTTCTTGCAAATAACACTTGTCTAATGCTAGCCAACCTGCCTTTCATTTGTTTAGCAAAGGTTACAAACAAAAACAGGCCAGGAAGTTCCACATACGTTCAAGTCATGAACTTACTGTGTAGCAGTGAAGGTGCATCAGCATGCTTAGGTCTCGATCTAGATACCAGCACTAAGTGAGAGCCGTCGCTACCAACAGGGCTCACCTTCTTCAGCCATTTATTATTAACAGCAAGAATAAGAAACATAATATTGCCAAGTATATTAAAGCCATCAAGGCAGGATCATTAGTGTAATGATCATACCCGTGCAGGTGGTAGGATATCCACTAGCTGTTAGCGGACAAGACCGATACAGCCATAAATAACAGCAGAGATGACAGGTTAGCATCAGGCAACCGCATGGACACCTAGAGGCCCACTGGGTGTAACGGGCCATTATTTCACTGACAGAACCTCCATGAAGTGTCGCCTTACAAAGTTCTTGCACACTGTTTTGACTTTGCAAGGGAGCCCTTAAACTGAAAACCTAATAGGTACTTTGAGTAAGGGTTGTTTTCTATTCTAGGCCTAAGCCCAAATTTGTGCATGTAGGCGTTTGTTGTTTTCTGGCTAAATGTCAGAGCTTTCAGCATGCACATTCTGCAAAATGGAAACGGTATTTTGCATTGGGGTGGTCAATTTATGTTTATATTTAGCTTAGCATCCAAACAGCTTGATTTTGAGAGGTTACTCTAATGATTGATGACTTGATGCATGGTAGCATGATAGCTCAATTGAATACCTCCAGCACTTATGTTTGGGGGAGTCAGAGGCATTGATACATTCTACTCTTCATCGATGGCATGACTTATGACTGATGGCCTTTCATATATCATGACTCAGCACTTATGGAAAGGTGGTTACAGTTGTGTTTCACTTGTCTGGCTATTTCTTTTAACTATTTTGATCAGTTAAACCAGAGAAAAACGACTTTTGTCAACTTACCGAAGCTCTCAACTTGGTTCACAATAGTCTTGGTGGAGTTCAATGAAGCTTGAAATGAGCTATTGATTTATCCCTAGACACTGCATGCTTCGATTTAAATCAAGGTGTACAATAGTGGACAGACTATTCAAACTGAGTTTACAGCACCACCCTGGAGATCTTTCTCTGTGTCCATTTAAACACAGTGGCTCAGTGCAGCGATCTCATCAGTCAGGCTAAACATACCATCAGTGTGTAACCAAGTCTTTTTAAACATTTGCCACAGTTTGCCTTTAGTCCATGGTGAGTTTAGGTCTAGCGTTCAGAGTTAAAGCTCAGCTGTCTATGAGAAGAGAGTTCGCTACATACGATCCAGAGAGTCACACTCGTTCCGCTTATCATTCATCTCAACTGTACAACAGTTTAACACTGGGATGTGGAGTCATTCCTGTCCACTCATCTTTCCCTCTGGATTAGGGAGTACATTGGTCCCCATGGTTTATGTATGTTTATCATGACAGGATGGACTTGATTTGGCAGTCTCACACTGAAGGTGAAATATTGATGACAGCTTCTCAGTTTCTCTTTTGTTATCAATGACACCCTTCCTTTCTTTCCAGCAGACTAGGGTTTCACTATGGGGAGTCTGTAGCAAGATTTTGTTCCTTTTACCTAAACACAAACAAAAACGTGTTCATGAACTGTAATATTATCTCTCAAAACATATATACTCCCCACAGAACGACGTGCTGCATCAGACAGCTGAAAATGCAACCATCATCATGGCAGAGACCAAAGTAGAGGTTAGGACTGGAGTCTCAGATCTCACTGTACAGGCACATTAATCAGCAATGCAGGAAACCCAGGGAGATCACAGATCTATCGCTGAAAAACACTTTGGAGTCCCTGGGGCCAATCACATTTTAAGGAAACCTTAACTCTAACTTTAAAGGAAAATCTTAATTGAAAGTGTTTTGTGCAACCGGCACCTGATGTCTTTGTCTGAACACTGAATTCTGGAATGTAAATCGCTATGGCCGGTCTCTTCTGCTCACTGACCGCCACAGCAGGAATCTTTAAAGGGATCTGGCATGATCAGCATCTGGTCTTAAGTGATGCTCCTTCAACTGGATCCTCCAGGCTTGCGTTACCGTTGCAAACCAGCCTCATTTCCTGCTCTGCTGCATTACAAATGGCTGGCTGGACACTGGATGGAGACCATGGGCGGTGAGATACACCGTTGGTCATAATGACCGTGTGATTAAGGCCGGCACAGGGCCAGACTGGGTACACTTTCTATAGGCTCGCTGTCAGTCATGGCTGCAGGTCAAAGTGATCCAGCCTCACACAAAGCAGGATGTACGTGGGATTTGGCAATTCAGTAGGCTTCTACAACTTTTTTTATTAGCTGTGATCGAGATTTGAGTTGGGAGACTGACTCACTGCAAAATGTTGATGTTAAATTAAAAGAATAATAACAAGCACTACTGTCCCAAGGCTAGCTGTCTGAAGTTCTACGTGGAAAATGTCTAAATTCCCTGAATCATCATATGCCTCATAAACTTGAAAGAGACCTGTTTTATTGAATGGAAGTGATATTTTATGTAAGTAGGAAACAGACTTAATTCCCTGACAGGTAGCCTAGGTACATAGCACTCTGATGCAGAGCTAGATTCTCGCCCCCACGTTAGTTATTAAACGCTAAAGAATAACATGCCTGAGTCTTCCACGTCGCCAAACATGTTGATATCTTCTAAGTAAACATGAATCAGATACAAAAAATACATTTTTTCTGGAACATGTATAACAAGTACTGTTAGGTACAATATTTTCAAAAATGAAAGTAAAACTTTGTTATCTCTGAAGGTTGTTCTGGCATCGATTTTTTCTAGCAATTATTCATCCATTAAATCATCTTGAACAATCTTGAATTCAGCAAACGATGAGTTGTTGTCTCATTTAGATGTGACATCCTTTCATACCCCCTCCTCTCTCTCCTTCACTCTGTCTCTGTCAACACTTACCAACTTCTTGCTTCTCTTTCTGCAATCACTCGGTCTCGGCTAGAGGGCTTTGGTATTTACATATAACCCGTTATCGAATGCCATCAACATGCAAACACAGCTCCTGCTGAAGCAGAAGTGGAAAGCAAGTCGGTCTCCACCCCTCAGGGACAGCTCCACAGAGCCTCCAGAGATGAAGGGTCAAAGGTTGAGACAGAGACATTGAGTGGCGTGAGAAGATGGTGATGATGAGCTGGGATGAACACAGATCAGAAACTGTCAGGCATAGCATTTGAGAACAAGGAGCCTTACCAGAAGTCGATGCGGCTGTCCTCTGCCATGTATGATACAAACCACAGGCTGGCGGAAGGAAGAGTATAATGTGTGGTGATTCACAACTGTATCCCGAGCCTCAACGCAATTATCCCATTGACTGTGAAGAGGCCAGGGTGGGTGAGGGTGTTTTTTGTTCCAGCTAGTCCACTCTATTCTGCACGATAAACTCCACATTCATTGTCAGTTGATGTTTTGTTCATGTTTGTTGTTCATGTCAAAGACAGTATGTGTTGGAATAACTGGCGCTGCGTTCAAGAAAATGAATTTGGTTGCATCAAAGTTGCAAAGTACGCAAGTCTTTGGGAGTACTGAGGGAGTTCTATTCTATTTCTATTGTGTTCTATTATGAGTTCTATTATGGTTGTTGGTTCTCTTAGTACCCTTTGACCACCCTTGAATGACATCGTTCTAAATATGGAGAAACAGATATGAGAGAGCTGTGAACATGTCCGACAAAGCTAATCTATTCAGACTGACCTTCATTTTAATTGTAAATAACAATTACGATTCCGCATTCAGTTCATTTTTCTTAATTAATAACCTGGTTGAGATGATGAATATGATCATGACATCCTTTGATTTGAAATGCTAATTAGGGAATAAAGCAAGAAATAGACTTGAGCAGGTTTGCTCTTGGCTACTGTGCGTTTGCGAACACGTTTGATCCCGGTTTGACCGGATGTGTGACACATATGTCTAAAGGACGTGCAACAATGCAAAGGTTGATTGACTATTTGAGGCATTGATTGACATCTATTGTGCACGTGATTGTTTGTGTTCATCTGGTGTCTGTGTGTGTGCCAGTGTGCCCTACTGTCTGTGTGAGTGCATTTACAAATCAATCAAACCCACTATATGTCCCAGGCCAATTCCAATGTGTTGACGCACCAATCAACCTTCACATCGAATCAGAGGTCTGCAGTATCTCAACGTTCCCTGGCTAGGTGCTGTTCTAAGAGCTGCCTGTGTCAGCTTGATCCAAATTTACTTCAAATGAAAGGCATCATGACAGCATTTCACGAGAGAACGGTCATTAGGATGTCACGAATGGAGAGTTTACTTGTGACTCAGCGGGAACATGTAGAAACGTTTTGTTCTGGGTTATCGTCGGCTGAGAATGTATTCCTCAAGGTAAACTCTCCATCCTGCCTTTTTCTAATAAGCCCATGCCAAACAGTTTGTATGCATTGTGAATCCGAACCCCAATTTCACCCTAAGGTAACAATCACTCCTCTCTCGTGATTGAAAGGGTGAACACAGAAGGAACTCACATCGACCTTACAGTACCATGGTGTTTGCAATCAATTCAACCCAATCTTTTCAAATCAGCGACGACTCATAGGAGACAACGTGCACATTCCTTGGATGTGACTGTGAGGAAGGCAATCTTACGCTGCGGTCTGTCTAGGTGTGCGGAGCTCATCTGCAGCCTTTTCGAAGGTTGAATGGCTGATGTCACCGACTGCTGGGGCCGAAGGTACGTGGTGTGAATGCCTGGCTGGTTCAGTGTTGGTGTCGCTGACTGGACGCCATTGTGAAGAGCCAGTGGGCCGTGACTTCCACAGCTGTGGCGGCGATGGCAGGGCCGTGTGCCACTGGTGAGGAGGGTTGGATTAGGCTGTTAGCATACAACACTGACAGTCTCTGCTTAAGGAAAGTGTCATGGTACTACCACCTTTATTATCACAGGTGTCTGAGCAGGTAAAGGTGGTACTGTCACATTTTCCTGTCTCTGGATAGTAACTTAAAAATGTGGTATTTTCCCAAGTTTAGAAAGGGAATTTTCTCAAACACTTGCCTTCGGGTTCAAAGTGAAAATTATTTGTTCCTGTTTGTTGAGAAGAGACTTGTAATTAATTTTGGTTATGGTTGAAGATATGTAGGATGAATATAAAAAAGCCCAGCGGTACAAATCAATCTTCTTATTTTTGAACATCCTAATGTACTGCACTAATATAAATCATAACATGATGTGACAGATGAGTTGAGGAGAGTTAATTATAATCATGGAAATAATTCCTATGACAGTACTGAGGTTCTATAAAGCAGCTTTGCATTCAATGTTATTGAATTTACCATTTTGATGTGGTTTGTTTTATGTCATTCAGGTTCTGATTAATTCATTATGTATAGCTGTCTTTGATGTCCAATTGGCATCCTTAATTAGATTTCCATTCTAACAGAGATTATTATTCCACACGAAGGCCTTGGAACTATAAATATGTCTTCCTTGCTTATCCGTGAATGACACATTTACTTGGGTCAAGACACTGATAAGTCATTAATTCTGGGTTTATTTGAAACACATGGGTGGCGTTTAAGGGGCCAATCCAAACGCAACGCTATAACAAGGCTCTGGGAGGATCCAGGCGCAAGGAAACAGACCAATCAGGGATGAGAACATCTGACAAGAACCATCCCACAACTTAAATATCAGTCCAAACTAGACACAGGTGAACTCAATAAGATGAAGCAGACCATAGGGAGCCTTTCAACAGGATACATGTGCACCTAATGAACACAGATGCACAGGCACACACCAAGACAGGCAGACAAAGACATGGGTTCTGATGTGGGCGTGACACACACACACACACACGTTCTGAGTTGGTTCCATCAGGAAACATAGATCCATTTAAACAAAGAGATTTCCACAACTGAGAAGTTGTTTGTGATGGGCAGAAATCCAGCAGAGTCGAAGCATTCAGTTAAAGGCAGACAGAAAACATAATTTGCGCTCTGGCTAAAGAAAAACAGCTCTTTATCTCCTCAGAACACTGTATGTCCATCCCACATAAACACAATTAGATGCTTAAAGTGATGGTTATGGCCCTCAAACAGAGTGATGGTGAAATTACTCATCATTAGAGTTAGCCAGCCCCAGCTGGGTAATAGTTCTAGAAACTAACACTGTCCGCCCTCGCTTTCCCGTGTGAGAGAGAGAGAGTTAGAGAAAGAGAGAGAGTTAGAGCAAGAGAGTATAGTGTTTGTGTGTGTTTTTTAAAGCCATCGTGGTTAATTGATGTCCTTGGTAATTGTCAGTTGTGTGTTAGGTAGGAATCCACTTTTGAAGGAGAACATCATTGGAATCCTATATTCAATAATAGATCAT
This sequence comes from Plecoglossus altivelis, assembly GCA_036571765.1. NCBI lineage: Eukaryota > Metazoa > Chordata > Actinopteri > Osmeriformes > Plecoglossidae > Plecoglossus > Plecoglossus altivelis. The sequence goes on along the minus strand of BROE01000024.1, from coordinate 4,501,543 downwards.
GCACAAATGGACTTCCTGGAATAGATGCATGTGCTTCAGCTCTGCCTGCCTGAAGGCGTGGTATTCCTTGTCCAGTATTCTGTGAGCACTGGTGTTGACATGCAAGGCTTTGATCACAACCCTTCTGGGCAAATCAGCTCTGTCTGTCTTAACTGGATTTGAGGTCTCAGCATGTGTGTTGTCCCAAAAATACAGACACAGATGTATTTCAGCCAGATTATATATAGCAATTTCTTTTGGAAATAGAATATTTTCATAATGTCTTATTCTTTTAAATTCACAATCTTTAAGCTTTAAGAAATTCCTCCGATTCATGGTTTCCATAACATAAAGCAGTAACAAACACTGCTATATGTGGCCCTTGGTGTTCACCGATAGACCCCAAACGGTGAGCTGTCTGCATGCAGAACGTGGGAGGGAGAGAGAGACATGGATGAAAAGACCCAGCCTGCCAAACAACAGATACACGAACACCAAGGTTCATTGGGAAACCCAGCACTGTGTAATTAACATCTGTTCTCATAATGGAGGTCAGAGTGGAGAGGCAGTATGGAGAAGCAGCCCAGCCTCCAGCCCAGCCTCCACACTGGCCTCCAGCCCAGCCTCCAGCCCAGCCTCCAGCCCAGCCTCCAGCCTCCAGCCCAGCCTCCACACTGGCCTCCAGCCCAGCCTCCAGCCTCAAGCCCAGCCTCCAGCCCAGCCTCCAGCCTCCAGCCTCAAGCCCAGCCTCCAGCCCAGTCTCCACATTGGCCTCCAGCCCAGCCTCCAGCCCAGCTTTCAGGCCAGCCTCCAGGCCCCAGCTTCTCAGGGAGTCTGAAGAGACAAGCCCAGTTCTGGTCTGACACTATTTAGTGTCTTTGTTTGATTTGGGGCACAGGCATGACTCCAGGATTTTTTCTGCAGAGCCCCCAAATACACACACACACGTGTGCACGCACTCATAGACTCTCAAACAGACACTTCTCTGATGGTGTTTATCGTGTGCGACACAGTGCCGCCGTCTCCCATGGTAACTACCTATTTATCTGTGTTCGGTGGTAATATGACAGCTCTGATTGGCTACTAATAGTCTGCAGTCTCTTTTTTCATTTTCCCTCCTTTCTCTGTCAGAGCTGACCGAGGGGGCGTGACCTGAAGCATCACATCAGCTCCACACCATTAAAAACCCCAACAATAACACAAATATAATCCAAATCCAGTTTACTGCCGTGTAAATTTACACACACAAGGAATTTGCTTTGCTTGGTTGTTGCGTAACAACCAACCAGTAATAAACATAATAAGTAGAATAATAGAGATTAAACAAGTACTGTCAGTAAAAGGCCTCAAATAAAATACCCTGAACAAATGCCCCACCATTAGGGTTATGCAGTATCAGGATCTGGCCACTAACCAAAGCTGGCTCTAGTTATTTTGCTCCATAAAAAAAACCCTACAAAGAATAAGGTCACGGGACTCAGCATGCCATGTCCTCATTCAAACGCATAATAACACCACGTCTGACTCCCTGGAAAACATCAGAAATGTGCGCTCTGTCATGCATGTCCATGCAGGGGAGGAGGAGAAGGGTGCGGCCTAACGAATGTCTCTGCACGTTAGATGTCCTCCAAGCCTTTTTCCCCTCTGCATTCCAAGACGTCAGCATGTCCCCGCGTTGCTCTGCGTGTGGCCGTCAGGAATGAAAGGATGACGCGCTCTCTGCTTTTCTGTTCTCCCTACCATCCTGCTTGCATCTGTTTCGTACACACCGGGATCTCTTTGTCCTCCGGTGCTGAGCTTTGCACTTGTCTATCTCCCCCTCCCTCCATTCCTTTCTCCCTCCAGAGGGCAAGTCATCCAGAGTGCTCCTACCACAGGACACGAATAATATCTATGTTCCAACTGCCGTTTTCAAAGCTGCTGAACATCATGCTTTCAGTCATCTTCATCATAAGTGTATTCACTTGGGGACCTGTACTGCTTACAGGAAAGCTGGGGGATAAAGGGTTTGACCCAGAGGGAGGAAGGGAGAGAGAAAGACACAGCGGCCCACTCACATCTTTCTGTAGGAAAGAAAAGAAAAGAATGTCACAGTTTCAAGACTCATTTAGCTTTCTGAGGGAGTGCATCAACATATTCTCGTGGAAGACAAAGTCTCACTAGGTTGAAGGTGAACCCGGAGCCGGGGAGGTAATAGGCAACACTATTTTGGATAGTGGATGAGGGCTGCGGCTAGATGGGCTTTGGAGACTGGCTCTGACAGCAGCCATCTTGTTTTCCTCAGAATTAAATCACTCCCGAGTGAATCATGACTCTGGCAGCGAGATGCCCTCCCCCCCACTCCCCCCGCCCCCCTCCCCCTGCAGCTGGTCTGAAAGTGTTGTCTGTGCCTCAGAGAGAGAGAGCATGGAGGGGGGGGGGTAGAGACTGAAAGAGAGCAAGGAGGGGGGAGAGAGAGTAAGGGAGAGAGAGATGGGGGAAAGAGAAAGGGAGAGGGAGGGAGAGAGAGATGGGGGAAGAGAAAGGGAGAGAGACTGAGCCAGCTCGCTAGGGCTCCTTTCCTCTTCCAGAATACATTATGCTCCCCGCTTTTAAGCTGGGAGACTATTACCCAGAAGCCCCTTGGAAGTTCTTATCAGTGACAGCCAGATGGAGAGCACAGGAGCAATGTCAATACCTCTAGACTTGTTGATTGAGCAGCCACGCCAGAAAAACTGCCATTGAGGAGAGAATGAACTGAATTTCTGCAGATTGGCATCTATTTCAATCAGCCAAGGAAATCAAATTAATGACTATAATTTGATTTACTTCATATTTTGTGGTTTTGGACGAGGGTGTGTAGTTTGGTTGGATGTGTTTTTGTGTGTGTGCATAGCTGGAGCCTTTTTCTGATTTTGCATCTGTCAATTTAGGCATTTTTCTTTCATGCACTCCTTTTCTGTGTTAATCTTTAATTTGTATGTTAGTACACTGGAAATTGTGTCTCCTCTCACAGACAGATTTTATGAGGCTTTGAGCAGCTGTAGCGCCTTACCATAACGTTTTTAATGGACAGACACAATGTATTCTCCATAAAACCCCTCAGACTGAATCTAATATGCTGCTGTGGGGCCGTGCATCCAGGTATATCTGAATATGTCTGGCCAACGGACAACACAGCATCACCACCCAGTCCGGTGGGTACACCACTGCCCTCTAGTGCCTGGAGGGAATACAGCAGCGACGCAAGCTGACCGGAGGCCCAAGGGAGGTACCAGAGCAGGCTTGAATTAGGAGAGGGTGACAGGACTGTTGTTACCCTGGCTGGAAGAGATAGATAAGCTAGCGGGGGGAGAGGGGAGGCTGGTGTTCACTGACAAACACAGGCCCTGTCTGAAGACACACAGATTACCCCTCCCCTTCAGTCGCTGATGCCATGAGCAAGAGGCAGATACACCAGAACACTGTCCAGGTTGTGGATTCACCAAGGGGGTTAATACCCAGAATGCACTGTGTGCACTTTTGTGTTAGCGTTTGGCATTGCCTTGGTGTTTTGACCCACTTTCGGCAGAGAGAGGGTTATTTTAAGCAATCAACGATGGCAAACGAATGCCCTCAGGCCAGATGAAAGGTCGAGGGGCGGGTCAATTACAGGCACACGCTCACACCAGCTGCCCTTTCACACATGCAAGACAAGATTTTGTTTATGTTGACAAACAGCACCAGTGCTGTTTCATATTTCCTGATGAACTTATAAAGGTTCCAGATGCTAATGAACACTGCACGCGTAGTTGCATAACCATTTCTGTATTGCATTGTGTTTGGCAATGTGATTCACTTCCTCTTGGTCAAACATTCCTCTTGGCTCTGCAACCTTACCAGAAAGATTTCAAAACTATCGGTTTGGAAATACTTTTCCAATAGATCCTTCCAACCTTCTGCCTGGGTGACCCTGAAGCCATCTCCTGGGTGGAGATGAAATCTGTACTATCTCCATGACCTTTGGAAATCAATGCTATAATTAGTGTGGTCTTCGTTGAAAGTACAGGCAGCCAGTGGCTGATAAGCTATTACACAGACAGCCACGCACCCCCCTACGTGTGATGATTGATCACTTATTTACTTTAAAGAGCAAAGAAGACACCGACCACACCAGATCTTTCTAATCATGGCTGAGACCCTTGATCGTTCCTTTGAGAGAACTTAGGAGCTAATCAGCTTGTGTTTCATTTTTCAGAAAACGGATCAATGCCGTAAACAAGCATTGCAGCGTGTTTGAAGACGGACTCGATTACAAATTTCCTTGACGTATGACTTTTATACAAAAAGGACGTAACATTAACAGCTATCCACAGCGAGTGGAAACAGATGCTCTCTTTTCAAGCTCTGCGAGTGGATGGGCGGCCGTCTCGAAACAGCTTGCTGGAGGGGGACATAAACATCGAAGCAGTCAGGCTCTTGGAATCCGTCGCACCTGCTGCCACACAATCTGGGGCCACAAAAAAACAACAACACGCAAAATGGCTTCCCAGCTGCATGTAGGCCACAGTGAGTCGAAGGGGAAGCGGAGGGAAGGAGAGGGGTGCTTCAGGCACCATTAAGCCCACATCCTCGCTCCATCTCCAGGCATGATATACTCCACCACCCTCAATCATTAGGCCACCACCAGACGCACAGCTGTCACTCCAGGGAGCTGGCAGGTGGACAAGCTTGACGTCACCTCCCCGCGGCTCAATTGAGCGACTCATGACCGAACACCACTTTAATACTTGAAACCCACAGAAACTCTTTTTTTCTCTGTTTTCATTCCACTTGAACTGAACCCATGATGTTCCCCCCCCCCATTTCTGATGCAGAGAAGGTGACATTTCTGTCCCCGAGGACGTGAGATCTGAGCTGGCAGTAACTGTGTGCCCACCCCTCCTCTTCCTGTCTGACACTCCGCCTACCAGCATGCACCTGTCCCCCCAGGTGATGCAGTGAGGGAAAGGGGGGGAGGGGCAATGTCACGCTCCCTTCTGGAGGCCCCCTGCTGGCTGGACCGTGACGCATCGCTGGCTTCAGCAGAGCAGCAGCAACTCCTCCAGGCCTAACAATGCTCAGCCATCATGAGATAAGAGGGAGGGGGGAAATGGAGAGGACGAGGGAGATGGAGGGAGGAAGACGGATGGAGGGATGGAGACGAGATAGAGAGATGGAGGGAGGGAGATAGAGGGAAAAGAGTTCGCTTGCGTGGCAAAACAAAAGCAGGATGTGTGCAATCTCATGAGGAGAACAAGGAGAGGAGACACAACAAAGGAGACTAGACAAGGATCAAGGGGAGACGGAAAACAATTACACGGCAGAGACACAATCGAAAACATGGACACGGAGACAGAGAGACAGAGAGAAACATAGAAAAAGAAGGGACGGAGGCACAGGCCGAGAGAGCGGGACGTTTGAGATGCAGGGAGATAAGCAGAGTGTGAATGAGAGAGTGACACTGACAGAGTCGCATGCTAAGATAAACAGTCCGCGTGCGGACGCGTAATGGCTTTCCACTAGTCATTTGTCACTCCATGTGAAAAGCAAACAGCAGGGAAGGTAATGGCGACTCTTTGCTCTGCCACTATCTATCGCCCAAAGATGTCTTACCAAGCGGGCCCATCTGTCTATGCAACTGCTGCATTTTCCTGATTGAGGGAGGTACTAAAAATATGGAGCTGTCGACTGCTGCGCTGCGATGGATGAGCTGAAGAGCTTGAAAAGCACAATAAATGTACCAGCACACCGTGACTGAAATGACTGTGACATTTCACATCACTGTGAGATGATGAGTCACATGATGGAAGCATGAGTTTGATGGTAGTGCTTTTTTATTTGACATTAAACAAGACTATGGGCAGTCATGCATGCACATAGCTGAAATTAATAGTAGCCGTATCTTTATCATAATCAAAACAATAAACGTTTTGTGATCTGAATAATAGACCAATGTGATTTTGCTTTTTAATAGTATTGCTGTGATGCAAACACATCATCTTACCACATCAACATGATTTTTTTTTTTAAGAAACATTTTCAAGGTTTGAGATTTACAAAAACTGTTAAAGGTCGAAAGCGCCATCTTGTGGGCAAATAAACAACCACGTTTCAAGCAATGATTTGCTAATAATAAATAATTACAAGCAGATCATTGCAAATTATTCTATTAGAAAATAAATGCTACTAAACAAGACATCCAGAAAGTCTTTGTCTAAGCAACAGCAATAGTTTGTGTTTGGGGTCAAATCAGACATGTGCAGATAATAAACTATATATACAAAATATTGAAAAGTGCACAACTTTCGTGACTTCATATACAGAACCAGAATGGAATGAATGGCTCTTGATTCTTGCTTCCAATTCAGTGTTTTTGAGGACCTACAATATCTGCTACAGTTTCTGTCCTAGCACGACACCATCCACAGATAATAATCACTACTTGCATGTTACTGCCTTGTGAATCTGTCTCAGACGACATCAAATCAACTGTACGTGACTACCAACTACAAACCCATCCGAGATAAATGTTTAGTACAGAACAGTCCCCAAAGTCCCAAGTCTTGTTTAGTACAGAACAGTCCTCAAAGTCTTGTCAAACCAACATCAGGCTCTCTGCAGCTCCTACTAGTGGCTGATGTAAGGACTGCATCAACCTGGACTTCTTCACGGTGATTGGCAGGAGCTCTCCGTCAGATTTCATCTGCTCGATCTTTCTCGCCAGCTCTGCGTCCGTGTCGATGACCATGGCGCACTTCTGGGCGTAGCTCACCAGGGTCTCCTCTCGCGGCCGAAACGTTCCCACCAGCGCCACCGTGTCCTTGGCCGCCAGGTGCAGCTCGGCGATGGACGCCGTGTTGGCAATGGTGTTCCTGTCAATGCCGTAGTGCCGGAAGGCACCGCTCATACTCTTCTTCTTGTTGAAGGCCGAGAGCACCTGCTTGTAGCGGTGGATGACGTACTGGACGCCGGTGGCTGATGGGAGGAGAGGAGGTGTGGCAGAAGAGGAGCAGAGAGGAGGTGTGGCAGAAGAGGAGCAGAGAGGAGGTGTGGCAGAAGAGGAGCAGAGAGGAGGAAGTCATCAACCGAAGGAGGGTGTTTGACTTTGAAACCAGAATGACATTAGACTTAGACTGCAGACTGGTACAAGTCATTACAATGTAGTCCCGGTCAATCCAACACAGACCTGGTCATTCCAACACAGCCCTAGTCATAGCAACACAATCCAAGTCTTAAAAAGAATACCTCTTTTCCGAGTGTAGTCTTTAACCTTCCTCACTTTCCTCCTGTCTTTGTGATGTCGCCTTCTCTTGTTCTCGCTCGACACTGCGGACATCGCCGTGGAGACAGACACCTCGGAGCCACAGTCACTGCTGAAGGAGGAGATGGAAGAGGCCCGCTCTCTCCTCCTCCCTCTGGGCTCAGAGTACACCTTGCTGGCCTTGGGAGCTGCACAGGGTAGCGACAACACACACGGGCAGCAACCACTTCACACACACATACTTTTATATTGTTTATGTCACATTGGGTATGTAACATCGTTTAAGATGTTTATGCCTCTGGGAGACTTTGTTGCTCTACGTGCCGAACATCACCAAGAGCTGAGAAGAGCACTGTACATTGGCTGACTCACCCTCGGGGGTGGGCGTGAACGTGGCGAGAGAGCGTGAGCTGGTCAGGTTCTCGATCTGGGTCCTCAGGAACTTGCGGTCTTGCAGCAGGTCCTCCACTTGGCGTTCCAGGGCCGCAATGCGCTCCTGTTTACTGTCCAGCATGCACTGTAGCTTGGTGATGGTCATCATCACCCGAGGAGGAAGATCTGGCACGGACGCAGCTACGGATAAAGAACATAGACACGTCACCATGGTGATGGGAGTCACTAGAAGTACAGTCTGGTAGGTTTACATTCAGTACAATTCAATTACGTGAGGTCTGAATCAGAAAGTTAATTGGTGCTGAAATATTTTGGAGAAATATATATGCATATATCCTTAAACACCTATTAAATATTGAAATGTATACAATTGTATACAATATATACATCATTAATTAAATACATATTATTTACTAGACTACATTGTGTAGCTGAAGAAGCATCCAAAATAACAGTTACAGATAATATTAAGAGAGCAAGTAAGGCACACAATGGACTACATTAAGCGGAACCAACTCCAACGAAGTTTCAGTCCTTACTGGACACTGCACTGCTCGGTGTGTTGTCCTGCTCCACATCACTTGTTGCTCCGGAGGTCATGGTCTCCCACTTGATGATGTCCAGGTCATGGTGCTCTTGCTTGGGCCAGTGCTGGGTCTGTGTGCTCGACCGGTCCTTCCGTCTCATGGTGCTAGAGTCAATCTCCACACAGGATGAGTAGACAGGGGGATCCTGCTGCCACAGTGAGGACATCTCTGTGCTCTTCCCTGGGACACAGACATATAACAGCTCACTGACAGCCTGAGAGGATATAAAAACCACATCCAAAGATGTAGGGTACCATTCACCAACTCTGTTTATGTTTACCGATTTATGTTTACCAAACAAGGCATGCAAACGTTTTTCCAGAATTAGTTTAATTGCCTAGAATACTCTTTTTTTTCTTTTTTGGGGGGTCTATGGATAGCCCCTACATATCACTGAAAGCATCCTTCTCATCACATCTAACAAGAGAACCATTATTTAAGTGTGTGAAGATAATTTGTAACGGGAAAACGCACATTGGCAACATTATAGTTTGCAAGCTCTGCAGAGCTGGGATTTCAAGGATATGCAATTTTCAGGAAAATTCAATGCTTAGTTTCCTAATTTCAGCAGCCCCTAGAATATTTCTGCTTCAAGATGGTTGCAAATGGCTGCCAGCCAAGCAGTCGAAAAGGATATTCAACTAAGACACCCTCCTTACACCCTCCTTATGCGAGTTACTTCACAACTGCATGCAACTGCTACAGTACCTCTTCTGCCGTTAACGCTCTTTTGGTTCCTTGACAGATGGGCAGACGGTTCGTCATGAAAACAGATTATCTGAAATATTTCCCACTGCCGACGGTACTATGTGCATTGTTATTATTGATACGTCTTCCAACGAATCGTTGTCCTTATATTTCGATTTTTGAACCGTCACTGTAGTGTTCCGTGCGGTGATACGAGGAACTGCATTTAAGTGAACTTGTGTATTAAGTTTACTGTTTGCTTGTACAGTATAGGTGTTATATGCTTAGTGGGGCTCGTACGCGAAGAAAAAGGCAGAGAAACAGTGCATAGGTCGACATTAGGCAATTAATATCTTTATTTTAATCTATTTCGCTTTTGTTTGGACATATTCTTTGACAACACTGAAGTAAATCAATGGTCTCTTTTACAGACTATAGCAAGACTGCTTATGCTGGTCCATATGCTACCGATCTTGTATTCACTTCAGCAGCCAATAGACCTGTTAAAAACAAATATCTCAAGTTGTTTAGTTGATACACAATATTTGGGACTGGAAGTGGCTATAAAATATGTTAACAACAAAGCTGCCATAACAGGGAAACACTGGTACGTGTGATAATGTCATAAAAACAGAATCAGATTATGCTTTTCCACAGCTTTTCCGTAAATATGTAACATATCAAGCGTTGCATATAACAGGTAACACTGCAGTGCAGTAAATAGGGTTGTAACGTTTGTCTTTGTTAGAAGTACAAAAATACTTGACTTAAGGGCTGTTCACTGTCGATGTATCAAAGCAGACTCCCTAATGATGATGAGGAAGGAACACACAACCTTTGTTTAGTCTATACATCAGTTCTGATTACTATGACTTACACATTTGACAAACAATATAGTTATAACAACAAAAAACTATTATAGGATTTCTTTGTTATATTTCCGGAGTGTGACTATTTATGAAATCTTTCTATGCAACGTAGCATTCCTTTCTCTTTCTCTTCTAAATGCCATAGCTTCCATTTGTTAGGACACTTTCAAAATCTCCTTCATTAAATTACTTGAATACAGTTTGCATATATTATCAAGGCATAACAATCCTGGGTGATTACTTTAGGGGTGGGGGGGGTTGGGTTGGGTTGGGTACTAGGAAGGGGAAGATACTGACCCTTGGATATTTCAAATTCATGTCATTTCTAACTGATGTTGAAAGCTGTCAGCTTCAGATTTATACAGTTAAGTCCTGTGACTAGTCTCCACAAATGCCCTTTGTTTGCAGGTGGCTATGCTGCCAAACTCTGAACCACCTGATTCCACTAAGCACTGATTGAGCACTTTTGACTCCAACACAGAATTTCTTTGAAATTTGAGACCTGATTTCAGTTGTGTCTATTTCAACCCAGGATATCAATGTTTAACCAACACCATGTTTACTAAAATGACCATGATCCTGGATTAAAACATTCGAAAACCTTGACAGGCATGACCAACAACTTCCAAGGTCAAATAAGGCAAAACTGTTACACTGAGTCATAATCTTTGAACATACAGTTAATATGACAATGCAGCCGTGCTTTTTGGAAATGACACGAGGTGTTGCGGTTAAAAATACAAATATTTCGTAAATCGGAGGTAAGAGTTGGTGTGTCTCTTTTCCAATCTACTGCACCAGCAAAGACTCAAACTAGTCTGGGGACCTATTGTAAGTTATGTTAGTTAGAAAGCAACAGGGCCTTGGTCCACTTGGGGCTCTGTGTTTTCTGCATCTCTCTCTTTCTCTCTCTCCCCCCCTCTTCTCTCTTGCTCTCCCTCAGTGGCAGATTGCCAGGAGGAGACGTTTGAAGTCCCCGCCACATTCTGAGCTCAAGGCATCCTTCAGGGAAACGTCATACTTCTCCAAGTACATGTCTTTAATGGTCTCCAGATCGATCTGGAAACACAAAAGACAGCATACGTTATCATTCTACAATCGCCACGGTTTCTGTTCTGACCGTTCGAATACGAAACACACGCCGTACTATGTAAATACATGGGTCTATGGTACTGTATGTTTTTGTGATGGTGTGGAAATCTGGATGTCCACACCAGCGCTCTGAGACTGTTCACCTCAGAGCGGCACACAATGATGCGGATGAGGGTGTCCTCGTCCGTGCCCGCCCCCTTCATAGCCTTGTTCAGGCGCCGGGCGAAGTACAGCTGTGGGTTTTTGGCCACCCTCACTGGAGAGAGAAAGAGAAGCATCCAACGAAAAGAAAAACATCCGACTTTGATTGTGTGGACTGAGGACCTGTGTAGATAACCACTGTTCAACATTTTCAACAACGTTTACAAGACACTTTCACAGTCACATGCTCTACTCCCATACATCCTTTTTTCCTTCAGCCCTCACACACAGAGTCACATGGCACGTCTCTCAAACACACACACACACACACCCAGTGCGATGTAGCAGTCCTTCAGCGTTCCAGAGGTCTCGTTCTCCAATGCGTCCAGGATCTCGGTTCCAGAAAGCTGACAAACAGGAAGGAACCCAAATGAACCTCTATTTCTTTCACTCAAAACTGAAAAGTAGAAGTGCTTGCTCAAAGGCTAATATAAACAGTTCTTCCGCATGCTCATTTGACTATAAATATAAATGTAGGTGTGTAAATGACTATTTTAGCCAGGTGAGATCCAGAAGAGGTGAGCCCACCTGCTCATAGATCTTGAACGTGGCCTGAAGCTGTAGGTAGTTCCTGTTGGCCAGGATGAAGCTAAAGGTGGACTCATCCGTTCCAAAGCGACCCTCCCCAGCCTGCATCACAAGTACGGTTGCATGGTCGAAGAGAAACTGGTTAGGTTTCGGTTATGCATAGAAAATATCATACTTTCACAATGTTTTAACAAGACCCAGACCTCAAACATTGCAACAGCATCTTGTTCGGCCAGACCTTCGTCCACAATCTCACTCTCGTCTCTGGTGCCCTAGAGGAGAGAAAGTTTGGATGTGACTTTTGTGGTTAAATGAGATGCAGTCTCTTGGTCTGGCTTTTGTAACTGTATCCGTGCTCCATTTTACTAATGAAAGGAGCTGGGGCTGGAATCAAGCCAGCGTTGGTGTGTGTGTGTGTGTGTGTGTGTGTGTGTGTGTGTGTGTGTGTATCTAGGGTAAGAGCGAGGCCAGGCAGAGCGATCTGGATTTCAGTCCAAAGACGGCAAATGGAGAATTCAGTTACAGTACATGGCAGGAGTCCATGTAGAAGAGCATTTCTCAAACCTTGGTGCGTAAACTGTCGACCTGGAGAGTGAGGGCATACTGCTCACACTATGTTATTCATGTATTTGTTTACTAGTAAGGGTCTAAAAAGAGAATCCAGTACTAAACCATGGCAAGACAAAGGGAGAACCCAGTAGTTAGTCTTGGTCAGTTCAAAACAAAAATAAACTCCGAAATGAAGTGCACTAAAAAAAAGTGTGTGGAAACATCGACATACTCAAAAGGTCAGCTACTTTTTCAAAAAAGAGAAGCGTTGACTGAGACTTCAACCATTCTTAGGCTACTCACTTGCAGAAGAGTCGTGAGCAGGTTTCTCACGTCTCCGCTTGTATCTCCTTCAATGTCCGACTCCAGGTCTCTGTCATGCACTGAAAGCAGAAAGACAAGCGGGACTTGATGGCTACTGTGTTTGTCACCAACTCACACAAGCTTTATTATTGCATGTTAGTCATGAGGACGTGCCGAAGCCACAAACAGCTTGGGAAAGCAATCCGTAAATAACGACATTGTTGTTGATAGTGTTAATTATTTGACCATAACAGGATGGTCAAACTTAGGTGATTTACAGTAGCAAATCTGTGGTTACTTGAGGTCAAGGAATCGGTGTCTCCTTGCTCTAAACTGTACCACAGAATTTTTCCCTGTGTACTTATATATATATATGTGTGTGGAAATACTCAAACCCTGTGAAACAGCTCGACTAGAATTGATATTGATGCTTACCCTGAAAATAGCACTCCTTGTACATAGCAAGATCCTGAATGCAAAGACAATAAAAAATAAAACAGAAGTTGATCATTACAACACTTAACCTAAAAAGAATGAGTCACTGATCTTAAGGCCACTGTGTGAGAAAAGGAAGGATTAGCCATTTGCCTGAGTCACAACGTATAGAACAAGTGGTTCCTTATTAGAACCCTATATCATATAATGTGGGTGGGTGTGGGCCTCGTGACTAGAGTGGTATCATCCATGCTTTGAATCTATTAATCATTCGTGGTGTTTCTCTCTCAGCATTCAGCTGACTTTGACTAACCAAGACCAAAGTCTACCATTGGTAGATCCGGACCATATTTTATATTGAATCCACACCACAGATGTCAGTACTGATGGGCTACTTTGCTAAACCACTATGATGCTAGAGTGTCTCTTTGCCAGGAATGTCTGTAAGTTTGTTTTCCAACCTCGGGTGGGGCAGCTTTTTTCAAGACTGATGTGGTCGTATAAAACTGAGTATTTGCTCTTTGCTCTTCTTCTGTGTGCGTATGAGAGTGTTGGTGGGTGTGGATGTGTGTGTGTGTGTGTGACGCAGGCTAACACTCACAGCGTTAGTGGAGGTACAGAGGATCTCCACCAGCACGTCCTCGTCAGTGCCCGCCCCCTTCATGGCCTTTCTCAGCTCCTTCACTGCATAGATGTGCGGAGGGTCCAACATGGCAATGACAGCGTTCTCAAAGCTCCCCGACAGCTCGCTTTTAAGCACATCAATCAACTCCTGACAGAGAGAGAGAGAGAGAGAGAAAGAAAGAAAGAAAGAAAGAAAGAAAGAAAGAAAGAAAGAAAGAAAAAACTGACTATGGGTGTAACTGCATTAAATGTATAAATTGTTTAACAGCTGGACCTGGGCACAAAAGGTCACATTTTGATAACTTATCAGAGAATGTGACCTTCCTCTTACATGGCTTAAAATGTCTGACACACCAATCAAACGATCTCAGGTGACTAATCTGTCCTTGTCCTGTATAACCTACAGATGAGCACTCATCTGGTTAAAACACACTTTAGACAGTTTATGGTAAGAGTTCGGAAACACTCACATCGTCATATTTGTCAAAATAGGCTTGTTTAATCTCCATGCGCTGGAATGCACTGCGGTTGGCCAGGATGTCAATTATGGTTTTCTCATCAGTTCCTAAATAAACAGAACACATTACACAAAACACAGTTCCTCCTAACACATCATTATGTGTCATCATTTATCAACCATGTTCACTTTCTTAGTAACTATATCTCAAGGGCACCAACTGGCGTATGGTAATATATGACCACAGGCATCTTTAAAATGCTGTGAAAATCTGTTCACTATGAATGTGAAACTCACACTCACCGAATCCTTTGCATGCTTTGCGGATAGCCTTTATGTCATCCACAACATCAAACCCCTCATATGGCACAATTGTGGGCTGAAACAAAGAAAAACATTGTTATGACACTGTATAAAATGTAAAGGCAAACGTCTTATGAGTCATTAGCATATTCAAGTTAAATTGATCACAAAGTGTGCAGTTGGCTGATTGTCTAATTGTACCACAAGACTGGCTCATTTGAATCTGGGGAAGGGGCCTGTGTGTGTGAACTTCATTAAGCAGAAACTGGAATTCGGCCGTGGCTGACTTAACTAAACAAACAGAGAGGCACAGGGAGGGCTCTGCTGAAATCAGACTCGGAGCGGGCCCCCACCCATCCGAATACTACCCGTCCCCTCTGATTCACTCATTCATTGTTTACGTTTATCTAACGGGATTATGACGGATTCCGCAGAGGAGTGGCCGCTTCCTCTGGGTTTCCCAGACACCCTCGTCACATGCAAAGGTGCTGGCACTTAAAGGAATAATGTACATTTCAGAATTACACAACACTACAGATTCGAAGAATGTAATGAAACAAAACTAGGGTGCCGCAGAAAACAGTACTGCAGATAAAATCAACCCGTAATGGATGAAATTCTTGCGAGTAGAATAACGATACACTTCGAAAATCAGTTATGCGTTGTCTATTTTATTCTCAAATCATAACAAGTCAAAAGTATGCATGACAATCGAAACATTTATTTTTAGCAAAACAGTTTAACTTAACTGGACTATACATGAAATGCCCTTCAAATACGTCTTGTTGCTTCAATGGATCGAGCAGCCATCACATCTTTTAACCATAAAATCGTAACAAAACGCCGCAACATTACGTTTACCGTGCGTAAAAACATTGAGCTTTTTACTCACTTGACAGTTGCCCATATTGTTAATGTTCGTTTCGCTATCTTCAGTTTGCTGATGACGCCAAAAGTCTTGGGTTGCTTTTTCAGCTGTTTGCCAAGGCCTCAGAGATGAACTGATCTACCGAAATTCTGACGTCAGTGCGCAGCTAACGGAATGGACATGGTAACTGGGTTGGGTTAACCATTTACTTATGCTTCATGAGAGTGGATGAGATAGAGAACATTTCACTGGATAACGGGGTTTGACATAAGGACAAGATTTGTTCGTGGCGCAGATCTATAAAACAATTGCGTCCAACATATAATACTGTGTTCGTTGTATAGTAAGCGTTTGTTCCCTGCCCTTTTTCATCCATCTTCATTTAAAACAATTTCAGACTATATCCTGTTTTGCTGCTAAGCAACTTAGCCTCGTAGTTCAACTAAAACATCTGAATCACAATATATAATACTTGATAGTTGACAACCACACCCTGGTTTGGGTTATTATAATAACATGATAATAACAAAACTTGGTTGGTCTATTATGACACACACATAAAGTACGATCAATTTAGTGTCCATATAGCACTGATAAAGAGATGGTTCTTTGCAGATTACACAGGAGTACACTTTATCGCAGGTATTTCACTGGTCTTTATAATTGCCCCTGTGATAAAAATCCACCTACAGAAGGAGAAGAAAGCTGTTGCCTACTCAAATGAAACCCACATGACTTGATAAACCTTACAGACATGTAAGTCTCAATTAAAATATCCTCGTGCCACGAGGCCATGTAATTAGAGAGTGACTCATACTTCTCCTGTCAGCCAGTTGAACATAAACTCCCAGGCTACCTGGAAGAACGTTTTGTGATAAACACAATCCTGAAACTGTTTTAAACCCTCATCATTTAAATGTGTGTGTGTGTGTGTGTGTGTGTGTAACTCTGTATCATCATGATGTGTGTCTGAGCCAAACTAACTTGGGTAAATTACAAAAGGTACCATGGCTGTTTGAGGCAGCCCACCAAACACTACTTATCACTAACTTTAAAGCAAAAGGCAGACAGGAACGGTACTTGGCCCACTGCACAACAATAGTTTAATGACATCAGCAGTCTGGTCTTCTGGTCAGGGCTGTAGGGGGAAGGGAGGGGATGGCGTTCACTTCACACCCACACGAAAGGGCGTCCCAGAGAAGCCTGTGCTGCGAAGCTGGAGATGGAACAAAGAGAGCATTCAGGCGGGCAGACGTGGATATCAAATCTACGTTCACCTCCAAGGAGCAGGATCCACACTCTTCTCATGACTTCAAACGAGGCTTTAACAGACTAAAGACCTCCCCTGGTGTTACCATAGCATGCTCTGAGTGTTATGTTTCAGCTGTTGACAGTCATAACAGGGGTTATAAAGTAGGGGTTTTTTTTCTTGCAGATGCTTTTCAACAAAGTAACATTGCAAATCGTGTAGTGAGTACAGAAGTGGTTGAGTGTACAGCTTCCTGCTGTGATTTCTCCATACGCTCTATGTTGCTTTGGAGAAAACCGTCTGCTGCAAACTGCTGTTGAGTCTACCTGCTCCTGGGGTATGATCCCTGCGGAACTGAACCTGGTCCTTCTCGCAGAGTCACGGTGGTAGTTTGGGGCTCCGCTCCCTGGCTTTCCCCAAATACACAACTGCATGGTCTTATTGTGCTGAGAGAACAAGGTGCAATATGAGGAAGCGTTCCAGAGCTTCACATCGCAAGATGAACTATTACAATAGAGACATGTGACTTAAAGGCTGGTCGTTGCGAGTTAACCGTTGCATCGGATACTGGCTCTAACCTGCCTTTTGTGTCGTCTATCTCTGGTTTCTCAGGCCTGACTCACCTCGCGGTTGGCCACAGCAGTTTTCTTTCTCTCTCTCTCCATGATCTGTCTCTTCTCCTGCACCTGCTGGCACAGATCCCTGTAGTAGCATTTCTTTCTCTCCTGAATAACACAACGAGAGACACGCTGTACAGCTTACACTGCATCAAAGGATGAGTCATTCTACCTTTGGTGTCTGTGATTGGGGTGAACTGTCTAAAAAGATAAACACATACCTCCATGATCATGTTAGAGGTCTTCCTGCCGACAGATGGCATGTTAATAGCGGCTTCCTTAGAATTGGAGGATGAGGCGATCCCCTGAGGTGATACATTGATCAGTGACTTTTAGAGCTTTGGGACGTAATAGAAAAGCCCTTGCACGTTGCATTTGTCAAACGTGGATAAACACTGACATCTAGTGTCCACAGTAGGGTACGCAAGATGGATGTAAAACGTATTCAATGTTTCAGGTTTTGGTTTTGTCTAAATAATTCACAGTCGTCACCAGCTTGTTAACAGCACCACCCTGTTTTGACGAAGGTATACCTTAGTTGAGTCATTCAATGACGATCCCTTAGTGCTTGTGAATGAAGGAGTATAAGACAAGGTGCTAGTGACACTTTCATGGCTAGGTAGACTTCCTTTAAGCCTCAGCCAAGGACTGCCATCTAGAATGCAAGATACAGGCACACGTACACTAACCAGGCTGTCAAAGGTCAAACGGTTGCATGACTTTCTTGAATTGTCTGTCATTGATCATGCTAGGAGTGTGTGATTTTCTTACCTTGAGTCTTTCTGATCTCTGTGGTCTGGAAAAGTTCATTCCTCTGACAGAGCACAAACCAACACAAAAAGCTGGTCAAGACGTGTGTGTAAATTGTAGTGTGTTTATTAATATCTGTTGTGCTACTCACATTGATTTTCCTTGATGCGGGTGCATTAGACGCATTCCACACTGGAAGACACGGTCTGTAAAACTGGCTTTGATTGGAACCACACCTCACTGGAAATACATCCCATTTAACAAATGTAAAGCCCACAACTTGTTTGCAACAAAACAGATCATATTCCTCAATTAAAACGCCTACATGACCACATAGTATTGTTACAACTAGAAACAAAGCCCGTCGATATCCGGAGCTTTTCAATCTGTTTTGTGACGTTCCATTTCCTGTTCCCTCATCACTGACTCACTGGGAGGCTTTCCGATCGCATCAGTGACTGTGTAATCCAACACATGCTTGGTCTTCCTGTACAGTTTGTCCCTCAGGCTTTCCGTAGGGGAGGACACAGGGGGGGTATCTGATTGTCTGCCAAGCTCCTGCACTAGCAAACCTAGGAAGTCAACATCATTGTGAAACATTTCAGGTGGATTCACAAGAGGGAGAATTCCAGCTTTTAAACAGCGTCACTTATCTCCATTTCATCAGGAGGCATACAGTTTAGCATTATTTTTATGCGGATGAGAGCACGATATTTTATCAGTGTGACATCGTGCATGATAACTGAGTCAGGCCTCATGATGCAGATTGAATAACACAAATACCCATGCCACCATCAATCATCATCATCATCATCATCATCCCATGCATCATCATATCCTTGTGATGTATGGAGACAAACCATGGCAGTGTGTTACATTTCTGAATTAAGTAAATATCAAATAATAAAGGCTAAATCATCTTACGTCTCTGGAAAGCAGCTTCGTATCCATTGCAATGAGGGCTGGATGGCCACTGAAACCACATAGAAAAAGAACAGTGTCATCTTCCCATCATCAAGCCTATATCAGGTACATGAAACAGACCTCATAAAAAAGCTGAAGAGACGTCACCGAATGTCATCATTCACAGCAAATAACATTGCGTTTGAGGTCACCGCCACCGACCCACGCTCATCGCCTGGCCTTGAGTCAAACCCAGCGATGTGCTGTGACTCACCGGTCTCCACGCACGGTCTTTCATTCCAGTGGTTCGTCTTTCAGCCACCCTCATCCCTGACGAAAGAAACAGTTTTGCTTTCAAATACACAGTTTGACTGTCGTCGTGGAGACTGAGACCACGTGTGGTGCGGAGTGCGCACACCCATGAAAACCGTTTTACGTGTTTTAAGTGCGGTTGTATTGTCGGGCACATACTGTGAGCGTTTCCCTGCGTGTCTTCCTCCTCTGCTGTTTCAAAGTTCTGGTTATGAAAACAAAGAGCTGTTTGATTGAAGTTGTACAATATTGAGAAAGCGGGTGACACAAACAGATTGTTCTGTTCTTTATGTTCAAATGTTTGTACAGTTTCGTGTTTGGATCTGGGCTGCATTGCTACGTGCTTACCAAGGTTGACTCCTCCCTGGAAGAACAGTCTGTGAATGTGGAAGCTGAATCAGAAAGCCAGTTAACACAGGGAGAACAGGATGATAGTGTACTACCACCTACTTAGAGGAAGACAACGGTGAGGTGTCCATGCTGTGTGCTGCACCAGGTCGTCTCTGCCCTCTGATCTCGGAGCGTACACCTGCTCATCCTCCTCGGTCACGATACTAAAACAGTCATGTTGGGTGATTCAATGGGTAAACTGAAACGATGTAGCGTTGGTTCTCTGTTGGAGGTGACCGTCACCCACCTGTGCAGATAGTGTCTTTCTTGAAGGAAGTCAGCGGTGCGTCGGCCGCTGGACAGCCTGCATCTTTGTGTGGTCACGCTCGTACCGTCTTTTCTTTCCTCCGTAGGACGGTACTCCTCCACCTCTTTCACCTCCACACTTTTCTGGCGCTATGGGGATCCAATCCAGAGGACGCAATATGTGTGTTGTCATTGTTCTTTTGTTTTGTTTTTTAACACAACGATTTTCTGGCAGGCTAAATACCCTTCTCAATAATACAACGCTTGAACCACTGAGGTAGATAATTATGGTTAAGGTCAGACGGCTGACTTACCACTGCTGACGCAGGTGGACTCCGGATGTCCCCAGGCATTGGTGGCAACTCAACCACAGGACTCTCAATGTTTAGGCCTTCAACTGCGGAGTTTAAACACTACTTGTTTACGAATGAGAATAATAACAAATTCTCAACAGCTCACCCAAACCTAGCAAAGGGGAGAGAAGCTCCGAGAGGGGAGAAGAGAGAAGAGAAGAGCAAGTGGTATCATTGTTGACGCGCTCTGAACCTAAATTAGTCATTAGTGTTTTCTATAAGTTTACGTCATAATTGTCAGAGTTCAGGACACAACTATGACAATATGGGCGTGCCTGTTGAACATAATCGAATGGCTTCTCACCTTCCTAATTGTATTTTTTAGCAGCTGTATAGACATTATGCCTACCTCATGGTTGCAAATTTGGCGACGTAACGAAAAGTGAAAACCTTTTGGCGATGTAACTAAAAGTGAAAACTCATCGACCGTACTCGGAGGCAATTTCCCCCCCATTTTTTATTTATAAATAACGTACTGTCCACGCTGTAAAAAATATTAGTAATAAGCCTATGGTGGTTATACCCTTGACACCGGTGTTAGGCAGTAGGCAACAGAACTATCAGTCAGTGCTATTTGTGTCCACAAGGAGACACTGCGCAACCGATGGCTTCATAACTGCGTCTTGATAAATCAACACTCGCATACCGTGAACACCAACAGCCCTGGACTGTGACCCGTTTGTTGTTTTTGCATTGCACTCTTCAATCGCAATTTCCCCAACAGACTGCCGTTTTCACCATGTTCTTCTAGTTTCGAGTCTGTGCTGTTTGTTTTCAGAAATATTGAACGCTTGGCTTGATCATGCCATTAATACAGCTTCCGAAGACAAAAGCTATACACAGCCTACAATAAAGACAGCAGTACTTAAACATGTCATATTGATGTAAATAGAAACGGGCTATTCTTTGGTCTGTATTCTAACAGGTGCGCACGCACACACCAGTGGATCGAGTTTCTCTCCATGAGGTTGTTGAGGGCTATTTTAATTGGGACAAGGTGTCACTGGGGCCTGTATTTAATCACAACAAAGAGAGGAAAGAAAAGCAGGGGCAATCATCTGGGAAACGGCCTTCAGTCAATGAGGAATGTATTGTACTGTAAGGGTATTCTGGATGACCTGAGGATATCCATGACCTCACATTTTTCTATTCTGAAACTCATTTGTGAGTTTATTTTAAACTAATTGGACATCTAAACCTTTAAATTGGAAATCCAAAATGTTATCTATTTCATATATTTTATATACAAACAGTAGGTGTGGAATACCAGTATCTACAGTTGTGAAATACTACGATTATTATCTCTATGCCTATAGCTCTATAGCCTTGAATTCTATGCTTTGATTTTATTCAGCATGCCATTAAAATATATTTACATGAGAGTTCAGTTAAATAAAACCCATTGTTCGGGCCCTTACTACACGGTTGCAAATGTGTCGTTGAATACAGTTTGAGTGTGGCACACTGCACCTGTTTTCTCTTGAGAATGCAGCATGTTTAGTAGTCTGAATAGGCAAGTTCTTACAGTAGCACCAGCGCATAGAAATAGAACTGATATCATAGGCTACATGTTCATCCAAGTGTGGCTTATTACAATGCGTGGCTCTCAGCTGGGGGACTGTCAAACTGTGTCATTTCTATGAAACCATACATAATGAGTCCTCCGGGTTCCTGAAAAAGGTGTTTTCAATGAAACTATGAATAATCATTCAAGCATTATAAGCATCTACCTTGTTTGTTCTCTCCAAATATTAATTAATCTGCATCCTCTTTTTTCCTCAGTCAAACTTGGTGGACCTGAGTGCTGAGTCTACTCAAATGATGAGTATTTTTTCATAAAGTTTTTTTCATAAAGACTGAAAAAAACACGGATGCCATGTGATTCACAAGCTTAACCAACCATTCACAAGTAGTTACCTGTGTTGCATCCCCACATCCATCAAGTACATCACTAATGGAACTGACGCGTGGACAGTGCGGTCTTTTCAAAATGAGTTTGACCTGCCGTGCCATGCTGTCCTCGTGAACGTCACCAGATGACTGGGCTGTTTCCTGACACAAGCCAGAAAATGCAACACGTGTGCTAACAGGTTGATGAGCCACTTACCACACACATCCATTTATAGCCATTTCTTTCATTTAACAATCTTTCTGGTGAAACCTTGACAGGGATATATAATAGGGAGATAGATGACACATCCATTACCCGGACAAAGATGGCTGCGTCTCCTGGTTGCCGTTGTTGGTCGTCAGCTAGAGTCTGAGGAGGCGTTGGCGTAGGTGCTGTACGAGGACGATTGGTGAGTCATGGATGTACCCCAATACACACGCGCACCGTCGCTACTCCCAACTTCACACACCCACAGAGCCTCATCTCATGCACGCACACCCCATTTCCCCTAACCTCCCTTACACACGCACACACACAGCGCTGGGACTCTCTAATAACAATGATAAGGGGTCTGACCATGCTGAGTAGGTGTCCAGACCTAAGTTTGCGTTTGCGAATGATGTCTTTGAGTAGGCTTTGGTGGTGGCTACCCACTGGCTGTGCTGGCAGGAGCAAATGCTGTGAATTTCCTTGGAGATGATCATATAACTATCAGATGCGAAAGTCCCAGACACTATGCAAGAATATGAAAGAGATTCATATTGACATCAAAGTTGTATAATACAATCCAGATTGTATGTCTGTTGGTTTAGTGAAGTGAAACTGGACCATGCTGGTGTGTACGAACGTACGTGCGTGAGTGTGTGGGCTACACTACCCTGCCAGGTGGCACCCACACACTGAGCCTGTGGTCATGACTCATAATCCAGCTTCGAGACATGTCATGACCTCATTGCCCTGCCCCCTCAACGCCCACCCAGCCCATGTCCCCCCCCTCCTGCCCCTTCCCTGACAACCCCCCCACCCTTCCCTGACAACCGCCTCCATCCATCCCTGCATCTGAAAGGATGATGAGTCAGTGACAGACCATGTTGCCTTGTGCAGAGTGATCAGCATTCTCCTGTCTCCTAGCTCTCCCTCCTCCTCCTACACACACACACACACACACACACACACCACAACAACAAAGGCCTATGATTCATCTGGACACACCAATCATCGTCTAAGGTTTAAAAATAAGACTAGTGTGATGTGTCCCCATACAAAGAAGACAACAAACAAAGACACAAGCACATGGAGTAACTACTTGTGAATTGGTGCACAAAGGTGGATGAAAAGATGGAAGGGAATGTTTTTGTTGTCGTACTGCAGCCCATTGACAGTCAAATCGACTGCATTTTGTCAGAGAAGTGAAGATGAAAGTGACAACAAAAGACATCTTCTCCCAGCCAAACACGATCATGAAAAGAGGAAAGAAGCAGAAATGGCTGGTGTTGAGGTGTGCGTCTATAACATCCTGCTGAGTCAAACATTAGGAGGAAGTGCAGCCTAAAACAAGAGACCCACAGGCAACCTGTTGCCAGACGAGTGTTTGCAGTTCCTGAGGATGAAAGAGTGACCGGTTGCCCACTACCTCCACAGTGTGTATGTCAAGGTTACTCTGATCAAGGGAAGCAGCACGCTCCAGGCCAACAAGTCACGTATGACTCATGTATCCTTTGGCTGTGTGTCTCTGCTCACATTGCTGTGCTGTGACACTGCGGAGACTGTGACTTAGCACACATGCACACATTGCAAAAACGCAAGATTATGTATTTTTATATATCAGGATTATAATCACATTACCACACAAAAACTACTTTTATTTTACCATAACAGTCCATTTGAACCTGACACAAAAAATATGAATGTAATCAGTACAATAACTTAAAATTGAGTGACCTCAGCGACATTTGAATTAGACATTGATTTAAATACCCAATCCAGTTTACAAGTCATTTTTCATTGTTGACTTTTTCTCCAACCAATATTTCTCAATTCTGGAGTCCTGGAGCTAAGCAGTCATCTTGTAATGATCCTCTGGTCATTAGAGCGATTCACAGAGTGCTCTAGTAAAAAGAAATCAATGCTAAAATGGTTTGTTTGTACTCTTTCATTGTGCTTTTAGATTGCATCACTGCTCATCATATTTTGAGATCAGCATTGAATGAATGTTCTAATACATTGACGCCAAGTAGCCAGCACAGTTTGGTTTGACGTGATTTATAGTTCTATATTCTTACATTAAACAAGCATACAGATTAACTTTTGTAGTAAACTTTTCGATGGATTACTGGACAGATTCAGGTTTCAATCATTGGAGATGAGTAATGAAATACCTTTTGACTGAACTTTAGGAAATGCGTCTGGGAAAGCCATACAAACCCTCTGAAACCGAACCGCTACAGCAGCCTGACCTGTGCAATACTTCTACTCTGATATCATCTGAGCCTTCCTTTTCCTGCTTGGTTCCCAATGGTCTCTGTCCAAAGGACCACAGCATCTCATAAAAGCATTTCAGGACAGGAGCCAAGACGCACATCCACGTATTAGTGGTTGGGATGTCAGGGGCTTTTAAACGTTTGCTTCTGGAGACTCACTAAACCTGAGACAAGGAAAATGTTAGTCGAGGCACATTCTGCCTTGCTGCGGTGCCAGAACTCTTGCTCTACAGTCTGCTGAAGGTTTTCCAATACAAAGTATACATTATTACATGCAAAAACATCAACTTAAACTTTATCTTTGATACTCTAGCTAGAAAGGAAAAAGGTCACCCATTGATTTTTAAAATTAGGTTAAAATAGTCAATGGAGGCACACAGTTGACTTTCATATAAATATTTATTGCAGAGGAGGTATCTTTTATGTACATGCTATCACAATGTAACACAATATAAATCTACCAAATATTCCCATATACGGATGCTATTAGCTTGTCATAGAGCAATAGGTATAACAAGCACAAATACAGTGGTTTTGGATACACTATCACTCACTATACAACTTGTAACAGTCCATAAAAGATCAATGTTTTATTTTTTGTTCTATCAAGGGCAGTGAAACATCGGTCCTACTAATTTCTTGATATCATGCAGAAGCCACAAGAGCAATTGTCACAACGTTACAGCATTGAGTACTAGTAGTAGTAGTAGTAGTAGTAGTAGTAGTAGTATTAGTAGTAGTAGTAGTATTTCCCATCAGATTACTTGGTTTGGTCACAAGTCCAGATTAAATCAAATGAGGCAACAAACGAAAATCACCATTGTATAATCAAAAGTAACAACAGGACAAATGGTTGACAATGTTGAAAAAGTTACTGGTCAACAATGGGCCAAAGTTCTCATCACACCCAAATATATGGAGAGTTACCAATGGAGGTGAAGTTTTGAACATTCATATACTGTATAACTATACAGCTGCATTAGATGGACCATTTCCAGAGAGACAGACGAAAAGACAGGTTGATGCACATTTTGTTACAGAGTGATGAGCTGAATTGCTGCTCTCTAATCACAACCTAAATCATTTAACCAGCAAAGACATAAGAGATGGGTTTCAAGTCTAAAAATAAACGTAAAATGCAGCCATGGAGTTGCCTGCATCTAAGAAACCAATAAGCTACAGTATGGAATTAAACACAAAAAACACTATCGTTTTTCAGCTGTTTTATAAGTTTCAAGGGGATCATTTACAATAATCCCAAGACCCAATGAGATCAGTTTGTACTTCTGTCATGTCCAATCAAAAGTTGGGGGGATGACCTAAGCCTGGAGCAGGATAGAACCCTGGAATCCTTAACAGTTTCACCCTGGGTTCCATATCATGCTGAATCAGATGGATAAGACATGCAGCTCGTAAATATCATACAGGTCCATCAAAGTATTACAATCAATCAAAGAGTCTGACACCTCCTTTCAGACGGCGTTCTAGAAGCTCATAAAGCAGGGCTGACGGCAAATCTCCTCCTTTGAGGCTGAAACTACCTTGTGGGACATATTTCACACACGCCCCAAAGGTCAATGGTGGAAATGATTTTTTCAGTAGTGGGGGAGAAGAGTGAGACACAACAGCTAAATCCCATGGAGTCAGGCTCTTAAGATACCTTAGATTGTCTTCCTCTTTGGAAAATGAATTGATCCAGAGTTTGTTTAACTATATGTGCAGGTTTGACGGCTTTCCAATGAAGATCTTCCAGAAGGATTTTGACCATCTTGTAGCGTTTGTCGAAATACAGTTTTTTATTCTTTAGCATGACCATATACTCAAATAAAGTGTTTCATGTGATTCCATTCGTAAAGTATGGACAGTTGCCCTGTAACTAACCACACAGAGAAGTGTGGTTTATATTGACATCATTTTCAGTACTTTTCTTCTTGATGTTGAACCTAGATAATAAATGAAACAAGATGAATGTGTGGATCTGTCATTGAACATTGATAATACTGCAGAAAATCTTTTCAGACCTTGTGTGGAACGTGTAAATTGAAGACCCCCTAAACAACCAATAGGGAACTTACACAGGCTGGTCCAATAATTAGCAAGTTGCCATTGTTTCATTAGCATACTTTCCTATCAGAAAGAAGGTTGGGACATAATCCAATGAGCATAACCCTCTTAACAATTGAATGTGCTTTTAGGTATATAAAATCAGTCGAGCCATAGCTAGTGCCACTCAGAGCACGACGAAACATGCCGATGAACTATCAACACAAACAAGTCATTTGCTTCGGTTGACAAAACCAATGGGGTCCAAGAACCCGTTAGCCTACCTGGCTGAGCATGCTGTTTATATCAACCACCATCACACAACACTGAGGGGATCCCCCTGCTCCAATCAGGCCAATATAAGACAAGTACAAGACAGCTCTAGTTAGTTAGGCACATACAGTAATACATCTCAGAAGACATGGAAGAATTGGAAGTAGCTGAGATCTAAACATGAAATCTAAAGATTTAGCAATTTAGATGTCTGAGTTTAGAGGGCATGTATTTGTGACAACCTTCAAGGACTATGAGGTTGAACAAAGAGGATATGTAAGTCATAGCTAGAGAGCATAGTGTCGATATACTCTCAACTTTTTATTTATTTTACACATGGGGTTTTGGCTAAAGTGCTATAGGCCGATTTCCTTGCTTACTCTTAACTTGGACACCAGACATCTATTAGACATTGAGGTGTATCATCTTCAGTGTACTGAAGAGGATCAGTGTATCATTCAATTAAAGTTCTGTTATTCTTTGGCATTTGCTTTCTCAATGTCTTTGTTCTAAGTTCATCTGGATAGGTGGTTTAAACCAGAAAACATTGTACATATGAATTTATCATGCAGTTGTATGAAGGATCTGCTTATCTGCTTCGTTTGTACATTCTGTCTCTTTCCAGACTCTCAGTATTTCACCTAACTGCAAACTCTCTGGCCTTTCAAAAATGTGAGATGATGTTGATACCACCACCAGAAAACTTAGAAACATCGTAAAAGTTAGGATATGATTTGTGTAAAAGTGAATTAAAGGTTGCATAATTGTAAGACTATGATTTATCAGCAAGAATACTCTGGAATGCTTCTTATGATTTTGTTGCTTTGTTTCTGTTTCACTTTTATTCCAAAATAGACAAAAAAAAGCAACAAAAAAAACTATTGGAAAGGAAGGCAACTTGTGCAACTTGATCTTTTCATCCAAGTCACCGTTTTCATAGTAAAATGTCAATATATTTTTAGGATTTTAAAGTGGAAAAATGTATACAACAAGAACTATCATATCAGCTGTCCATTTGAGTCGAGGGTCATGCTTTTTTGACCGAACTGTCATCAACATCCCAAGGACAAACGTCTGCCCTTTTTGCCACGCTGACACCCCCCCCTTTTGGATTTGGAGCGCTCTGTTTCGATGAAGTGCTGCTCTTTTCTACATCTTTTCTATCTGAACTGTCCTCGTAATCCCACGGACACACTTCAGCATCTTTCCCTTTGGCTGCTTCAACGTTGGCACTTTTCCGTTTCTCCACTGTTGGCACTTCCTGACTGCTCTCCACATCCCATGGGCAGACGTCCGCCATCTTGGATTGAGTTGTTTGTTTCTCAGAGGATTTGCTCTTGTCCTTGGCTTTTGCTCGACTTTTCTCATTGTCCATATCTTTCGTCTTCTCTTTCTCCTTCTCTGCTGTTCTCGTGGAAGGCATGCTCTTCTTTAGCAAGGGGGAATCCTTCTTTTTGGAGAGCTGAGTTGGACTAGGGGTTTTCTCTGAACTCGGGGCTGCAGTTGGAGCCTCATAGTCCCAGGGGCAGATGTCAGCCTTTGTGGTTGATGGTTGGAGGGAGCTGCCAGTTGATTTGGAGGGCTCCTCTAGTGCGCTCTTCCCTTTACCATCGACGGGAGTTGTTCCTTTCTTCTTCTTGGACTTACCTGGTGAGGGAACCACCTCGACTTTTTTGGCGGCCGCTTCCTCAAAGTCCCATGGACAGACATCAGTGTGTTGATTTTTGGAGCCTTCTGCTGCAGGCGTGGCCTGTTTGGACTGGGGGGGCTGAGATGGCTGGATGGCCTGGCTGGTGGGTGGATGTTTGGATCCCTGGCTCTCTCCTCCATCTTCCCATGGACATATATCTGCTCGGTCTGCTATCTTTTGGAGGTCTTTCGAATGCCGGCTACTAGAGGGGGACTGGTCTAGGCCCTTTTGCTTCGACTGCTGGGATTTCGTGCCTTTGGTACCGCTTCCATGGACCGTGGTGGTTCCTTCGGGCGCTATGGACACGTGCTTCTGGACCTTGTTCTCAGATGGGGTTGGAAGGTCCTCCACTTCCCAAGGACACACCTCAGACAGATTGTACAGTTCCTTTCCCTTGGTGGCTTCGGAGCATATGGAGGGCTGGCTGCCACTAGCCTGGTGTTTCATGATTCCGGCTTTAGCAGCAGTCTGTTTGTACTCCACCGACTGGCTGACAATCATCTTGGGGTAGCCTTCGTCCTCGGAGTCCGTGCCAGATTTGCTGTCTTTGCTTTTCGGCTGAGCCTTCTTACTGCTGTCCTCCACGCTCTGAGTCTTGGTCGTCAGTCCAAGGGTCTTCTCTTTCGCGCTAGCGATGACGCTGAGAGACTTCTGCAACATGGAGGTCCGAGGATGGATTGGCTTCTTGTCTGCGGTCAAGTTGTGAGCGCTTGCTGACTTGCAGACCAGAGGAACCGATTCGGTTGATTCACTTGTGGCGTCTAGCTTCTCATCGGACTTCTTCTTAACCAGCTTCTTGCCCATTAAGGTGTCCAGGAGGGAGCCCTCAGCCGTGGCCACCTCCATCTTGTCTGTGGCGGAGCTGCTCGAGTCTTCGCTCTGGTCACGGACGTGATCGTAGCTGCTATGGGACTTCTTCAGGGAGAACACCTTGCTCTTCAGGGACTCCTCTTTGGCTGGTTTCCCAGGATGAGAGGGGTCAAATGGGTTTTTCCGGAGGACGCAGATGCTGTTCCGGTTGCTTCCGTGGTCCCCCATCTCTTTGTCATCGCGGCTGCACTGCCTATGGACGGACTCTGGGATCTCTGTGATCCGCCTCATCAGGGACCGACCCAGACCTTTCTTAGAGCTTCTCTTTTTCTGTAGGTGTGGGTTGTTGGCCAGCATCTTCTTCCTCTTGTAGATCTCCAGCTGAGAGTACAGCTTCTTCAGCTCCTCCTAGATGGTTCATCGAGAAAAAAGGGGAAACAGAAACAAAGATCAGTTGAGAAGTGATCCACAACCGAGTGCTGTATTTGAACGATTATGAAAATTGTTTCGGAAACTGCTAAGAAATAAACTGTGCTACAGACAGCAGACATTCTATCGCACAGAGAGACATGCAGTACAAATCGAGAACACGCAGCTAAGGACAGTGCTCAAATGAAAGACAAGGACGGTCTTGGACGGTGTACAAAAATGGAGAGTGTTTTATTGTTAGGTCTGAAACAGCCTCTTTGCGTCGGTTCTTAATTTGTAAAATACGATGTTTTGCTTGAACGTCCCTGCGATAGAGACCACTAGCACTGACAGAAGCAGGTGGGATGTACAGGAAGGGTTTCTATCGCTCACAATGATCCACTAACATAGACAGTTTGCTCGAGTCTTTGGCTGGCGAGAGACTCCTTCAGCTCTAACAAACAAACAGAACCTTCTGCTCACATTGGTACGTTTTTCCCAAAGACTGTCGCAAGACCTTACGCCACAGCCATTAATAGAACTGAGCTGGCCCATTTCGTCTGGCGTCTGCAATAAAAAACTGCCGGGGCTCAGTATTTTTCGGCAATGGTCAGGGGACAAATTATTTACAAGATTGCATCACCAGGTTATTGAAAGTTAATGTGAGATTTGGCGTGACGGAGTGGGGGTGTGGGCGGGGGCTCACCCGGATGTCCTCTGGGTCCAGACTGTGTTCGCTCCAGGCAGAGGTGATACTGCTGTTGAGGTACGACCCTGAGCGCCCCATGTCCAGCTCATCCTCATACGCCTCCACCGCTATGTCATCCCTCATCTGGGTGCCGGCAAACAGGAACTGGATTTCACAAAAGATGGCGATTATTTGTTTGCACTTGACATTGAATTCGTTCAGCAGACGCTTTCATCCCTTTCATCGTATGCTGTACAAATATCTTTCAGCATACGACTGCAGTACAAAGATGTGTATATATATAAGCATTTACTATCCCAAAACAATCCAATGCATGTGATGCTGTCCTTGTCATCCTGTATCTCCCTGCATTATCTTTAGCTATTACTGTAATGCTGTTAAGCATTTCAAAGTGTCATGAAAGTGGACAGGAAGGTCCGAAGTTTTACCTTGGGGACCAGCAGAAGTCCGAGAGTAACAGTCACAGTCAGGTGTGTGTGAGCAAAGAACAGCAGCAGCACCCAGTCTGGGTGGAGCTCAGGTGTCAGAGTAAACCTGAGAGGAGAGAGAGGGAGGGGGGAGAGTGGGAGGGAGAGAGATAGTGGGGGAGAGGTAGGGAGGGAGGAGCAAGGAGAGAGGGAGCGGGAAGAGGAGGTGGTAGATAGGGAGGGAGAGATAGATAGGGACTGAGGGAGGGATACAGAAGGAGAGAGGGAAGATACAAGAGTGATAGAGAGGTTTATACAGTGTGAAGGAAAAAATGATGGAAAGAAAAAAGGAAAGAATTGATCTAAACTAAAGTAATACAAGATATCATAAGCAGAAACCAAGAACCGAGCCAAAGAATCCATTTTCTATATAAAGCCCATGCTCTGTTGAGCTGCTAATTATTCTTCCTGTTCTGTCTGATTTTAGACAATACTATGCAGGATCATTAATCATATTGCTCATTCAAATATATCGCCGACTATTAGTGGATTCAAAGATTGCACGGCGAGGACAAAAGAGCTGTTATCTCCGCACCATGTCACTATGAGTGAGTCTTTGGATTCGATATCTAACACATACGATTGCAGCACAATACTCTTCATCAGGAGACGTTTCTACTGCAGAGTACCACGATGAATGACGCATAGAAGAACAATGTCACGACAGGGACTGAGAACCTCTCAATGAACATGATATGAACACACAACTGAAGAAGCCCCAACACTGTCAGCGGGTGAACAAAACAGCGACGGCAATTTGTGCAGCACTGCAACCTTCTCACACATGGCTGATAACTGGGACACAAAGAGGGGATGTAACACCTTTATTTGAAACCTAAATGTATGCATTTCTGTCAGACGGGGAACATCCTGCAGGGACTGTTTCACACATTAACTGTCCTCGGTTATTTCTTAAGAGCCCGTTTGCCAGCAATGATATTGTGCCTACCTTGAAACTGGATTTAAAGCAAAGATTACAGATTTTTTTTTGTTTTTTTCCTGGACTGTATACAGTATTGCCATATTTATCAGATTTTGCTATCTTGTATTTACAGTACCTCTAACAACAGCAGTAATTATGAGCAAAGGATATCATTCCAGAAGGGGGAAAATAGAAATATAGATATGACATACCAAGTGTAATTAAATGATTGGAAAGCGATTTAAAGTAATCGTCTAACCAGGAAAAATACTAACTGTATCCATTAAAAGTGCGTGTATTGACCGTAGAACATGTAACTAAAGCAAGGGTTTAATTATGCTACAGCGGTTACTTTTCAGAGCTGAGAGTCAAAGCAGAGCTTTAATTATACCACAGCAGTTATTTTACAGTTGGCACATCTTGTCACACACTAATTCAACCACTGAAAAGTCTTCATCCTATAAATGTCATCCTTCCAGCTCATTATTTTGTCAAAGTTGGCGAACGGTTAATGAATGCACAGTGGTGGTAGATTAAAGCCATATAAAAAAATGTTAAGGTCTAGCAAATCGTCTGACCCTGAAGCTTTGAAGTCTTCCTTCTTCATCTTTTGTTTGAGTTCAAACCAAGTTTCAGCATGTGTGAGGACTTTACCGCCTTGATGTACTCTATCTACCGCACCCTGGTTGGAATACTCATATCACACAAGGTCCCAATTACTGTTATCTTTTCATTTTTCAATGTCCATTGCGCCACCTGCTTTGCCAGACCGGGAGCCCTGATTGCTCGGTAAGACAACCCAAGAAGTATTGACTGTAGCGGGCTGGGGAGGGAGCTGAAGGAGGGGGGAGCAGGGACTAGGGACGGAGGAGGCTGGCTCTAACAAGCCCCAGGAACCATCCCTGGAGGCAGCCTCCTCTCAACACCTCCTTCAGAGACAAGACAAGTGTTCATGTTTACAAGGGCCTCTCTCTCTTTTTCTCTTTCTCTGACCCACTGCCAAAGCAGACCTACATTAATACCATATTATTATATTCACATCTGCATGTCATATTTATGTATCCAGACTATACAGTACATGAACCATTTAATCTTCCAAATCACATGTCTGGCGTCAAACAGAAGCCATCTTGGCTACAACACTGGAGCGCAATTTATCTGTATCTGTATTGGCTGTTAATGTGTGATTGAAAGACTGTCACCAGTGATTGCAAACATCTATGCTGTGTCAAAACATAAATCATCTTGACGTGGCTAATTACAACTTAATCTGATGTAGCTGAGTTCTCAATTAAAGGGGATTCCAACTGGGAGGGAGATTTGTTGTGTCAGCTGAAATGATGCAACATCTCGTTTATATAAACATGAAATGTACATGGGGGTGGGGGGGGGCATTCTCAAATCAAATAAAACTCCCTCTTGGATAGAAGCATTAAAGGATCTCAACTAGAACACCTGCTAAGTGAATAAAATAACAAATGTGAAACAATAACTAGCCACATATAGTATTACACCCACCTCCCCCTCTAGGTATAGTACAAAATGTGTACATCTTCAGCTAAGACTTAATTAAGTCCCTCACCCCCCACCAAACCCCACACACACTGTTTTTACATATACCCAAGTTACAGCATTACCTGATGACGTGAAATATGGCCGACAGGACCAGCTCGTTGTGGACGGCGATGGCCATGTAGCGCGGCTCATGGAACGCCGAAGGCACCGTCCTCACGGCGAAGCACAGGTACACTGCCCACAGCAGGAAAAGGAACTCAGCTACAGGAAACAGGAAGCAGAGAGCGTCAACGTAAAGGTGGCCACATACCTGCCGGTCCAGAACAGCAGTACAGACCAGTATAGAGGGTTAATACATACAGGCTGACCATCAATCTTCTCCATCTGTGAACACCCAGAGAAGGACAGAGGAGGACTTGACCGTGTTGGAAATGATATGTTCAATAAATGCAGAGACCTGGTGGTAACAGATGTATTCTCTAGGTGCTGTCTGACAAATGCAGATAGAGTTGTAGCTGTCTCTCTGGGTTTAATGAATTCACCCTCGGTCCTCTTGACAAGTCCGTGTGACATCTTAAGGCTAGTTGACAGCGATAAATGTCTGCTTTTACCATGAAAATCTGTCACCATTATCTTGACATTCACAGGCCTTGTCTCCATGGATAGGATCACCTCAAGGCTTGACGTGATGCAGAAAATGTACGCTGCACAGCAGGAAGAACTGCAGTGTGAGTGGTTATATGGAGGGCTTGAGAACTTTGATCTATTACTTGCTCTGGTAGAGCATAACACTGCATACTTCCTTATGAAAAACATACAGAAATCAACATAGCTGCACACATTAGAGTGGGTTTAGTCAGGTAACAGCTCTGTGGTACTTGACTGTAGATCAAGAGGGTTCAATTAGTTAGATTCGAAGCATCTGCTAAGTGAACAGGTTCTTATTCAAAGTTATTTGTGGCTTCAGGTCTTCATGTTCCAGCCCTTTCGGCAACTACAAGATGTTGAACTTCATGAGATGACTGTGTAACTGTAAAGGCACACCTGTTCCCAAGATGCTAAAACAGGGCCTCTGCTCTGTTTGAAAAGCCCTTGGAACCCTCGGAGTCAGCAGAAACGTGCTCAAAACAGCTTTTCAACAGCAAGGTTTCTCACTGTATTTCACGTCTTCTACTTCAATAAGAGTCTGTTGAATGTATTTGGATCTGTCTTCTGTATGCCCTCATCATGTCTGTGTGGGTACTGTATGTCTCTCTCTCTCTGTTGATTTCACTCTTTGTGTCTCACTTCCTCTCTGTGCCTCTCTTTATCTCTCCCTTTCTCTGTCTTATATTTCTTGCCCTGTCTTTTCCTCTTTCTCGCTCTCCTCTTTGGTCTCGCTCCTCCGC
Organism: Plecoglossus altivelis; assembly: GCA_036571765.1. NCBI lineage: Eukaryota > Metazoa > Chordata > Actinopteri > Osmeriformes > Plecoglossidae > Plecoglossus > Plecoglossus altivelis. The sequence goes on along the minus strand of BROE01000024.1, from coordinate 4,466,991 downwards.
TAATCACCAGCCTTCACCCCCCTACACACACACACAGGTCGGCATAGTGACCTCCACCCAACTGCCCCCCCAACCTCCCCCAGAGCAGTGTATGAACCTCCACCCACCAACAGCCATCATGTAGTCCCAGCGGTCCAGCAGACACATGCTGAACTGCAGCCCGTCAGAGGTGTAGCCCACATCTATTAGAGCCAGGTTCCTGTCTAGGTTCTGGCAGACGGCTGAGGTCCAGGCCACCAGGAACCAGCAGACGATGAGCAGGATGATGCCCAAGAGACGCAGCACCCGCCAGCTGGTCATGTAGGGGATTCTCTGGGCAGTCCGCGACAGGAACACCTTCAGAACCCTGGGAATGGACACATTGTCATGATTAAAGATGTTTTCATCCCCACGATCAAAAAAAGTGAAAGTAACACACTCCAAGTCTAATATCCTTTATTTAAAGCGCCTGTGCTGTATTTAAAAGTATTTCCGCACAGACAATTAATCCCACATTAATGTTGGTGGGGGGGGGCTGGCGCTAAAGGAATCCGAGGGCCCCTTAAACCTTCCAGAGAACAGGCCAGTTCTCGTTATCAGACTCTTACTGTCCGACACATTGATGAACGGTGCTCTGCAAGCCCTTAATGAAGGCCTATCAAAAATTGATCTGGGCAATGTGCTAAGTTTCACCTCCTCGGGTACGGAGCGCTCCCACGTCGATTAGCCAGGTGCTAAAAACTCCCATCCCTTCTCCACAGCAAAGCCCTTCATTAGAGCCGGTTGGACATGCTCACCTGCCACGACGGCCTAATGTGGCAGACTCCCATCATGCTCGTCGGCCTCTTAAATACAGCAGCCCTTGTCTCATTAGCAGCCTGAGAACAGGCGCTAACCCTCCTCCTCCTCCTTCCTCGCTTCTTCCCACAGCTCGCCTCGCAGAACAGAACAGAAGCTCACTCACTTGCTCTGTCTCTTGCTCTCTTTCTCCGTCGTTTTTTCCCCCCCGTCTCCCCCCCCCCCCCTCTCTTTAGTCGTGTCTCTTGATGGTGCTCCCCATTCGACAAGAAAGTTTAAATTGAGACTGATTGAGCAGTTGGTTTAGTTTGCTTTTGCTGTTGGTGGTTTTTGTCAGATCCCCTCCTTTTACTAACTGGGCAATTCTCCATCCTTTCTAACAAGATGCCAAGATTCCTAACCTCTGATGATCCAGCCAAGATTTCTCAATTCAAGCCGCCACATTATAAAGGATCAGGGAAATATGGAACACTGACTGTGTTGTTTCTCTATAAAATCCAGATCTAACATTTGTAGAGGAACATCACTTGAAATCAGAACACTCTAGGTCATTGAAAACAAGGTGGCAATAATGCAGGAGGCGGTGTGGTGATCAGTGAGCAGTCAAAAAGTGCACTACATCACAAGCTAGGCAACAAAAACTGCACTCCAATGGAGTACAAGCAGCAGATATCCAAGTGACCTCCATTTCCCCTGGAGTCTCACTGCTGAGGAAAACCAGAGCGCTGAGGAACATAGTGACCCCAAAGATTAAAACTGCAGAGGTAAACTGTAATTGGGAACAGGTCCACTGAGGTACCTGGTTCACCCGAGGCCCTATCAAACACCCCCTTGCCCAGAACACAGCCATCCTATTTCTGTACACCAATCCAGACACCCCCCCTCTCCCCCCACCATGAATCACTGGGTTGCTCACCACATGCAGACGTTTCTGCTGACATTCTGTGGTTGTGTGGACCGGTGTATGTGTGTATGTGTGTGTGTGTGTGTGTGTGTGTGTGTGTGTGTGTATGACAGTGGTGTAGTGTGTCGGCGTCCGTCGATCCCTGCGTACAGGAGACCAGCAGACGTAAGGTGGTCTACCTGTTACAGATGTTGAGGGTGCGAGAGTCCCAAGATCGGGTGTGTCTCAAAAGCCGCAGCTGACGGACCACCTTAAGCATGATGCCAAAACACTAGCGTTGCAGAGGTGATAGTCCGGTGCGCAAAAGGCTGAGGAGAATCACCACCTGGGCACAGACAGGGGAGCCGAGGCTCAGGTTAAAGCGCCTCCTTTCCTTGGCAAGGGAAGGTTTTTTACACGGCAAAAACTCTTACAGGGCATCACGTTTTCCCATCCTTGACCTTTGTACCCAGGAAGAAGATCTAAATATTCCCCACAGCTCCTCTCTACCGCTCACAGGGGTGTTCCAGGAAGGGTAAATGGAGGAGCGGTGAGGCGCCATGCTGGGTGGGGTTTCTGTTGGCATGGTAATGCGCTTCTGTTTCTGGGAGCTTTGACACAGCGCTCGCATTAGCCTGCTGTTACACAAATATTGGACCGCTGACTCATCTCTCCTTGTTCGTTTCTGCGGTGACTGCTTGAACTTTGTCCCTGTTAAACACCTAAACTCTCTCTGTTTTGCACACTTTCTGTTTCATGCCAACCTGGCAGTTCACTTTTAGTCTATAGATCACACACGCGTGATATGGAACTGGATTACAAATATCGACAAAATCTGTCTTGACATTGATCTCTTATTGTGTGTGGATGTGTGCTGGATTCGTGTTGTATCGTGTATCCCCCTCTGTATCTGGAAGTCTGCTCTCTCTTTAAATGAGGCGTGTGCCCCAGGACGAGAGCTGTAATGAAGAACGCGAGCTCACGAGCGTGTCCTCAGTCCTCCTCACCTCCCCAAAAAAAAAAAGGGAAAAACCTTTTTCACCCCACCAGCCATCCAGCTCAAGTGTGACCAAAAATGAGCCACGTGTGTGTGTGTGTCCATGTGTAGTGTGCAGAGAGACGCATGTGGTACGTGTTGAATGGGTGAGAGTGTCTGCGGCGTATGGCATGTGGTGTTTGTGTGGTGCTGGTGTTCTATGTATGTGTTGTGTGTGCTGTCGAAGCAGAGAACAACGCTCCGTTATGTGTAATCCAATAAGGCAGTGCCTGCCTGCCCACTTCCCTGAATGTGAGTCCATTGGATTGATTAGCCCAACTGCTTCCATGTAGATTAATTGCTCAGCAGTGTTTGAAGTAACTGTCTATTTGGACGTAATTAAGTTCTACGATCCTTGTGAAGGGAGCAGAGGTCTAGCTCAAATAGATCGGGATGGACCGGCAAAAAATACAATAAAAGGTTTTATAAAGCATAGCATCCATCCCTATCCTGCGTGGATTCGAATTCAATAATTTGTAGCTTCTGGCTCCAAGCCCCTTTTGGTTCAAACCAATGAATCTGATCCACTTTGCAGCATGTGACTATAAAGTTTGACTGGTTCTCCAAGCAAACCTGCCTACACATTGAATGTTCAAAGACAAGGGTCTAAAGCCTGCACCCAGAGAACGAGTGAATGGCTGAGAATCCATGCTTACTGAGATCCACAACACATCCTGGTTATACTGTACTAGTCCACTAGTGGGCTGGTGCAGTAGTACACTACAACACCAGAGCACCGCTTGGAAAGTGTAATCTTAGAGTGAACGTCTCAATGTTCTTCACATCGGACCCATCTTAGCAGGATGCAGCGGAATATACTGGGCTGGAAGTAGAGAATCACCACCTGGGCACAGACAGGGGAGCCGAGGCTCAGGTTAAAGCGCCTCCTTTCCTTGGCAAGGGAAGGTTTTTTACACGGCAAAAACTCTTACAGGGCATCACGTTTTCCCATCCTTGACCTTTGTACCCAGGAAGAAGATCTAAATTTTCCCCACAGCTCTTCTCTACCGCTCACAGGGGTGTTCCAGGAAGGGTAAATGGAGGAGCGGTGAGGCGCCATGCTGGGTGGGGTTTCTGTTGGCATGGTAATGCGCTTCTGTTTCTGGGAGCTTTGACACAGCGCTCGCATTAGCCTGCTGTTACACAAATATTGGACCGCTGACTCATCTCTCCTTGTTCGTTTCTGCGGTGACTGCTTGAACTTTGTCCATGTTAAACACCTAAACTCTCTCTGTTTTGCACACTTTCTGTTTCATGCCAACCTGGCAGTTCACTTTTAGTCTATAGATCACACACGCGTGATATGGAACTGGATTACAAATATCGACAAAATCTGTCTTGACATTGATCTCTTATTGTGTGTGGATGTGTGTGGATGTGTGTGTATGTGTATCCCCCTGTATTCTGGGGAAGTCTGCTCTCTCTTAAATGAGGCAGTGTGCCCCAGACGAGAGCTGTAATTGAAAACGAGGCTCACAGCTGTGTCTAGTCCTCCCACAGACCTCCACAGCATCCAGCTCAGTGTGCATGACCACGTGTGTGTGTGTGTCCATGTGTGTGCGAGAGAGACTGCATGTGTACGTGTGTGAATGTGTGTGTCTGCATGCGTATGCATGTGTGTGTTTGTGTGTGCGTGTGCGTGTTCTATATGTATGTGTGTGTGTGTGTGAGCAGAGGAAACGCTCTCTGTGTAATCCAATAAGGCAGTGCCTGCCTGCCCACTTCCCTGAATGTGAGTCCATTGGATTGATTAGCCCAACTGCTTCCATGTAGATTAATTGCTCAGCAGTGTTTGAAGTAACTGTCTATTTGGACGTAATTAAGTTCTACGATCCTTGTGAAGGGAGCAGAGGTCTAGCTCAAATAGATCGGGATGGACCGGCAAAAAATACAATAAAAGGTTTTATAAAGCATAGCATCCATCCCTATCCTGCGTGGATTCGAATTCAATAATTTGTAGCTTCTGGCTCCAAGCCCCTTTTGGTTCAAACCAATGAATCTGATCCACTTTGCAGCATGTGACTATAAAGTTTGACTGGTTCTCCAAGCAAACCTGCCTACACATTGAATGTTCAAAGACAAGGGTCTAAAGCCTGCACCCAGAGAACGAGTGAATGGCTGAGAATCCATGCTTACTGAGATCCACAACACATCCTGGTTATACTGTACTAGTCCACTAGTGGGCTGGTGCAGTAGTACACTACAACACCAGAGCACCGCTTGGAAAGTGTAATCTTAGAGTGAACGTCTCAATGTTCTTCACATGACCATAAGCTTACATTATGGTCATCGCATGGCTCTGACAGTAAAAGTAAATCAAGGATGAAGCAAAAAAAGGGATATTCCACGCTTTCACTCAATAGCTAAGTCAGGCTGACTGCAAACATGGATGAGTTCTCTTCATGTTGGTATAGAGCCACAGAAAACCACTGAACTGATGCCCAAGCAAACAAGACAACAAACGGATGGTCTTCCAGAACATAAAAAGGGTGGAAAAAAAGATCTGAAGGGGTGAAAAAAAACATAATTATCTGTGCATTGCAGATGTGCTGCGATTTCCCCTGTGGGATTGTTAATGTTAATCGGATTAGCAGAGACTTTAATACGTTCCCCCAGGCTGCAGAGAAGACACAGGCATGTGAATGTTTTTGCCGACTAGGCTTGAGTCAGTTAGGGGACAGCCAGCGCCTCTTGGGGGACAGAGCCCCACATCGTCATTCGCTTGTAGTCACAGGGTAGCCAGACGTGACTTAGCAACACGGGGGAGCTAAGATACTTTCTGGAGCTCTGCTCAGGTGTAAAACCCAGCACTATACGTTCCCTCTAAGTTACATGCTGCTTACATGTTTAATACGCGGTACCACAAGCCAACCGCACGCATGCGTAATTGTACACACGCATGCGACGTGGAAGTTGTTCAACTAGGAGGTCTTCGTGGTAATAGTTCCAACCTTCAATCCCTGGTGCACTTTTGTGTGACGCGGAGGGAGGGAAGGGCGGAGCAGAACAGACAGAGATGAAAGAGAAAGGAGCAATAGGGAGAGATGGAGAGAGGAGAGATGGGGAGAGAGGAGAGATGGAGAGAGAGGAGAGATGGAGAGAGAGGAGAGATGGAGAGAGAGCGGAACGGAACGGAGAGGAGGACTGATAGACAGAGACAAAGATGGAGAGAGGAGGAGAGATACAGAGGGAGGATGAGAGGATATACAGTGACAGCGAAACAGAGAGGAGACTAGATAGATGAAGACAGAGGAGAAGGGAGGATGCGCGAGAGTCACTGGAGAAGAGGGGAGAAGAGAGAGACAGAGGAGGAGAGGGAGAGGAGAGGAAGAGAGGCAGTCAGATAAGAGAGGAGGAGGGACAGAGGAGAAGAGAGGAGAGGGAAACAGAGGAAAATAGAGGAGGAGAGAGAGTCAGTGGAGAAGAGAGGAGTAGAGAGAGAGCTCAAAAGGCACTGAGCACCTGTCTGACGCATGCCTTCAGTCTAATGGGAATGAACAGGGCACAAGCAGGCAGCACGGGTCACCATGGGACAACCAGGACCACAACACCTTCCCAGAAAAAGTCACATGCTCACAGCATGGCTGTGCCCATGTCTGGAATCCCAGATGTCATGTTTTCGCATTGTGGCTGTGCTTGTTGTTGTTCGTTGTAAGCGTACAACAGTGAAGACAAGTATATATGACATACGCCACTATGGTGGAGCTCCTTGAATGAGTAAAAGCACATATGATTTTCTTTCTGGGCATTATTGTTCTTTGTAGTGGCAGTCCTTGTAGACCGTGCTCTCACAATCTTCCAGTCGAAACTCTTTCCAAACCAGAAATGATATATTTTCTGCAAGATAAGATCTTAAACATATCCCACTGGGCTCTCAAGTCTCTGCTGTAAATTTGATCCAACATGATATCCTCACCTCCAACACACACATGCACACACCCACACACACACACAACCTCAACCCCCTTTCATTTTTCTAAGTTCTGCAGAAACCTATTATCTTGACTGGGTCCACATTCTGGAGCAGCACTTTCCTTCGAAAGGCTTTTGAGAAGCAGAGGGTGCTGATGTTTAAGCTGCCCTTAATACCAGCATGTAGACAGTGGAAGACCAATCCCTTGCTCCACCCTTCCCTCCACCCCTCCCTCCTTCTCTCTCTCCTTTTAAACCTTTCATTAATAATCAATGCTAAGTGCAGGGAACTTTGGACTCAGTCACTAGGGAATGTAAAAGGATAGGATGTTGTATGTGTACGTGTGTGCCTGCCTGTGAATGTGTGTCTGTCTATCTCTGAATGTGTGTGTGTGTGATGATTGCTGGGAACAGTATACCTTAAGGACATCAGTATCTTTAAGACCATTATTCGCATCCTCAGATGCCCTGTCTATCCTGCACTCTGGTTTCCTATGCAGACACTGGCCAATGGGTTTGGAAGGAGAAGAAGATTAAGGCAATGATCCAACAGCTTCATCTAGAACTAAAACAATAATTACACCATGTTCCTTTTCAAAAACAATAATTGTTCTTTTGCCTGTTTGGTTTTTGTTGTTGTTGACAGTACGCAGGGGGCATTTGTCTTTGAGTCTGTGTTGCTGACCCAGACAAAGAGGTGAGGTCCCAGGTGTGTGTGTGTGTGACTTGTTGCCCAGTCTCATCTGGTGACCTACTCTCCTGCTCTCCCAAACACCTTACCCCTCAGTCCTCCCCCCAGCCGCCTCCCTCCCTAACACAACCCTCTCATGTGGAAATGAAGCACAGCACAACTTGTTTTTCCAGAACCTGGGGAATCACACCACCACAATCCCTCAGGGAAAACTTCACCCAGATAGGAACGGGGACAGGAATAAGACATTCTTTCCTGGGGAAATGTTGTATCGTACTATTTAAAATGTTGTTCGATATGAAAATACCAGTCGACGTAAAACCATCCTGAGCCTTAGATCAACACTCAGCGTGTGCATCTACCATACAGGAAGCTAACCAGTGACATCACATAGTGAATGTAACAATGTTTCATTTAATCTGCCTATCCATAGCCAATAGGAATTTTGAAGTGTGACAGGTCTTTGTTTATTGGTGCTTGTGTGTGCATGTGTTGATTTGATGTGGTTCCACTGCCTCCCAAGGAGAGGCAGGGGAACCGTGCGGTTGTTCTGCAGGAGAGCCCAGACAGCAACAGACAGCCCAACAGCTTGACACCACACTGTAGCTAGCAGCGCTCCACTGGTTCTCATTCTCTGCTTACACATTAGTGGAAGACAACACAAAGCTGGCAAAGGGATCCGTGAGCGTGTGTGTGTGTTTGGGTGTGGGTGTATGTGTGTGTATTCTCTGTGAATCAGGCTCACATGCAGGCACGAATGCCCCATCTAAAAGTACTATCTTTCTGCAGCTGGTGCGTGTGAGCTAGCGGCAGCGTTGCGCTCCTCCGAACCTTCTCAGCCACGTGGGTCTCGAGAGACTTCACCCTCAGCCTCCAGAGAGTGGAGAGGCTCACCCTCCCCTCCCCTAGGACAGCCCTCTGCTAGGCATGGCCAGACAGGGCACAGCCTGTCCCCCTCTCCACACATGAGATGGCGGGAAGTCTCACATCTGTGGTGCGACCAGAGTCCAGGGAGCTGAGGGCACTAGCGGTTAGCCCCTGCGAGTCAGCGAATTATCGTCTTCGTTAAAGCGATGAGGAGGGGTTTTTTCAGGAGTCGTTCGTCTCTGCTGGTTTGGGTTCCCAACAGACGCAGACCCTTTTAGAGGGTGAGACTAGTTGATTGTGTCTGGGTGGGTTATATTCTTTCCTACGGATCCTTTCATCTCCGGTTTAAAACCACGAGCAGGCACAAAAGATAAAATGACCCCTGTACAGCAGCAACACAAAACAGAATGTGTAAGCACTGACTATATCATCGAAGTGACTAAGAATCTTTCACTGCTGAAGAAGAATCTTTCTATTCCCAGTCCACAATCCTCCATCTCACGCGTGGCTGCTACCTCGTGTCTCCTCCACCCACCCGGCGCCAACATTCGACACCCACCTGGGTGATGCACAAAAAGTCATTTTGTGCTACAGCGCTCGCGATAATTAGCTCCTGCATTGGCAGGCTGAGGAGGTATCGAACTAATTAGAGACCGAGAGGGAGTGAGTGGCTTGGGTGAATACAACAACGTAGCACGCTCGCAGTAACAAAGAGTACCGGCGCATGTAATAGACCTGTGATCCGAACACAATCAAGATTTAAATGAGATGGAGAGATCGATACGCAGGGTGAAGTCCTGGGGGGGACTGATCCCAGTCCAACGGTTCCTCCTCTCAAGGTCACAGCAAGCGACTCCTGGGATCGATCGTGCAGCACGGGTCACTCGAACCCTCGCTCTCGCTTCGCATACCATAAACGCGCTTGCGAAGCGCGTGGCGTGGAGAGACGGTCATATCAGGGCTTGACCTTCCAGGCGGAGACTAAGATTTCCACCTCTCAGACGAAGAGGCTTTAAATAATTAAGGGGTCGGGCTTCTCGGGGCGAGTTCTGTCTTTTGGAGTTATTATTTCAGCAAGGCGGAGAACATTCTGGAGACAGTTCTTTGTCAAATCTAACATTACTATTTAGCATCGTAACTACAGTGTACAGACCATTTTCCTGACCCTGCCAGCCAGCGCTGTACCAAATCCAGACCTAACTTTCCCTCTCCTTTACAAAAGACATCCAACACACTAACTATCTAAGTGGGAGTGAAAACACAGTTATTCTAAAACTGCTGTTGTTCAGCCAAAAAAAAGCGTACAAGGCGATTCTATTAACACCTTCCAAATTGGATCTGATATAATGCCGAACTGCGATCTCATCCCACAGTCCCACTACCCCAGGAGAGCAAAAAGAACAAATCACTGTGGTTCATTTCACATGCCAGCCTGCCTGGCCCTGTGCGAGGGCTGGGGAACGGATTCCTGTAGCCTGAGGACCTATCATGTCACAACACACTTTTCACACCACTTTGAATGTTTTGACACGGTCTCTGCCATATCCGGTCCAGTCTCATGCCTGTCTTGTCCTACTCATCTCTTACTGCTGCTCATCTCTTCATTCTTCTCATCTCCTCCTGCTGCGCATCTCCTCCTCCTGCTCATCTCTTCATCCTGCTCATCTCTTCATCCTGCTCATCTCTTCATCCTGCTCATCTCTTCATCCCGCTCATCTCTTCATCCCGCTCATCTTCTCCTCCTGGTCATCTCTTCATCCTGCTCATCTCCTCCTCCTGGTCATCTCTCCATCCTGCTCATCTCTTCATCCCGCTCATCTCCTCCTCCTGGTCATTTTTTCATCCTGCTTATCTCCTCCTCCTGCTTATCTCCTCCTCCTGCGCATCTCCTCCTCCTGCTCATCTCCTCCTGCTGCTCATCTCCTCCTGCTCATCTCCTCCTGCTCATCTCCTACTCCTGTTCATCTCCTCCTCCTGTTCATCGCCTCCTGCTGCTCATCTCCTACTCATCATCCCTCATCCCCCATGCTACCACTTTGTTCTCCTTATTCTTGATTTCTGAAACAATGTGGAGGGGGTGTCTGTGTGTGAGGGTGTGATGTGTGTGTCTGGGTGTGCTGGGGAATGATGGGGTGTGTGTGGTAGGGGGCAGGGTGTCAGAGCAGAAGCGATGAATCCATTTGGATCTGAAAGCTGCGACTTCCTCCTCCCTGGAGAGGCTGCCAGCAGTAGGGGGGTAATGGTATCTCCCCTCCCAGCCCCCAGGGGTTGCCGTAGTGTAAATTACATCCAGGTTGAACTCTGCGCCATCAGGACCAGAGACGCTCGCTCTGGTGTGCCGTAATTCCCTTCCCACGTCATCTAGAGCCAGTGTCAGTCCTATGACAGACATGATCCTCCGAAAGATCTGGGACTGTGTGTGTGCAAGGGGTTAGTGTGTGTGAATGTGCTGGATTGTGTGTGAGGGAGTTCCTCAGTAGGTGGCGGGTATACTTGTATCTGTGCGTGGGCGAGAGAGTTGTGTGCACGTGAAATCATAGTTCTCTTGTTGGGGTCTCTGCCTCAATTTTGTACACCTTGATATACGTACAGTAGCTCTGAGTGTTTGGGTGTTATTTGAAGAGAGGACAGAAAAACAAGAAGTGAAAAGAACTTGCTTACCCTCTTACACACTGTCTATTTCCTTTTTATTTTGTCCTCTCTACTGACACACAAAGAGAATGTCAGAGGGAAGCGGAGAAAAATACAGAGAGAGGGAGAGGTAGAGAGAGTGAGAGAGGGAACGAGAGAAAACAGACAGAGAGAAAGAATAAAGCGACAAAGAAAGAAGTAGAGAACGCAAGCGAGAGACAGCGTCTGTGGGTTGGAAAGGCTTGCGCCATGGCACTTTAGACAGGCAGGGTAAGCACAATCTGGGGGGGAGGGCAGGGAGGGAGAAGGCTCCAAACACGCACAGCAACCTCCAGATCCACTTAAGGCAGATTGAAAGCGACAGAACAGCTTGGATGGAAAGCAGAGAGGCTGGGGAGGAATGGCAGGCAGACTGTGTTTCATAGCCTGACAGGTCAGGATGCATTATCTCCTGGTCTTACTGTTTCTCATCAGCCCCCTGATGGGCTAGGACACCCTGCCTGCAGCCCTTGCCTGGGGTGGGGAGGTGAGGATGGGGTGGCGCTAGGTTCAGGAGGGGTAGAGGTGGGGGTGCTGGGGTGGGGCTAGGATTGAAAGGGGGCTGGAGGTTGGAGTGGGGAGAGGAGAGGAGAGAAGCAGGTGGGGTAGGGATGGGGGAGTTTGTGGGGGCTGGAGGGGGGCATCCTGTGAAATAGAGGATAAATCACAGACGTGGTGATTGTGTGTGTGTTCATGTGTGTGTATGGATGTTATTGTTTGTGTGTGTGAGTGTGTGTGTGTGTGTGTGTGGACAGACAGCAGGATAGCTCCCCGAGCTTCTTGGAGGGTAGAGAGCCTAGGTGGGGAGGAGAGAGAGAGACAGATAGAGAGAGAGATAGAGCAGCTGGCACACACACAGAGAGGGAAGGGTGGGGTTCAGAACTACACGCAGCAGGGAAGAAGAGAGGAGGAGGTGAAGAAAGGGACAGAAAGAGAAGGAACGACACGCCCTACACCCACAGGAGCCAGAGAGAAAGAGAGAGGAAGTTTTGCAGGTGGAGACAGCAGACAGGCAAGGACATAGGAGTGAAGTTGCATCTAGAATAATCCACTTCCTGATACCTGCTCTGCCGCGTGATGTCTTCTTCATGGCTGGGGGCCGAAGCTCCCGTGGCACCTCGGTGAAGTGAGGAGAAAGAGCAATCCTAACTCAAGTCAGTTTAGCCCCATCTCAGGATTTCAGACTTCCCAAATAAGACAGTGTGCCCAGACACAAACACAGGATTGGCGAGCTAATCCCGGGATCACATTGAGAATCACAAATGTGGGTGTCTGCTCTGCGCTCTCTCTCTCTCTCTCTCTCTCTGTCTCTCTCTCTCTGTCTCTCTCTCTCTGTCTCTCTCTGCGCTCTCTCTCTCTGTCTCTCGTCTCTCTCCTCGGCCAGACAGAAATAGCCAGCTTTGGCTCTCCACGTAATTTGGTTTCTCTCTCCCTGCACCCCTCCCTCCTTGTCGGAGGCAGGGGCTGAAGTTATTGCATGTGACACACTCAGGAGAAGGGGAGAAAGGGGTGATGGTGTGCCGGGGGAGGGAAGGAGGGGGGAGGAGAGGAAGGAGAGGGAGGAGGAGGAGGAGGAGAGGGGAGGGAGGAAAAAAAATGGCATTACTCGACAAAGCAGACTGACAAGGGAGGAGGATGAGATGTGTCTCTTGGTCCTTAATAACACAGGAATTATTGAAAATAGACGCAGTGGCCCTGGCGGAGGCAGATGCAGCAGGAACCGGAGAATGTCTTCTCGTGTCTATATTTAGATTGGGGGGAGTGATGTGTCTCATCCGAGCAGGCCAGCCTCATATCACATTCATAGGGGAAGCATGCAAATGCATCAGGGCGGAGATCAATCTAGCGTGCTTCGTGGACGCTTGTGTGCGGAAAAGCCCCAATTTTCACATGAAGGGACACAGAGATTCGCATCAAAATGAGATAGGCCGGCCTTGAGAGGACTTGCATTTCAGTATATCAATACAGAATAAAGGGATTTCCAATCTGTGTGTTACATCTGAATTTCAATTTATACAAATAAGTTTGTGGAGGGGGGGGGGTCTTCACGGAGCACATTTCGATACACTGTTTGGACTGGAAAGCTAGCTGTTATGTATAACAGTATGGAGGCAGTTGATGCTAGACCAAGGTGGAGTTACCAAGCAGCCAGGACTGAGTTACGCAGACACCACAACAACAACCAATAGCAATAAACGTCTAGCGGCCAACATCCAACCAGACGTCACCACTGCCCCCCGTCCAAGACAGCCCAACCAACGCTGCAGCCTGCTTTGAAAGATTCATACTTTCCAGGACCTTGTCGCAGCTAATTGCGTTGATTACCTAGCTCTAAATCAGTTCTCTTTAATTACATTTAGTTTCCTTGGCTAAGCCTGGCTTGTAGGTTCCCATGATCGCTACTAAATTGCAATTACCCACTGCCCCGGGCCGAAATGAGGCCAGAGCACCTCATGCGTGGAAATCAATGCGGGTGATGCGATGTCTTAGCGTCGCTCGCTCATTTGTGATCCTAATCAGGGACCTTGCAATGTTAAGGCCTGATCTGTTCGTTTGTCCAGTATCAGAATCTTATTAGGTTTTTATAAATACAATAACACGCATGCTAAGTTGTTGGGATGTCATTAGGTAAATCTATATCATATCTGTGAAAAGATCCGTGTGAGATGAACACATAAAAGCTTAAACCACCATGCAGCTTGTTTGCACAGAATCCAAGTCTCTGCCATCTCACCGACGATATCTGAAACGACTGAACATCATCCGAAGGCCCGTGCAGCTTCATCCATAACCCCACGCAGGTTAGACAGCGTAGACATCAACGCTGCCCTGCGTGTAAATAGCCCCGTGTAAAGGATGAAAGCTAGATACTGCGGGTGCTGCAGATCTGAGGTCTGCAGAGGTGCGCTGCCCATTAACCGGGAGCGGCTTGGTCACCAGATGGCAGCTTTAGCAGGTTGCTGGGTCTGTAGGCCCATCCATCTTACCGCTAGCAGCAGGGCCCGGCCCAGCCCTGGGGTGTTTGTCTCTGCCAAACACCATCTTATCACACACACCGTGGCTGTGAAAACACTGCTTATCTCATCACATCAGAAATAACGTTTAATGATTTATAAGAGAGGTCCGGGTGTCCTGACGCGACCAACATTCTCCCGCGTGCCGTACTGCATGTGCTGTGCAGTAACCTTGCTTGAAAAACATCTACTGAATAAACTCTCAAACAAAATATCCAGCCGTAAAATTCATCCGTCGTTCATCATTTCGTGAGTTGTTAGGATGTTATCAGAGCGTGGGTCGATCCATCTTGTGAATTATTGTAAGATATGACAGTGCTATACAATACTACACGCGCACGCACACCTACGATAAAGGCGTAAGACAAATGACAGGGGGAAATGTTTGCCGTTGTGGTGACTCAGGTAAGTCCGTGAAATATCCTGGATATGAAACGTGGCACGACGAGCTCACGCACGGTGTCAGCAGCTTAAAGATTGACTCAGGTAAGTGTAGAGTACATTTTCCAGTCTGTTGCACCGTAGGCTGAAGAACACAGCTTGGTTTGTGACGCCATATGCACACTTCCTCACACAAACACACACACAAACTTTACACACACATACATACTGCACACACACACACAAAACTGCACATACCCCACACTACACACATGCAAACACATGCGGTACATACAGACACCTACACTGTGCGCACACACTTCTGCGACTGCACACACACACACACACAACTCAAAGAGTATGTGACACTTACTGGGAAGTAAAGAAGAAGGGTTCCACACAAAATGGCTTCCAGCAAGACCAGGCCCGACGCTCGTATGCTCTGAGGGAAACAGAACAACAGGCTTACTGGCTTCTCATCATTTCAAAGGGACATCAAATAGTAAACCACATTGAAAAACACCATGCACATTCAAATAAGACCACATTCGTCCTATTAGAGCACAGCAGACAGATATGAATGAAAGGGGATTTTCCTGATGGATTGAACTCTGTTTTTGTTGTTTTTTCACTCAATAAAAGCAGGAACTAAAAGCTGTTGCCCCGGGCCTCTGTCGTAGAAGGATTCACCCTTTCATGCCTTTTCTAAGCTGCTTCCATCGCTCCCGTAGCCTCCTCCAGTTGACAGAATGCTTGAGGGTGTTCTCAAGCAGCTCCAAACAGTTGGGACTTCCATTTGAGCATCTACATATTGTGCCAAGCACCCAGTGCATATCTATACAGGATGATAGACGTTCATCGTTCGAAACACTTTCGAAATGAGCGTTGGCTTCGGTACAGCACCCCCAGTCTGTTCCTGACAAACTACGAGATGGGGAACCTTAAAAAACACCTCATAAGCGCTATGTCTGTGCTCTCATGTACAAAAACGGCTGAACTGCAGCCTTAAGCGCGGTGCCAAGTCTCTCTGAGCAAGCCAAGCAGCAGAACAGGTGCGTTCCTCGTCAGGTGAGAGAGTTGGCAGGAGTGGATCAAGACCTGTCACCGATGCTGGGAATCTTAACAGGCTAATCCTCCGATTTCTCACACTCAAGACAAAGCCTTTAATGAAGCCAATTATTGGACGGAAGCAAGCAGCTGCTTGGGTGACACACTAAGAGGATTTCAGAAACGCAGTCAAAGGTCCACCGTGGTGCGCAAAGTGTGAACTAGCTCAGTAGTACAGTGTGGGACTATTTAAGTGGCTATCAAACCGTGCCAGACCATGCATGGCTAATGCATTGTGTACTTTATATATAGTCGCTGACTCTCTTTCCTGGCACTGGGCTACGCATTCATATTCAGGCTTGGTTGGTCTCTGTCCAAGGTCCTGAATCCTGGGTGATCAACACTGTCAGATGAGCTGTTTGAAAATGAATCCAAAGCGCTACCGAGACCACCAGCCACATATGGGATCAGATAGTGTCTTGTGTAGAGCGGCACTTTGATGTCCACATGGTCGACAAGATCCAGATGGACTGTGTGTTACCAACACATACTGAGCTTTAACCCCACACTGTCCCTCCCGTTCCTCACCAGTCATTGAATCCAGGGGAGTAGTTTTGCTTTCAAATGTGTCTGGGACAACTTTCTTCAACAATAACTGTAATAGCCGAGGATGCGGCTGTTAAATAGCATATCCTTCACCAGAAGTGGGAGGGACAGATTAGCCCTGTTCAGAAACCGACTCCACGTATAATGAACCCCCATTTGCGCACTGCAGTTTGCCCACATCAACCGATAACAGCATCATGAAAACGGAGATGGTGATGGTGATGATTGAACCACCGCCCCCCCCCC
>BROE01000024.1:4387216-4448131 GCA_036571765.1 Plecoglossus altivelis | reverse complement strand
TTTCGGATCCTGGCTAAGCTCATATTTGCGCTGACCAGTTCGTATACTCAGATATCACCCTTGTCTTCAAAACATCAGACCCCTCCACAGCTCCACCAATTATAAAAAGTTTAGAGTGAGATGTTTAAGAGGGTTGAACTTCGAAGGCCAAGCCCCATTTTCAAAAAGCTGGTTGTTAATCAATGAACAAAAATGTATACAATTCTGAAATATGTGAAAACCAAAATGTGCCCGAATATAACCTATTGCACTGTTGAATATGTCGTTGAATAATGGTTGGGGTGGTTGGTTGTTTATTAAAGAATGGTGTTTATTGTCTGCCAGTATTGTTATTATTGGTTTATTATTTCATTTTTCTGTAAATGTAGTTGTTTTGTTTATACTTCGTTGTTATGATGCTTTGACGTCGCTCCGCTTTTTTCCTTCTCTGATGTACAATTCTGAAATGCCAAAATGTGCGAAAACGTTTGTAATAATTTGGTATACTTGTGTTAATGCTCTCCTTTCTCTCTGTCGATCTGCCTTCTCTCTCTCGTCTCTCTCTGTCACTCTTCTCTCTCTCTCTCTAAATATCTGTAATATATATTATATAGATCTTATTTACATATCTATATATATATATATGTAAATATATTTAATTTATAAGTCTTATTAGAATTTATATATATATATATAGATACCCAGGTGCGTTCTAGACAGACTGTCTGTGTTAAGCCTTAATTACAAGATGTATTACTATCTAAATTAAGAACACCCTTTTTCACTGGCTGGATTCAGAAACTAGTTCTACTATTTCCTCAGGGAACTTGATTACATCTTCTGTCTGTCTGGGTAACATTGGGTCACTTAGACCAAACTTTGCGCCACGTGTTCTGCTTATTATTCAACCTCATGGGGTTTTTTCCAGGAAGGAATACCAGATGAGACCTTTAGGATGCGGCTCTCAGAAGCAGGAGAGGCTAAAGACAAACGGTTGGGACCGAGGTACTCGTGAACGCTCCGTGAAGCATGTGAGACCAGGGACGGAACCTATTCATGGAGCACCAGCGTTTGTGTTGCTTTTCAGAGGGCTGAACTAAACATGTCTGGAGAGGGGAGCTATTCCTGGACGTGTCTCAAGGTCTGGGGGAGCTGTGCCAAGGGAAGTCCACTTTACGCTTCTGAGATGCGGCCGTCAGCCTGAGCTGGGGAGAGTTAGCCCCTGACGTGAAGAGTCATTACTGGGTTTGCATTTACCGGACACATTCCCTCCCATATTTTTTTTTTTTTTAAAGAAGTGACTTAAGTACTTGAAGCAACACACACAACCGTGCCAAAGACAAACTCCCCCCACAACAAAATCAGCAGCACTTAGGAACCTGATTTAAGGCACAACTTCCGGAAACGATTCGGTTTCATAACCAGGATCTTTTTTTGCAGGGTGGGTGTGAAGATAAAAAAAGAACAATAAACAACGTCAGATCCAGATCCACAGATGATACTGTTCCCACTTGTCATTACTCTTCAGCAATTACATTAAAAGACACCGTTAAAAATAGACACCAGCACTTTTCTGAAGTAGAGATCCTGCAGATGCACCTAAGTAGAGATGGCCTTGGGGACCGCTTTTGGTTCCAGACATCGTGAAAGAGCGTGCCAACCTGATGAAGTTCTCTCAACCCTCCTTACAAAGCACCGAAATGTTCCCGTTCTTCTCGCTGGCTTACAGCTCAGCCAAGAGTCCTCTCCCTGGGGTGTCTGAAGCATAGCCAACGTGGAGCCAAGTCCTGTTTGGCTCATGGGCTTCTGTTTTGATCTGAAGTATATAGGACAAATCAGAACACTTATAGAAGCTCTGGTTGCCACGTCCCA
This sequence comes from Plecoglossus altivelis, assembly GCA_036571765.1. NCBI lineage: Eukaryota > Metazoa > Chordata > Actinopteri > Osmeriformes > Plecoglossidae > Plecoglossus > Plecoglossus altivelis. Next base: position 4,446,280 of record BROE01000024.1, on the reverse strand, counting down.
AAAGCTGAGGTGAGCGCTCCAGTGTGCCGAACATGTTACGTAGGAGGACGTTTTCATTTAACCGCGTCTAACGAACGCTGCCGGAAAGCTATCAAACGCGGGATGCTGAGTCACTCAAGCCGAGGGGAACGTTCCGGTTATGACGGCGTATTGCAGAGTGACACGTGATGACGTTTGACGGTGCGGTTTGGAAACGCTCGGAACTTGGGTGAACATGGGTGTTGGACTCGGAATTGACTGGGCGACGGAATGACTTCCTCCTCAGTGTGGGGCTGAGCCGACAGCTGGCAGAGAGGACTCCTCTGTGCGAGCAGGGCTGCGCCCTGCCACTTTCAATGCAGTCACTACACATTAGCCGGAGTAGACACAAGAGAGGGAAGAAGATAAGAGCATGGTGGAAGGAGGCAGAAGGAGGGGGAGGGGAGTGTAGCGTGTGTGGTAGTACAGTGTTTGAGGGCCAGAAATAGGATTCTGGAGCCCAGGCAGAGCTCTCTGTCGGGGTGATTGATGGCACACAGGGGCAGAGAGTGTGTTGGAAGGAGAAGGAGACCAGATGGAGCTGCCTGGATCTTAGCTACCTGCCATTAGTCACATGGGATTTGAGGAGAAGCGAACCAGAACCAGACTCGGGCCAGACCCAAAAGCATACCCAGACACAGACATTTTCTCTACCAATGGGCAGACTAGTCTCTCTCTTCAGGGATGTCCTCATGGGATAAAGTGCTGAATACAGGCACAGCTAATGACCTCCAGACAGGTTGTATTAAATACCTTATAGTTTACCATGCTATTTATCTGATCTCTCATATCCAGAACACCTGTGGGTTTACGGATGCATAAGTAGGATCCATATGAGAACCGTCGCGTTTGTTCCTGGCCTCCCCAGGTCTCCCGCCATACGGCAGCACTCTCTATTTACATCCCAGCTGTGGCGGCTGTCCGTCACACAGCTCTGACGCTCTGATCGCCATGGTGATGTGTGTGATCAGGACCGTGAGGCTTTTCACTGGAGAGCGTCACAGTGTAAGGCTGAGAGGGGGGGCGGGGCTCGGATGGGTGGGAGGGCAGAGGGGGACAGATAAGGAGGGCTTCTGACAGGCCACAGGAGTCAGAACAGCCCTTGCTAGCTCATACTTAGACATCATCCGAATGTTCTCCACAACCTGTTTTGGCCATCTTAGAAGGAGCACACTCAGATACTACCTTAACTTCTATCTATCGCCAAACGTTTGTGAAGGAGCTCTCCTGGAAAATCGAGGACGCTTCAAAGAAAGAGAGTGAATTTGAAATCGAAGATGAGAAGCGACCTCGACTTTTTCCAAATGCAAAGCATGAACATGTGTCTACAGTGTGGCTCGAAATAGAACAGTAATTACTGTAAACTGCTCTCTCTCTCAATCTCTCTCAGTACCACACACACACACACGTCGATATACACACACACACGAACGTCAATACACACACGCACACACCTTTCCTTGACATGAAAGCCTGCAGTTCTGCTCATTCTCCTCCCTCAGATATGGAGCTGGGGTATAAATCTACATCCTGCCAGTACACTTGATGCCATGACTGCCTCCACCTGCACAGGAACTGGCAACCAGAGCCTAATTAGACGTCCTTCCCTATTAAACCCACACCCTTCCGGTCACACCTAATCAACTCAGCAGTAAGCCTCTGTACTCTGTGTGCTGAGAGACTTCTGACAGCCCAAACCATCGCTTCTTTTGGTGGTAATTACCGATTCAGCCATTGTTGTAGTAAGTATTGAGGGTCAGTGTGTGTGCGTTCTTTCATGTGTGTGTATGCATATGCGTGTGTGTGTGTTTGCATGTCTTTGCGTGCCCATGTCAGTGAGAGCGCATGTGCCCATGGGTGCGTGCATGTGCGTGTGAGCATGCGCGTGTGTCCATGAGTGTATGCATAGGGAATAAGAAGGGAATAAGAGGGCAGGCCTGTTTGTTTTGTTCAACAGAAAACAGCAGGAGAGATCTACATCCAGCCACACACACAGTACTGTCCTTTTAATAGATACAGTACATTACCATAAGCACACACACATACACACAGCGAGCCTGGGGACCAGCCCGGTGCAGTGAGGGACAGGCAGCCACATCGGGTCTGGAGAGCAGGGTTAAGTGAGGGAGCAGGCTCAGTACAGCACGGCCCTTCCGGAGGGCCATGCCCTGGTTGCTGTCCAATGACCAGCTTCTAAACGCCACTGAGATAAACACACACGCCTGCAGGGAGCTAAACAACCCACCAGGCAGAGACTGGCAGACTAACACAGGCACAAACCCAGACTCCCATATTTCTCTGGCAAGCGTACATATGCACACACACAGCGCAATCACAAACACAAATCAGGCATATGCAATGATGCTAAATCATAGACACGCCATAAATATGCCCTATGGTCAGAGACTGAGATGAATAAACTCGTTGCTGGGCATTGTGTTAAAACCTCTGCACACACGGGCTTACACACACACACAAACACACGCACACACAAAGTCTTGATGTTAGTCACAGGGATATGGAGATAAGCAGAGGATAGGCACTCATACACTCACAAACACACAATCTTGTGACAGACAGTCACAGCCAGAGGGCAGGGAGGCCTTAAGTAACTCCATGCCTGATCTCATAAAGTTCACACCCCTCCCAACCAGACAGGCAGAGAGAGACTAGACTACTCATCTCACCTCAGGGCTCATTATCTGTGCTCACCTACATCTTTCCAGCCACCACACCAAACACACGCAGACCTCTCTGAACCAGATGTGGCCTTACCTCCAATCCCATAGACCCACAGTATGGGGCTGTAATCCCAGCCTAATCTCCACAAAAGCCATTGAAATCCCACAGGATGGATGGGTGTCTGAACACTGCCACACACACCCCATCACCAAACACTCCACTGGCTGAATCTATTTCATCTCTGCTCGGGTTACTGCATCACCAACACACAGGCCTGTGGGCATGTGTTCGCTCGTCTTCAAAGAGCTTCCGTGTTCATTGCTAGTTTCAGACTTCTACATCATACAGCAGTCTGGCTAGGAAGACTGTGGTTAAGTGTCTGTCCAGACAATGTCCCAGGCCAGAGTTACATCTGGAGACCCCAGGCCAGAGTTACACTTAGAGACCCCAGGCAAGAGTTACACTTAGAGACCCCAGGCAAGAGTTACACCTAGAGACCCCAGGCCAGAGTTACATCTGGAGACCCCAAGCCAGAGTTACATCTGGAGGCCCCAGGCCAGTGTTACATCTGGAGGCCCCAGGCCAGTGTTACATCTGGAGGCCCCAGGCCAGAGTTACATCTGGAGGCCCCAGGCCAGTGTTACATCTAGAGACCCCAGGCCAGAGTTACATCTGGAGGAGTCCTGTGCATCAGTGCCTCAAACTCTGCATGTAGTCTTTTTGTCTTGTTGTCTGCAGTATAGGAGTTTCTGGTCAAATTTGTGGTCAAATTTCCACACTTGATGATTCATCCAACACGAATTTCAAAACAATTTTAGGGTCATTCTCCTCCATTCTATTTCTTAGAATGCAAAGTCTGCTGTACTTCATCTTTGTGTTCCCTGGTGCTCTGAAGCTGTCCGTTCCAAAGGAGACAGCAGGGGCACGTGGTTTGGACTCCAAACAAGGGTGTTCAATCTCACATGCCATGACGCCATGTTTATAACATCAGGGAAACCCCTTGGGCCTCCAAGACGCTGCTATTTATAACAAGATACCTGGATCCTTCTGCGGAGAGAGGCAGGAGAGATGGACAGGGAGAGAGAGAGAGGTAGAGAGAGAGTGAAAGGTAGACAGAGAGATAGGGAGAGACAAAGAGAGGGAGAAGGTGTGAAACAATGTCATCGAGGCAGGCTATAACCTGGGGTATTTCTCAAGGCTGTGAAACAGAACTGAAGCAGACCACTCCTACCCGCTAGAGGGGTGTATATGAGAAGCGTGTCAATGTTAACCGGGTACAGGTGCCGGTGATTAGTACTCTGGTGACGTTGAGCGCCAAAAGGAGGGCGTGGATGTGACATGGAGAGACAGAAGGGAAGAGTAATCAAATAGTTTGTGTTGAGAGAGAGAGAGAGAGAGCTAGGGCGGGGAAAGCTGTCACATCATTTTACGAGTACGTTTGTAACTCAGCGCACACAACAAACACGATCACTGACTCCGGAGAGCTGGCGAGAGCATGCAAGCATCAGCCGTGTCAAGCAACACAGCATCATCTGCTGTTAACTGACATTTGTTTTAATTGTTCACACACAATTTGTATTGACTTCTATCCTTTTTTTTAACAAACATTAGTCTGACCAATATTTGGCTTAGGTTTCCCGCCAGACAGGTAGCTTTACATTGATTTGTTTTATAGTATTAGGTCTACCTGTATATTAGCCTGAGGTTGATTATGGTTTCTAATGAACTCCCTGGCTGTTGAATCCAACAAATGTGATCAATCTTAAAAACATGAGTTACATTTATTGCATTCTGCGTCTGCATTCACACCCACCCGAAGGATTTCAACTTCATTTCCACTTCATATTCAGCCAGCAGCAGCCTTGGCTTGACTATCTCAAAGTGTTTTCGGCTTGCTTTTGTGTGAGCTGTCAGGGTAATTGCTGGATAATTGTATAGAAAAGCTGTTTTCTCACTCGCTTTGAAAGGTAATTTGTGGGTCCTCCTTAAGGACAAAGTCAACAATGGCGTGAATGAATTGTAAAATGTATGTATTGGATATTTTTTTCACAGTCTTCATCTGTCTGACGCTCCTTATGGGAGGAAGATGTCCATCTCTGGTTCTTAACAATCTTCTTGGGTGTTTTAGCCTATGGATTTCTCCTCAGCTAAAGTTAATTTCCTTGCGGGCTGTAACTCCCATCTCATTATCAGTGACTCAGTTGGAAAGATAGAAAGAGGCTTGCCTTTTCCGTGGTTCTACGCTGCTAGCATTAAGAGACCACAGTAGATCACATCCAGAGCATCTGCAAGCCAAGCTCTCATAACAGAGGGGGGGGGGCTATCCAGACAAACAGAATCAAGTCAATAACAGCATCTAATGCTCTCGTCCGCTTGTGTGGAAAGGTTGGTGCATTTTTCCAGCACTCGAGAGAAACCCTACCTGGGACTGAAGGCACTGTTATCCAGGTTTGCGTGTGTGTTTGCGTGCACATACAGTATGTCTGCGTGTTTGTGTGGGTGTGTGCGTCATATAGTAGAGGGCAGCAGGTCACGGAAACACTGATTGTCTTATTAATTCAGCGACACGAGGAAGACAGGAGACGAGACAGGGAGCTCGCAGCGTGACAGAGATGATGGCAGAGATGACCTTGTGCGTCAAGGTGAAAACAACTACTTCTAATTGCTAACACGGGGTGTCACAGCCAACCTCAACATCATCGATTGAAGCAGAACATCATAAAAAAATCTAATTGCCTTATAAAATACTTGTGGAGTCCATTTTTATCTTGGCCTAGTTTCAACGGAGCCATGTTTTCATTAACCACAGTTGAAACATTTGGGAAGAATTGCAATGTCCCGTTATAGCCAGTGACTGCTCTACTGCAATGGCAGAGGTCCCTTGTTTATTCCACAGCCCAATCATTTAGGTGATGGGTTCATTGGATGTGTCCCCCTGGGCCGCACCACTTCTGCAGGCCAATAAGCTAATTGATTGAGACATTCATCATCATCATCCAGCCGTGTTCTTGCATGCTGCCCCCTGGCCACCAAGTACACCGAGGCGCACGCTAATGCAAGTACCATCCCTGTGAGAGATCCTCTTTTTCTTTTTTTCCATTTAAATATACAAAAAAGCCACATGAATTGGTTTTATGACTGGTTCTGGTCTTTGTGGTGCCATAAAACAAACCGCTATTGGTCCAGGTCCCTGTACGGTGCACAGGCACTTATTGCATTCGATTTCAACAAGTGTTTATGAATTGGTAACTATAAATGGGGTTGTATGATGTAATTACAGTTCACGTTGATATTGTAGAAAGCGTGTTTGAGCAACCTTAGTACGTGGTAGTTCATATTGATATGTTTCAGTCTAATGAAGTAGGCCTCATCCATGTTTGCTACTAACTAAGCTAATGGCTGGTTCACAGCCAGGACACAGTGATCAAATTGATGGTTATATATGGTCATTGACAGCGAGGAGGTGGTAGAGACTGAAACAGCTTGATGAAGGGTCTCACCCAAAGACTCTAGCCTTGCTGTTAAATGTATGTTTGTTTACATCCACAGCACTCCATCTTTGACTAATATCATTCTCGTACCAACTTATCATCGTAATACATTTTCGGGGAAGTCTGAAAAACGGAAGATATTACAGAACCCAGACAGGAAATCCTGAAGAAAGCCAGTGCATTATGTAAGCCTCCCAGGAGTCCCACAGGAACGCTCAAGCAAGCACACACAAACACACACGCAGACCGACAAACAAACGCAGCCCATGTACATTGCAAATGATCCACAAAGGAAGATCTGGTCGAGTGAACGACCGATGGTGTTTTGAAAGAACGATAAGGAACCGATCTTCGGAAATGGTGATGTCCTGGAGAAGATGCAGCTTTCGTCGTTTGTAGTCAGACCTTGGCCTCGTTTGTTCGGTCTCCTCCTGGCCGCCTGCTGAAACAGACAGACAGGACGTTCTCCCCTGATTTGGCTCGGCCTCCCTGCACGCTTGGCTGGACAAACAGCTCGACCAACCAGGGAGCAAAGCATGGAAACAAGGAACATTTCGAAGCCGCAATCATACCGACAGAAGAAAACAATAAACTGGCGATGGCCATTTTCACCGGCCAAAGAGAAAAGTTTCATTTGAGAAAGAGATATGGAATTTATGGGATGAGATCGGATGTAGGGCGAATGTTTCAACTGTGATTTGAGTTGTATTGCACAATAGTATCACAATACGTAATAACTGAGAAACGCATTATTGGAACGACATGAATGAACATGAACTTTCCTTACACTACTTTCTCGTGTTGATGTTTGAAGTCTGATCCTGCTGATTCCATACCAAAAAAAACACGCCAAAGATGTTTTTTGAGTATGCTGTTTGTGTACCAGAAACAGCGAGGGTAATCAAACTAAATGAATCAGTGTTAGCGTCCGAAGGGCTGATGCCAGAATGCTGTTTTTATCACATTACAACACTGCTGAGAAACCTTGATTGCGTTGCAGTTCTCCATTCTATTTATAGTGCTCATCTCTGGAGAAGCGGCCACTTTTCATCCCCCTTTCTTTACCTCGCGCAGCACCCTTCATCAAGCCCCAGCAAGCTGCTCGCTGTAACAGATACACTGCTGACCTACACCCGGTTGGCACCGGCCGGTCAGAACTACACACGCTGTGTGAGGTGTGACAAGAGATGTGATTACTGTCGCAGGTACACAGCTCTCTTTCTCAGGTCCTGCCTACACAACCATTGTTGTTGTTTGTGCCTTTCTGAGGGCCCGGATGCACAGTGTGTGAGGAGGAAGGCGTCTATGTCTGCTGCAGTACAGTCCAAGCCTGCATGCGACGCACCAGGCAGGGCAAGGAAGACTGACACACACACACGTGAGCATGCTCAATGATGAGGAGACAGATACTTCACAAACTAGTTTGAATGTATCTGAAAAGTAATGGTTCTCTGTGTGTGTCTCTTTTCTCTATCTCCTTTCTCTATCTCTGTTCTCTATCTCTTTTCTCTATCTCCTTTCTCAATCTCCTTTCTCTTTTCTCTGTCTCTTCTCTATTAGCTCTCTACGCAGAGAGGTTGAGGAGCTCAGACAAAGAGAGTAATTAATTATTCAAACATCCCACTGCATCCATTACGTCACATGTATTATAGAGGGGTTTGATCTGGGAAAATCTAGCGTTCTTAATGATGATACTAAAACGGCAGGTTAGATCTTATAAACTATCTGCATAAAAACTGTTGGAGGGCAAAAAGCTAAACAATATCATCATCTTTTCCAGTCTCTATTAGAAAACATATACGGCTGGCCTGTATACCACACTGCACATTACCCTTAATACAACACACATGGGGAGATTACCGTCAAAATGTGACTAACAAGAATGTGTCGCGTGACGTGAACTCAACGCCAATGTGGTTCAAATACAGTCACTCCCCGGTCACAGTCTCCGGCGGTCTTCATAGCATGACAGGGCACACAGAGGTCAGTGTGAAGACAGGGATAGACAGACATTCACTACGTTTGTCTAGAAATGTAGAGATTCAGGTTTTCATTCAAAGCACCGGCCAGGGGAGGGGGAATTTGAACCTGAGAGCCCTTGGTGCGAAGGCAAAAGCTTCACCGCTGAGGCGGAGGTCAACCCGTGACGTGGACTCACCTCCATGGTCGTCACGTTACACCGATGGGTCCCACCGAACCAGCCGTTGGGTGAGCACTGGTCGATATCAACATCCTGGAGGTTCACGTCTACTCTGACGACACCCCTGGAACAGAGAAACAATTGTAAAAGGTTATTATGAGAGGGTACAGAATAGGGGAGGAGTGTGATCCAATGTATGATCCAATATATAGAAATTACCACCTACAATGTCACTTTTAGTTGAAATATGAGGTCTTATTTGCGGTGTATGTGTATATACAGGGGAAGAGAGAAAGAGAGAGAGAAACACCAAACTGAACTCACTGGAATGAAATCATTGAATACAAATCCCTGCCCCGGTCGCCCAATTAATGGAGAGAGAGAGAACCAGGGGGTCACCCTGAGTGACATTTCACTCAAACCCCTTCCTGCTCATTGATTGGCTGACATCCACTCACTCCCACGCACACACAATCAACAGTGAGGATCTCAGTAAGCTGTACAACACTGGCATCCACTGCAGACCACACAATGCACAGCCCCTACAGCACAGCCCCTTCAGCACAGCCCCTACAGCACAGCCCCTACAGCACAGCTAACACTCTGCCACTTTGGGCGCTCAAGAGTCTGCATGCGTGCTCATCTTTAAATTACCCATCTAACCGCAGGTGTTTCAGACTTATATTATTCATGCTTCTTAGCCACTGGTGCAGCACGACGTTTGATGGGCTCTCTGGGAGACAGAGGCGACAGAGGGACATTGTCTTTTACTCCGGTTGATCGTTCAACAAGTGAAGTGGCTCTTCAGCTGGGTATAATAGACTGGGTGTAGCAGAGGCTGCAGTGAGACAGGAAAGGGTTAAGAGAGTGCTCCACCACCTGGTTTATTTAGAATCTGGGGCAGGTGTCTGCACCTGGTGTTTCCCAGACCTGCTGTTGGCAAAGCTTGATGTGATTTTGCAAACAGCTTGACTTGAAAAGCATACCAACAGAGATAAGACCAAAACAGGGATTCCTGTCCAGCTTCTCCAAGTCGTGTCTGCACGAGCGTCCTCCAATCGTGACAAATAATGTGTAAGATTTGACAGAAACCGATGCCGCATGTGCACACTTACTCAACACCTACTGTAACTCTGTCTGTCTTTCCATCTATCTGCCTGCCTGTCTGTCTGTCTGTCTGTCTGTCCGACTGACTGTCTATCAATGTACTAAACCACTTATATTCTTACTGCTTGAGGGAAGAATGTGTTGATGAAGGAAATAAAGACGGTTTGTCAACAAAAACAATCTCGCTCAAACACGTACACACACACAAATAAAAAAGAGACCACTTCTCGAGGTGCACACATGTGGCTGGACATTGTTCCCAGGGGATGGGGGTGCACGCACACACATACACACACCAAGCCTATACTGCTGTTATTAATAACTCCTGGTCTGGCCTTGCCCGAGGCAAAATGGATTTCATTGTGTTTCAACCCCACAGTTGATCTCCTCTCTGACAAATACCTGCTTCAACCTCATTGAGTTACATCACTGGGAAGACTAAGAGGCAGCCATACAGGGGTCTACTCCACCATAAATGCATGGTACACAGTGACCAGAGACTATCTCCTGGCTGGCTGTCCTGAGTTCACCAGCAGGTGCAGCTTCTTCAGTCATCCATGCTGCTGGAAGTGGTGCTGGGAATTCAAACATGCTACAGCAGGCTCAGTGTCCCAGCCTCTTCTCACCTTTCATACTATATGTTCATTCATAAAGCACGCACACACACACTCACGCATACACACACAATCATACACTCTCTCAAACAGTGCCATCGAAACGACTCAAAAAACTACTTTTAATCGGCGTCACAAGCCAACGTGTTTTGGTGTGACCACATACACACTCACCGACAAGGAGGCCGATATTTCACCAACTAGTTTTCTATTTGTGGCTGAAATGTAAGATACACCCGGCAAGTAACGTGACTGTCTCTCACTCTATCTGCCTATCACCAAGCTGAAACAAAGAAGCTCAAAGATGTCGAGTTCAGCTGAGGCTCTCTGGCACTTGGACGTGTCTGGGATCCGCGACCCTCACACAGGAAGCTACTGAACCCAGACCGACGCTGCGAGGGCGTGCCGGTCTGGGGCAGCCGGGTGGGGCACCTTCCTGGGCCTTCATGGAGGGCCAGCCCCCCCCTCCAAGACCTCGTCCTGTTGGATCACAGGCAGCAGCACAGAGGCAGAGACCTGGTCCTTTTCATCTTGAATTCATGGTCGGTCTAAAGGCCACCTAGAGAATCGAGGGCATGCAGATTAGCAGTCCTTCCTGTGGTCTATATGCACATCCAGGGTTTACTTTAGCCTTGTCGCTTTTTATGAAGCAAATCAGCATCTTGTTAAACATCGCGCACATCCCACCTAGACTGCTGCTGTACTCCATATATGGTGACTTTAGAATATGTGGCCGAAGGATTGAAAAATAAGTCAGAGCGATGATTCAAAAAGCGGTTCAAAAAAGAAAAACATGAAAAGAAAAACGTGCTGCTTTCAGGAGCACGTATTACGCAATCTTCACGTCAAAGGATCTCATTGTGAAAGATCATAATGTCAGATTTCAGCTGCTTTCTCCCAGAAAATAGACATGATGGAAATGCATTAAGCTGACAAGACAAGCAGACGCTAATGTGGCTGGGGCCTGCAGCTGGATGCCAAGGATGCTTCCACGCACCCGGGGGTCGTTTTATTGAGTTCTGTCGCAGGTCATCAGAGTAGACGAAACGCCCGTGGCAAATGTACTGTCATAAGGCACTGAAGCCGTTCTCCTGAATGTCGTTTGTACTTCTTTGTAGCTATTATGAGCATGTGGGAGAATGACTTCCTCCTTTAAGCAGAGGACAACACCGCTATGCTCCGCTGCATCTCAAATGGTCGTATTTCTAACATTTCCAAAGGTTTGAGCTATCAGTCTACGCGCTGATGTGATAATCAATGATATAGCCTCGCTGACCGATCCAATTTACAAACACATCAACTCGAATTAAACCCGTTGGGTCATTATTGTTACCGGCCAAAGCTTTGTAAATGTACAGGTCTTTTCCTCGAATGAACAATGTTCTTACAGTGAGCTTACTAAGAGCCTGGAAAGTGTTCTCGAAGACATTTAACTGATTGAAGGGGGAGAGTTGACAGGTTACCTCGCTGTGTGAGTCTTCACCTCCTCAGCCTTGTCAGGGACAGTATCACACTGTCAACACACACACACACACACACACACACACCATCATTCAAACTAGACCAAAACGCTTCAAACGAGCTACAGTCCGTTTACCAAGCTGCCTACCCTACGTTGATAGAGAGAGCACCGGAGACTCTGTCCATCTCAGCAGTCGCTTTTCCTCTTCCTCCTCTTCCTCCTCCTCTTCCTCCTCGGTGATTTCAGCAGTTTTAGCAGGTTGTCCCAGCCTTCAGCCCCGGGCGTTCTGGGGCTTCCTCGTGGTGGCTGCTGGCTGGCCTCCTGCTCAGCACACCCTGCAGGCTCCTCGCTGGATAGCCATTCACAGTGAGGGACAGTGGGGAGACCCAGGGCAGTCAAGCTGTCCAGGAAGTAGCTTCTTACAACAAAACCCAGAACCAGATATGCATTCCATTTGCTCTGTATTTGTCACTTAGCACACCCTTGTATTCTCTGTTGATCAGCAGTCACACCAAGGTACAGTGACTGTATATAAGGAATACTGTCCTTTTCTTGTGCAGTTAATTTGACCATTGTAGAGTCAGTTGACCAAGTAACAGATTTGGGAAGAGGATGTTATATAGATGTGTTAGTTCCGGTGTGATAATTCTGTCCCATAATCATGTATCCCTTATCTGTTACACAGATTTATGTTACATACGTCAAATATGTTTGTGTTTTTGGAAGGTGTACAGGCCATGTTCAATTCGGTGGATAAAGATAACCTATCCTTAGTTTTTTAGCATGTTCAATAACGCAAGATTAGAAACGATGGATTATTCGTTCGGCAAAAGATAGCTCCAATCAAAAGAATTACAACCTCTCAGCTGAGCTCCAGACAAAGCAATTAAGGTCCACTTTGTGAGGGTGAGCTATGGTCTCCCTTCCTCCCACTCACCCTCCTCTTCCTACACCAGCAGTTCCCTGAGGCATGAAGCTCCTCTCTTACACAAATAGACAGGTTCGTGTGCGTTGCTGTGTCGTGTGTATGTGGGGTGTGTTGCATTCGCGTACGCGTGGAATGTGAGTGCGTGTGTGTTGGTGTGCGGTGTGTTTGTGTGGGTGTGTTACGTGCGGTGCGTGTACGCGTGGGGTGGGGTGTGTGTGCAGTGTGTGCGTTGGCGTGCGTGTGCCTGCGCTTACCGCACACTGAGGCATGATCCTTTAAGAACTGAGGTGCAACCTTAATTGGCACATCCTTTCAGTCCCTGACACCACAGCACACCGCTCCCACACCTTACACACACACATGCCCAATTCACACGTGCGCACACATACACACACCCTTACTGAAACACACACACAGTGCTGAGGGCCAGCACTGTAAGACAGGCCCAGTGTTTTGAGTGTTATAACCCAGCAGTTTGGTCTGTTCTCCCTAGTGGCGGTTGAGCTAGAAGAGGGACAAGGTAGAGAAGTGTGATCTATTACACCTTCATATTAGCAGCAACCACTGACACACACTCCTGTTCACACACACACACTCATGTTCTTATTACCAAACATCACACACACTCCTGTTCACACACACACACTCCTGTTCACACACACACTCCTGTTCACACACACACACTCTTGTTCACACGCACTCATGTTCTTATTACCAAACAACGCACACACTCCTGTACACACACTCACTCATGTTCTTATCACCAGACAACACACACACTCCTGTTCACACACAAACACCCATGTTCTTACCACCAAACAACACACACACACACTTCTGTTCACACACACACACACTCAGGTTTATGGCACAACACACACACAACACTTTCATGGCTGCGTTCATGGAAATATGTTGTGTAAAAGACAAGACAAGGACAGTTGGAGAAAAGGGGTTTGGGTCGATCTACTGACGTCACAGCACCTCTGCTGTAATGTAGGTTGTTACGTTTGATGATGCGATGTTGTCGCAATGGGAACATTTGGGGAAAATGGGGTGAAACTGATCCCCAAAGACTGGATAAGAGGCTGGATAAGAGGCTGAATAAGAGGCTGCCGCAGTCGGTTGGTAGCCTCTGCTGGAGCTATGAGACCTGCAGCACCGTGGTCCTTGTATGCAGGGAGAGGAAGCAACATTTTGAGTCTAAAAAAAGCCTCTATTGAAGCATTAAAAGGCAGGAATCAAGATGGCTCTAGGTTGTTTTTGTACATCTTTCATTATTAATTCATTGGGATATTGATTGTATTAATCTGGAGGGGCGACTGGGAAGGGCAGTCATAGAAGACAAGAAGACAACATTTCACTCCTTCCTCCTTATCTGTGTGTGGGGCTGTGTGCTCTGGGTATGTGTGTGGGGCTGTGTACTGTGGGGATGTGTGTGGGGTTGTGTGCTGTGGGGATGTGTGTGGGGCTGTGTACTGTGCATATGTTTGTGGGGCCATGTGCTGTGGCTATGTGTGCGGGGCTGTGGGTATGTGTGTGGTGTCGTGTGCTGTGGGTATGTGTGTGGGGCCATGTGCTGTGGGTATGTGTGTGGGGCTGTGTACTGTGCATATGTGTGTGGGGCTGTGGGTATCTGTGTGGGGCCATGTGCTGTGGGTATGTGTGTGGGGCCATGTGCTGTGGGTGTGCGGCCATGTATGTGCATGTCCATGTGTGCATACGTGTGTGTCCATATTTGTGGGTGTGTGGGTGCGCGGCCTTATGTGTGCGCGCGTGTGTTTGTGGTTGGTGTAGCACAAGCAGAGGCATGAGGATGAGGTATCTGCTTCTTTGATAGCAGTCTGAAGGGTAGCAGTAAAAACAACTAAATGTAAGAGGAATGACACCTTAGAGACAGAGAGAGAGGGGGGAGGGAGCGAGAGAGAGCGGGAGAGAGATCGAGAGGGAGGAGGGAAAGACAGAGGGTGGAGAGGGAGGGAGCGAGAGATAAAGGATGGAGAGAGGAAGAGATAGAGGGTGAAGAGGGAGGGAGCGAGACATATAGGATGGAGAGAGGGAAGGAGCAAGAGATAGTGTAGAGAGGGAGAGATAGAGGGTGGAGAGGGAGGGATAAAGAGAGAGGGAGGGAGGGAGGGAGAGGTTTGAGACAGAATGCTACCAGCCTAGTGACAATTCGTCTGAGGTAGCACATTTTGACAACAACAACAGGTAGGACAGCAGCATACTGGGTTATGTCATTAAAAGGCAAGATTGAACCAATGTACTCTAGGTTTTGATGCTTCTGTTGAGAAGGAAAAGTAGCGGTCCCACACACTGTGTGCCAGTGGATTCCCCTGCAACAGCGTTTGCACTTTACACATTAACTTGCACATTGTTGCAGGCATTAAGTGTCACTTTTAATTTCCCTTCCTTTAAAGCTAGTTTTTCACCATTTAAATTAGCTTACAAAGCGTTTCTTCATTCAAGGTTTGCCGATCTTCACTAGACTGGTGCACTGTTCTATGGCGTCTCATTTGAAATCCATGACTTTCTGAGAGCCACTCAGGAGTGTATTAATTAAAGATTTATTGAAGGTTGTGCACGCAACTTGCTATATGAATTAAATATTTATAACTAAGATGTCGGTTTGAGTCGTGTGGAGCCTGAATACTTGTTTATTCAAGTGAGTGGAGAGTACAGCATTGGTGTCGTAAAGATTGCAGACTCCCGAACACGCAAGCGAGAGGAGGGCGTTCGTGGGCTTAGACTACATGCATAATGTATACACAACAAAAATCCAGAACATTTGTCAGGTGTTATTATCAATGCCGCTATGTGCAGACCACCTTGAAGATTGTCCGTGATTGTACCCTGCGCGTTGTAATCAATGTACAATTTTACTCGCCTTAGATTGTTTTTCAACATATGTATTTATCTCAACATGTTGAATGCTACCGATGTTTTCTCTGAAACGGGAGAACGCACGCATGGTTGCATGAGTCGCAAAGGAAGTTTGTGAAATGAGTTAACGAGGTTTCCGTCGTTACAACAAAACAACATGGCTATTTTTGGCCAAATATGCACCTGCTGCGCTTTCCCATGACGCGTAGTCAGACGACTAAAGTACAGCTTATGAACTTTGAATGATTCACATTACAAAACACAAGAAAACGATTAACTTTAACGTTTAGATTTCAAATGTAAATTAAACAAATTCTAAGTTTGTTCCATAAACCCACATGTGAACTGGTACAGCAGTGAGCCATGATCTTCCCAGTTGAGCAAAAGCTCAGTGGCTTTGAGTGAAAACACAATAGACCTACCTGAAGTCAGGTGAACGATTCTCGCCGAGTCCATAGAAACCAGCAGACAGGGTCAAAAGCCACCGTGGGATGAAATTTCCATTTTCACATTCCAGGTATGGTGCTGACCATCTCATGTGGGGTTTATCAGGTATGAAACTCTCTCCCCTTTTTAGAGATGCGTCAACTGATTTAAAATCTTGGCTCAGGACCCGTTTATGGAAGTTGAGCTTATTGTCTTTCACACTGTGATACCACTCTGATTCGACTGTTCTGTTCTTCAAATGATGGTGCGCCGTGCCAGAGAGGTCCTGGAGAACGATCTCTCCACCGGCTCTGGTGGCCTGGAGAAACATCGTGGGCCCGCCAGTAGACGGTTCTGTGTCAAACGTAACCACGGCCCGGTGGATTTTAGAGTCCCCCTCTACAATACTCCTGACGAGCGCGTGATACCACTCAATGTCTCGGCGGAGACTTAGCTCCCTGGACCTGTTGGTTTGGAGAATCATGTTTAGGAAGTTGGTAGCGTGTATTACTGTGTCCAGCACGCTGTGCATTGAGTGATGCTGGGCCATAGGCGATCTCGCACGCGGAGCGCTGAGCTCGTATCTCCGCGAGCAGTTGGCATGTTTCAAGGTGGTCGAATTCCCCGTGTGTAGAAAAGCGGTGACGACCCTAGGAAGGTGCTCCTCGAGGTTCTGCGGCAAGACTGCGCGCTCTTTCGCGCCTCGCGGAGAATTAGACGCACGGAGATGTGCTTGCCGCTGGTTGTTGTGAGTGCTGTAAACTGGTTGCTGTGTTCTTGCATTTTTCTCGTGCTCTGACCACTCAACGTATTTATAATTTGAACCGATAACAAATCCCACTTGCAACAACAAGGATAACCGAAAGAATGCCATATTTCCAAGCCTTTAATTCGGGGTTGGTGCTCGGAAAATCTAGTGTTGGAGCACGACCACCACTATAGCGTATAGATTTATCCGTTAAAAAAACATTACTTCACCTGTAGATATTCACGCAAGTTCCGTGCTCGACTGTTGAATTGAAAACAACTGCATTGAAATATAGTCGTCAGATGTTTTTTTGTTTTTTTCCCTCTCATATACCACGTTCAGCTTGTTGATGTATCATTGCAGCCTTTATACATCCATAGAATCCGTGCGGTAAAGCTATCCAAGGAACGTCCAAGACTGGTTTACGAGTTGGTTGACGACCGCTCTAGACTGTGCTGCCAGTAGCCTACAAATCACCCTGAATAGAAGAGGAACAAAATCAGGTATTGGAGGCATCAAGTCAGTAGGCTACTTCACACTTGGATGACAAACACACTCCGCCCTCTTCCGTCCACAACAAGCAGTAACTAAACCGTAGGGACATCAGCAACCATTCGTTCTTAAAGCCCGTCTCCTTCATTATCTTATAGGGTTCCTAAAGTGCTCTTGATTCGTGTATGGCCGTTTCCTCTGTCAATCATTTCAGTCAGCGCGCTGGTTAGGTGGAGCGGCGAAGGAGCTGTCCAGTGCTGAAATCTGAGCTTGAGAAAAACAGCCAAGGAATCTGTCGCTCTGAAGAATAATCTTATACAAGGCTGACAAACGATGATTAAATACAAGCCTAATGCTGATCTACAGATTATAGCATGTGAATGTATAGGCCTTCCTAATCCCTCGCACGATAATTGTAAGTGTTAAAAAGGTTTCTTGAAATGATACGTTGGACCAAGCGTGAACGCTATAGTCTAACCTAAGAAAATGCTCACATACCGGAATTATAAGCAGTGATGCAATCATATGTTGTGGATTGGATTTCTAAGATGTTGAGGCTGGATGAGGATGTTGACGGTTGGCGTACGTTCGCAAGAAATGCGAACGGTTATTAAAGATGTTCAGGCCTGTGATTGAAATCAAGTTTTTCGTATACCCCTATTATATATAATCCGCTTCAATAAGAGACATTTTCAGGACAGGTTGCTGTCTGTTTCTAAGGCACCACGGCTGAACTGAACGCACACAGCGTTGAAAGTTGTGAGTTGTGCAGCAATGACTCATCGCCGCTGCACGACAGCTTAATCCACTGGCTCTCGTCTGTAAACAGTGGCGTGTTGAAAAACAAACGTCTTCATCTTTCCCTCAGCGTGTGCTGGAAGGATCATGTGATAGAAAACACATTTGCCCTTTTCCGTGACATCCGAAATCTTTTCTTGGGCGTGGTTGTTTTAACTCATATTGTAAATGGTTCTCAAACAAATGCACTGTTATGTAACGTAGCTGTGCCACTCAATCAAGTAGTTAGATTGAGGGATCGCTATTCCGAGCTGTATGTGTCAATGTCTTACGTCTGTAATAAATATGTGTCACTTAGCCGATGGACCAATAAAGTTTACAGGCGCATGCATATTTAAGTCACATTTTGTGCTTCATCACCATGTTCTTCACAACCGAGAGCTTCAGTTTAGCTAGACATTAGCAATATCTTGACTTCAAGCTGGGCATGTTAACATGTCCCCTGACACCTAGTCATATACCTCTTCCTTCCGCACACACTCATACACATACACACACGCAGACACGCAGACAGAAACTCAAAACGTGTCCTGTTTATGTGATAGGAATACATATGTTCATTTGTTTTCAACCAATATCAGATATGCAAACATCACCTTCGATGGGATTCTCTTTCTTTCAGACGCTGCATCTTTCTCTGGCTATCCATCTACAAACAGAACTCTTCCTTCAATGCTCCTTTCTCTCTCTGTCCTCTTTCCCTCTTTTTTCCCTGGATGTGGGGGCCAGCCCCGTCACGCTGTGTAGACTGGAGGCCTCTTGCCTGGAGAGGAGCGTGAGGGAAGACAGGCGTGACGGAGGGTGACAGCTGGGAGCTGGCCTGTTTGCTGCAGGCCACCCAGGGACCGAAGCCAGAGAAGACCTGGGCCCTTCAGGGTTCATGGACCAGAGAGTGAATTCACACCTAAAGCAGACACAATGAAGTCTGCAGGCCGAGACCTTTAGGAAAGGTAACATAGGGAACAGCCACCATTGAAAATGGAGCAGCAGTGGATTCTCTATGTGCAAGATGGAACTCGAGGTGTGGCACTTATCCTTTTGATGACGACTTGACACGGTGATAATCCTATGTTGATTCACGCTCACCCAAATCTGTCTGGTGGCAGATCAGGAAGGGGGCTATTATGATCTTATTATTGCATATAATATATATACAATACACTTATATATTAAGCGTTTTCAATATTTCTGCTATGATCTGAATGTTTTGTGATGTTTTTGTCAATTCTCTCAACCAATAAGATCTGCTTGCTTTCCTGTTCCTATGCTTCTGCTGTGTCATGCACGGTGTAGGGATCCTCGAAGTAGTGTTCGCTGGCTTCCAGCTCTCTGGACAAAGCCTTGGATGTTTGCTCTGATCTCACCTGCAGCTGAACCCAGAACATTCCATGCACACATGTGAACAACACAAGTGACCTTTGTCTACCTGGTTCTGCTTGCATTGTAGTCAATCATTTCCAGTATGTAATTTAGCCTGAAAAAAACACACAAGCCTTTCACACGTACATTGCAGAATGTCCATGCAGTCTTTGTGGGTTATAGCTGTGGTGTTTTTTTTGTTTTTTTTCAGTGACATGACATTTTCAAAGCTTTCTTTGGCCGGTAAGTTAGCACTCTTAGATCATGAGTGGTGCAAAGTTCCCCTGGCATGGACCCTGGTGCTTCAGACTAAGTCATCGCTAGGTGACAAGTCTTTAACAGTGTTTTGCTTTCTTGGAGGATCCATTATGAGGCCATAACGGTTGTTTTATAGTGTAATTGATCCAAAGAAACAAGTCAATGATTAGAAATCTAGGACTGATAATGGTAATGTAGAGAATGGCATGACTTAGACATGAGTATTTGATATTGGTACCAACATGTCCCCCAAAACCAACTTGAAAACAAAATCGTACTTGCTGAGAACATAGATCATATCATTAACAGTTATAAGCAACAAAAGATGTGACAGAGATTGTATCATCAAAAACTGTATTTAATAAAAAACTAGTTACAGAGACAGTGTGCACATCCCATAAAGAGTACGCCAATGCTAAAGCTGATTATACAGTACTGCTGTTATTTGTGTGACATCCGTCACCTTTCTTCACAGAATTCTGCTAGCTAGTTATGTGAACGGTTGTCATAGACACAATACAAACAGCAAACAGCTAATGCTTTTGAAAATCTACTGCCTGCCACAGAAATATACAACAATTATTTTGCTGCTGTCATGGACAATCTGGATGCGTACCCCAGTTGCTGGTTGAAAGCGCTTTACTTTGATTGTTTTGTGTTCCACAAACGTGTGTGTGCTGTGTGCTAATGATACTTTGCTGGTCGCAAATATGGTTGGTCGCGCAGGCTTTGTTGTCATAGCTGACATTCTTGTTATACGGTTTGATTTCATTTACTTTATTGCTATATTTCACTATCCAGTCATTGCCTCTCTGTGTCTCAGTACTCTTGTTGTCATTTGAGCAGCAGGAGACCAGTCCGAGAAACACAGGGATGAAAGTCAAGCCATGCACCAACCCAAACACCATAACCAAAAACATAATCTTAAAAAACGTTCGGAAAATATGATTCTTCGACCCCGCCAAGACCACCACACCCAAAATGGTGGACACGGATCCTTGTATTATGGGATATCCTAAAGTGAAGAGGGCATCTACAACTCTGTCATCCACGCTGTGTTTGGTGCTGGAGACGAAGCTGTAGCAGATGTGAGCAGAGAAGTCCACAGTGAACCCTATGCACACCACCAGGATGATCATAGACACTGAGTCAAGGTTGACATCCCAGAGAGCCATGAAACCAGTGACGCCCACTATGACCGAGGCAATCGATAGCGTCACCCAGAGAGAACACAGAGGGTTCGGAATTAGAAGGAGAGAGACTACCATCATAATCGCCGTGGTGACCCCAATGTTCTGCAGCGTGCCAATCACAATGACCTCATACTGGTCATAATAGATAAAAGCAAGATGATAGACCATTAGAGGAACACGGGAGCATCTCTTCACTGTGTCTTTTAGACTGTTGAACATTTCTATCTCCATGCTGGCGTTGGCTATGTCACGCGTCTGGATGAAGAAGCGCGAAGCTCGAACAAAACCATCTGTGACGTTGACGTCCTGCTTGAAGTCGGGGAAGTCGTTGAGAAACAAAGATAGGTTCGCAAGGAAGACATGTTCATCGTCAAGGTTCAGTTTCGTTTCTCGTCCGTAGGCCTCATACGAGTCAAGCCAGGATGTGTACAGATCCCTTTCAATGAAGCGCAGACTCCTAAACTCATCCATGCAGAAGGAAAGATCAGACCTCTTCCTTTTATCCCAGTAACTGAATTGTTCAGTGACTACGACCATCACAATAGGACCATAATTAGAGAAATGTTCCCTATCGTTGTCATAATAGGTGATGACGTAGGAATCGTCAGCTGCCAAGTCACGAAGATCAATACCCTGCTGTATGTTAAAGCAGCCGAAAATGCTAACTGCCAGATACCCCACGTAGATCACCACCACCACTGCTTTGGTCCACGGCTTTGTCATCAATGGACCATAGTACTTCTTAAAGAAGTGATTCATTGGTAGTTCTTTCTCAGTCCCAGTGTCTCTGTCATAATGCCCTCCCGTGCAGAACGCACTGTACCCACTACAGGATTCCACGGCCTCCCTCGGAGGAACCTCCATGCAAGTCAGCCAGTGTCTGTTACCGGCCTCTCTCCGTCCGTTCAGCGCCAGAACGGCGCCGAAGAACGTGATGTTGTAGACGTAGCAGAATAGGACTGCTGCGCTCGTGTACAGGCAGAACATTTGAACGGAGGGAAAGGGGGACGTGAGGCCGACGCAGAATCCCAGGATGTCTGTCAGAGTGGTGATGGTGATAGACATGGCTGCCTCTTTGTATGTGTGGGCCATTCTAGTCGCCACAACGTCCTGGACCTGAGTCCGCTGCCAGTTAGACACCATGATGAACATATCGTCAACGCCAATTCCTGAGAAACATGAACAATGGCTGTCAAACAGACACAACCTAGTTTGTGTTTTAAAAACCGCCACTAGATTAACAAACAGTGTATGGCTGTGTCTATGTACAGTATGTAATGTAATTTGTATGAGAGTGTGTTTGCGTCAATAGTATTTCTTCTCACCGAGTATCAGGAAAGGGGAGTTTGCCACAGTGATTACGAAGGGCATCCCGACGTAGAGCATCAATCCAAACGCGGACAGGACAGCCAAGCCAGCAGACAAGACTCCGACAGTTGCCACCCACAGCTTGGTCCTCACGTTATCCAGCCTAGCACAATGAACGTGTTCCTTCAGATATTAGATACGTCAGAAGGGAAATGTAATAATTGGTCAGCTTTACTATACCTGGAGACAGACACAGCTTAGTGGCAGAGTGTTTTACTGACACTTTTGGAGGCTTCAGGTTCAAAACCCCCCCTGTGCACTTTCTGCTTCGGATGAAAGGATCTACTAATTGATTCCATTATAATGTGTAAAGGATTTTCTCTGAAGGTTACCCAGGGTTTTTTTTTACATTTAAGAGACAGGAGTAAAAAAAATCTAGTAAGCGTCTTTGTACAGGTGTGCGTGTGTGATAGGAATGTATGTGATAGTGTTATTATCTGTGAAACAATAACCCATCCATTAGCACAAGCTTTGACCCTCAGAACGGGGCTCGCTCACCTTAGGTTTGACAGCACAGAGAAGCCGATAACAAGGCCATATGTGATGGAGAACAATGGAATTCCATCCGTGGTGTGTTTTTCAATCTCTTCCTGCCTTGATCGGGATGTGAAGTATGATACCTAGAGACAGATAGAACACAGCATGTAAAAGTCCATTCAATATGATGACACAGAGTGAATACGTTAAATCAAGTACTAAATCAAAACTAATCGTAGTTCCATCACAATTAAAGCCAGGTAGGGTGCGTATAGGCATACTGTGGCACACTAAATGTTTTTGTTGTTTTGTACAAATGCAGTGCAGATCTATGTGTTATTATATTGTGAGATCAGAACCTTCTTATACCTACCTTGATATTAATGGTTCCACATTCCTCTGACAGTAGCCTCTGGAATTCCATCAACCATACATCAGCTGTTTCTTGATTTTCCAAGAAGTACATGAGTTTTACAGCTTTGGCCCTTTTCACCACACCAGTGTCTGTATCTTCAACCCCACCGAGTGTGGAGCCCAGGAATATTGGTTTGGAGTTTCGAACATGCAGTGGGTAAGAAATGTTTATCTGCTCAATTCTGCTTGCATCATAGTTGATTATTTCTAGGATGTCATTTGGCACACAATTTCCGTCTGATTTTGAACATAAATGGCTGTATTTCCACTCTTTTTGGTTGAATTGTACAGAGATGTTGCTTACTCTGTTGTTCAGGTTGATGATGTCCTCAAAGGCTTCTCTGGTAAGTATGCTGGACCCTCCGTTCGACACGACGATAATTGACGAAAAGCGTCCTTCGCTGTGCAGTCTCTGCCCCGAAAAGGAGGAGTCGTCCTGGGGAAAGCTGTCTTTAACAAAGCCCCGAGATATCTTGGAGGGTCCATTCTTGGGTGTGAACTGTCGTTCCACGTCGTTGTCCTCTCTGTCTTTCAGGAAGTATAACCCACCTCCCAGACACGCTGACACGACCAGAGGGGCGACAAGAAACCAGGTGGGCCGGGAGCCGACCACCCATCCCAGCTTCTGAAAGCCTTGAGACAGGGGCTTCTGAATGCAGTCTGTACGCTTGCAGCCCATCGCACAACAAGCTTTTGTTCCCACTACGTGAAATCTCAGAGAAGGACAAAGCCATCCACTTCTTTATATAGTAACTGTGCACTTGACCGTTAGTAACACTGTGGGTGGAGGCTGTTTGTTTATGTAGGTTATTACAGGTGACTGGTAAGGTGGCCACAAAAGCAGAGTTACTTATCAACCCCCCCGCCCCCCTCACCCCCCCACAGAGGAAACATACACACCCCATACAATCATCCAAACAGAATGCAAAAACGTCTTTGCTCCAAGTTTTCTTCAAGAAAGACAGCATCCGTCCCCAAACCACGTCTGATGAACACATCCGTTGTCAGTGCTGGATTATCATCTTGTGTCAATGACTGGATTCTTTCGGTCCTGGACCTTGTGCATGGCCAGCACTACCACCACATTCGGCCTTTTCAATCTCCTGTTCCTCCACATGGTCCAGTGGAAGTCTGAGAAGCTGTGCTTCACACCTCTGGATGGGCCAGCCTCGCTGGGCCAGTTAACCCCTGTCAGTCAGCTGTCTGCCATCGTGCCGCCAGCTCCTCGGAGACACTACTCATATCACATTTCACACAAATCCATCTCAGGGTCATTGATTTCCCACAGTACGAGTGAGAGATGGATTCTCGCCCCCCCCCCCCCCCACCCTGCCCCCCATCATGTAGAAGGAGGAGAGGGTCGAACCCTCCTTCTCAGCGCTGTGCTGACGGCCGTCTGTCAGCGAAGGGGAGAGTTACAGTTGGGCATCCATAGCCAGAGGCGTCTGTGGTAACTCAAATCATTTTTATATTAGACTAAAAGGGCGTGTTTGAATTCTTCGTCTCTCTCTCACTTCTGTTTTTCTCTCTACCTGGGATCATCTCTCACTCCGTCCTTCTGCCTTTCCAGTTGTTATGTGAGGACAAGCTAGACGGTCTCCCTGAACCATCCATGTGTTAGTCTGCAAGCGAAAGGAGAACAATGACAAATCTACATCCACCCACGACTCCTCCGATAAAGAACTCGGAACAGCAGATCTCACCTGAAGAGCCCCCTGTGTTTTAGGTGGCATGCGGAGAACAAAGAAAATAGAATGAGAAGCTAAATAAAGACCTGACTGTGTCCCCCACCAGATGACATCTGCGGCGATTACAGAGAGGTTAATGGGCGGTAAGAAAAGAAAGGCGAGTTTCATTCTGTCAAGGTGTCTAGAGGGTACAACATGAGTTTACCCTTTACCCTCATGGGCCAGGATGACCCTACCTCTCCCTGTCTTAACCTTTCCTGTCTTTTATTGGCTCATCCCTTTCTTCATGGCGAATGTGGAGTTTCCATTAATGCCACAGATCCACATTAAGAAGATGGAAACAGGCTGGCACCTGCAATTATCCCTGCTCATCCAGCCATGGGCAGCTGGGTGCTAAGGAACAGCTGTCTCTTTCTCTCTCTCTCCCTGTCTCTCTCTCTCTCGCAGACACACACGCTCACACAGACACATGCACAAAACACACACACATAAATCTCAACGCAGGCCCTCCTTCCACACAATCACTCTCAGGCTCCTCACGTTTACCTGCCAAGGGCCCTGATTAATAAGACTGCAGCACTGTGCCCACACTAAAACACGTGCACAAACACAGACAAACACACACACTCAAACACACACACACACAGACAAACAAAGCACGCACACACTCAACTCAAGTATATGCAGAATTGAATGGGCACATAGAGAGCTAAAATTATACCCATGCATGTGAACAAATTAGAGGGGCACACACCGACGCACAAACACATCTCATCATTTATCTTAATGTCTCTGGAGTTCTTTTCTCTCTATCTGTCTGCCCCAGGCCCAATAACATGGGTGCAGAAGCCTTTTATTCTGTCAAGAAGAATGGATTACCCCAGACTAGGAACCTCCATTCACCCCCCTCTCTCTCTCTCGCCTCTCTCTCTATCAAACACACTCACAGACACACACACACTCACTTTCACCCAAACAATGCCACCTGTTGTTCCAACAAAAAAACGCCCAAACTCTACGGTAAAAATCACCCAGATGTTCCAAAACACTGGTATCGAAGACGTTCGCTATTTTAATTTGTTTCTCAGAATACGCGGGAATCACCCAAAATTGAAACCCATCGTTGGCCCATCATCCACCTGTGCAATACAAAAGGGAGTCCGAAATAAGCACTCTGTGTTGGAGAGAGCGAGAGAAAAGCAACATGACTGAACAACCTTCCTTCCCCGCCACTGCGGGAGACAGCAACAGAAAATGTCCGGAGGTAGCGTTGTCTCTCAGGTAGCCTGAACCTCCATCTATTTTAACAAATGCTGTCATAAGCGATCTTGGTGAGATCTGGGAAAGGGATCTCATCCCTCTTTTCTTCCTCTCCGGCTGCTGAGGCAGCACCTGGATTTAAATGACACTGTTGATATCCGCTGGAGTGAGTTTCCTTCCTAGGAGGAGAAATTCACCAGAGCGTGGAGACTATTGCTTTTCGTTGAGGCGGGTATTGACTGGCATCTATAGGATGTGTGCTCAGACAAGCGGACTAGACCTGCAACGGTGATTCTCTCTCCTCATCGCATGCACCATGCACTCACACGAATATTGATGTCTTCAAGAGGACAAATGACACATATTATCATTGGTTTTATAGTGATAACCTAATGAATGTGATTCCTACCTCCCCCTCTTTAAGTGAGTATAGTCATATATTTTACTGCCGGCTGCAACAAACAAGTTGACCCAAGTACTCCAAACTCAAGTTCATTTCCTTGTCATTCGGTAAATAATAAGGTTTGGCAACACGGAAAATATCTGTGCTTATCTTGAACCCTTTCAGGTGTGTGATTAGGGGAGGGGAGAGAATTCCTCCGTCCTCCTCTGTGTCGGTGAGAAACGTGAGCTGAGAGTTGAAGCCGGGCCGGCTCTTGTAGAGATGTGGATTGATCTTGTTGCTGACCGTTATCAAGCCCCTGCTTCTCAGCCCCCCGTAGCAGCTGTTATGACACAACATGCTGCCCTCACCTGAAGCACCCTCCCTGAGGTACCATGCATCAGGCTCCCGTCAGAGGAACCCAGTGATCAAGCCTTACAACCAACATCCCTGAATTACAGGGGGTCGAGACAGCAGCCCATGCCCAGACTTTGTCACTCGTCTCCAAGGTGCTTTTCTCATTAAGACATAATAGTTGGCGTCTTGTCAGGTAGCATACCATGAAGTCCAAGGAGAATGCAGTGACGAGTCTCTGTGGCCATGGCCGTGAAGCCTAGCTAATGAGACAGTGTAGACATTCTGATAGGTCGGTTCGCACTACGCCTGCCTCATCGCCTTTTCAACTTTGACTGGCAATTACTGGACTGTAAAACCTCACTGAGATAGACTAATTAGCTGTTTTAATGCCAGGTCCTTTATCAACTTCTCAGCTAGCCTTTCCTCCTGGTTGAGAGACAGCTTCACGGGTTAAGGAGACACCCACTTACAATCTAAAAACACAAGAGGTTTATTCAACAAAACACATACATTAGCATGCAATGTTCATCCATTGCAAGCCAATTATAAACATGTGTTGACAATCATGGATGTTCACAATATTGACCACTGCAGCATATTTTCTTCACAAACTCTATTTGTTAGCTTTGCACAACAACATGAAAACGCTAAATATAGACAATATAAAGATGCAAATATCCTTACGGAATAATCACCATTGATTGCAGATAAAAGACTGAAAATCTCCCCAGCGAGGAATATTATTCACCAAATAAATAAACAAAGAAGAAACCTTTTAGATGTAGAAATAATAAGACACATTCGGGTCAAACCACTGAGAAACAGGATCAAGCTTATTTACTGGTTTTCTTCCTCTATGGTTTACATCTTCTTCTTGTAATTACACCATGATTCGATCTCCCCTCCGGGACTAGTTAGGGATCCACTGCCTGTCTGAATATAGCTCCTCACAGTGGGGTTACTTCCTCATGCTGCTTGTAAACAGTCACCCATAGTCCTCAGGAAACACCCTGGAGAAACTGCTCGTGCAGTGGGGCCAGGAGGTAAACATTCCCATCTAGTGGATAGAAATGGCTACTGTTGCTGCTCTACTGAGCACTAGGCCAGTTGAGACAATCGGTTGATTAAGTGCTGAGGCAGCTTTATAATTCACATGAGAACCATGCCTGGCTTCAAAACATACAGCAATAAAATGTGAACAAAACCATGCGTGATATTTGCGTTTTCTGTGTGTATGGATGTAAGTTTAAGGTGAGATGTTTAAAGCACCTTCAAGAAAGAGTCTTGTATCATGGTTTCCACTTCCTCTACTAACACAGTGAAATCCGCTTGGCAGACAGTGTGTGTGTGACCACTGCTCTCTCTCAGGCTCCTGAGCATGTCTGTGTGCATCTGAGGTCTCGACGCCACAGAGCCAAGCTCCTCCAGCTGTTCCAAAGGAGCTTTGGGAACGTTCTGGAACTTCAGCGCTCCTAGAACGACGGACGCAAACTTCCCATAGTGGGCTGTGGAACAGATCACGACTGGACAAAGGCGGTCCTGCAGCCGGTCCGCCACCACCTTGGCCACGGCTGTGTGCGTGTCCATGACATAGCCTGTGTCCCTGTGGACGTTCCTGATGGCTTCCAGACAGTCGTCCTCAGAGCACCAGCCAGCCAGCACGTCCTCCTGTATCCTCCTGAGTAGCCGCTCAGGGACCTTGAAATGCCCGTCTCTCTCCAGGCGTGTGAACAGCTCTCCAACGAGAAGGCTGTCTCCGTCCGAGACGTGGTAGAGAAACCTCTCCAGGTTGGAGGACTTCAGGATGTCTATGGCTGGGGAGCTGGAGACGGTAAGAGGCCTGTCTCGGAGATCGTATTCCCCCGTGTTGATGAAGTCTGACACGATACGGTTGTGGTTGGAAGCACAGATGATTTTCCTAATCGGGATCCCCATCTGCTTGGCATACAGAGCAGACATTGCATTGCCAAAGTTGCCGGTGGGGATGCACACATCTATGGGCTCTCCGAACTTGATGGCTCCCTCCCTGTAGAGGTCCAGGTAGGCAGAGGAGTGATACACCACCTGCAGATTCCAAAGAGTCAGGTTACTCACACAAGATTATCTATAAAGTTATGTAGGGTCAAACGCATCAACTCCTTCTAATGCTCCATTCTAAAATGACATCATCAACCCACCTGTGGCAGTAGCCGTGCCCAGTTGATTGAATTGGCTGTGGTGAGGTTTGTGCCGTACTCCACAGCCAAGTGTCCCGTGAGATTGGCGTCTCCGAACATGGTCTTGATGCTCCTCTGGCAGAAGTCAAAGTCGGCCAGCACGCTGACGGCCCTGGCGTTGCCTTCACTGCAGCCTGTCATCTGCAACTTCTGAATCTCGCTCACCCCGCCCTCAGGGAAGAACACCAGGACGCCGGTTCTGTGCCTGTCGCCCTCGCTGAGGCGGCTGAAACCGCTGAGTACGGCGCTGCCTGTGTCCCCGGACGTCGCCACCAGGATGAGGTAGTTGCACATTTGAGGGAGGCAGTAGGCAAACAGTCGGGGCATCAGCTGCAAGGCCAGGTCTTTGAAAGAAGCCGTGGGTCCGTGGAAAAGCTCCTGGACAAACTGGTTGCGGGAGAGATGCTTCACGGGCGCCACGTCTTCGCTGCTGAAGTTTGCTCCGTACGCCTCAAACACCATTCTCCGGAGCTCAGTAGCCGGGACATCTAGAGGGTGTATGCACCTCTCAAGTATGGCTAACGCTCGCTCAGGATAGGACATATCCACTAGTCTCAGCCATTCTCTGACCTCCAGTTTTGGGAACCCTCTCTGTGGGATGTAGAGACCCCCATCAGGGGCTAGCCCCTCCACTACAACATCACTGAAGTACTTCAGGTTGTCAGTAGAAGCATCCCGACTCCTGGTTGAAATGTAAGTTTCGGACTCTGAGTTCTGGTATCGGTTGACAGCTTGGAGCACCTTCTGTGATACCTCCTCCACAGTGTCTCCAGTCCCACACAACACTCTGATATCCAGCCATTTCTCGTAAAACTGTTTCCTGTACTGTAGAATATCCTTCATGGACACACCTGCCTCCTGGCCCACGATCCTCTTCACCTTCATCCTGGAGAGCCTCTGTAGGATGTCTTTAGAGTCCACGTCCAGATACACCACCAGCCCTGTTGGCTTGAGGTGCTGCATGGAGCGAGTGTGGAGAGGGTTGGACCCAGTCAGAGAGATGACACTTCCGGTGGTAGAAAGGTTGCACAAAGCCTCCCCTTCCTCCTCTAGGAACCGTTTGCCTCCAACTTGCGCCAGCTTGTCAGCCACTGGCATTTTCCATGTGACCTCGAGGACATTGTCATCTACGTCAATAACAGGTCTTCCTAATTTGTTAGCCAATACTCTGCCGACAGATGTCTTTCCTGCTCCAGGTGGGCCCATGAGAATAATGTTCTGGTCTCCTAACCCTGACGCTTTGGTACACTGCCATGATCTGGATGTAAAGAGACAGCCCAAATGTGATAGAAGAGATGTCTGGGGTGTGTGCCTTGTGGCTCTCCACATACAAACCTTCATAAACATTTGTATAGCTTGGCAATGTGATGTTGGGACCATTTTGATGTTGTTTCCTTCATAAGATCTGTTAGGAAGGTTGGAAAGTCATGTTACTTTAATATGTGGATATCGAAATCATATATTTTGTCATTTACTTAGTGAGCCTGTTCAGACAGGCTCTGTTAAGAGAAAATTGCGTAGTCAACAAATTCATCGACATGTTTCCTAACAAATGAGGCAACCCCATTTTTACAGAAAATACAATATATTTTACCTTGGTTATGAAAATGATTGTGTTCTAATATACCATGCATGAGAAGTTTCATACGACTCAAGGAGATTGTACCATGTGTGTAAACATGGAAGAACGCGGATCAGCTACGGCTCGGTAGATAGGACAAACTTAGTTGACACGCAAAACCAGATGGGAGGGGGAAAGTACTTTGTGTGTTTAACGTTGTGTCGTGAAATGAAATTATCTGTAATAGTTTCACGCAACATAGTAAATCCAATGAATGTGAGAAAGTGCGGAACAATATGTATTCCAAGACATCAAACATATTCGACTTAAAAAGTATTTCCCATCAGTTGCTAAGCAACTGTATCCTGGGCTGTGTTGTCAAACAAAACATTCCAGCAGCCATTCCTTGTTTTTTTGGTCATTCTAAAGTAGGCCTAGCTAGCTAATCAGCTAGCTAGTTTCGTGTGTTTTTTCTTTTTCCGTCGCATATATTTGTAATCAAAATGACAACCACGATGTATCCACCAGAGAGCATATACAACCTCATTCCAAGAGAGGAAGTGAAAATAGAAAAGCAACCAAGGTATTGTAGGCCTAATGACTGCACCATTCAAACATCTACAGTACAGTAACAATACAGCTGCCTGGCAAACACAAGTTTTCCTTAACTTTCATGGTTTCAAGTAGTTTGCACAGTTAATAGGTCAATGTGTGTAAGCTTTGCCTCTCTAGCTCTGTTTAGCCATGTTTGGCACTTGTTACGAAGCTCATTGAATGGATGTCTTGAATGGGAGTTTGTCATGGCATATTTCTTTAACGCATTGTACGATTTTCATCCACTTTCTTCTAGATATATGTCAATGTTTAGGTCACAAGTTAAGCAGGAGAGGATGCAAAATAAGACCACCAACAAGACCATGGGACCAGCTAAAGTAGACGTGCCATCTCCGGAGAAATACCTGCTTAAGCACTCTAAGGAACTCAAACACCCTGAGAGTAGGCGACAGCTTCAACAGCACCTCTAAATCTTCTTCTACCATCTTAGTTTAAACGCTGTTTCGTTTCATTGTTGATCTTTTTTTCCACCCTCCTCAGCACAACGTCCGACCAATAAGGGCACCACGACTGTGAAGAAACCACGGGTGCCTAGCAAGTCTGAACAACCTCTTATGGGCATTCGTACGAACAAGAACTTCATCAAAACCAACGCCGTCGAAAGCATCATGTCCGTGCCGAGGAAACCCCAGCCCATTTACGCTGACACCAAAAGTGGAGACAAGCAGCTTCTAGAGAATTCTGGCCTTGTTCCAAAGTACATCAAGAAGAAGGTACATCGCAAACTGCTGTTGCATTGTGTGTCCAGTAGGTGGTGACGTGAGCCTGGAGCTGGGGGTGGGGAATCCTCTTTTGCCAACAGCCTGTATCTTGGAGTGGAGCTAAATGAACTCTCGGGTTTCTAGGACTATGGAGAGACTCCTGAGTACCTTCTGCAGCGCAGAGAGGAGGTGAAGAGGGCTCAGGAGGAGTACGACAACTATGTGAAGGAGAGAATGAAGCAGGGAGCCATGAAGCAGCTCTCGGATGATGAGAGATATAGTATCCTTCTGGTAAATCCTCAAAGGCCCCCATTTACATCCTACCATGTCTCTACATCCTGTACATATAGGTAGTCTTGTCATGATAAAAAAAAAAGAATGGGCTGAAATTTATCAGCATCCAGTCAGTTACAGTCCATAAACCTTTTTTGTGTCAATAAACCTATCGTACCGCAGGCTTATGTGCAAACTTTGACTTGTGGACATAAGATTGTTTCTTTGCATAACTGGTGAGCTTTTCCTGTGCCATGACTACAGTAGGTAATTAACAGGGCCTCTTTGATCACTATGTTGCCTTAGGGCCTGAAGAAGAACTGGGAGGAGCTGCACCATCAGTACCAGGGCCTCTCGGTTGTCACAGACACCACCCCCAAGAAGTACCGCAAGGAGCGCCTCGAGTTGGAGATGAAGCAGCTGGAGAGAGACATCGACATGATTGAGAGATACAAGACTATCTACATCGCCAACAATTAAGAACGATCTTTTCCTACCGCTATGATTTGATGAGCTCGAACAATGTCAGCTGACTTTAAATGTAGAAGAAGAAGAAAAAAAACGTCCTCAGCAAGCTGTGAAAGTGTAATTTTGTCGGTAAATCTCTTTCCACACCCATCTTCATTTGTGCAGTAGCAAAAAAATAAATAAACTTGAATTTCTCTATTGCAAGTGTTGTTTATAGCGGTCTATTTTTTAAATAAACGAATTCATACAAATTCAACCTTGAATAGCCTAATAACCTGACTAGATGTAGGCCTACGCATGTTTACATAGCCATTTAGCTGTTTTTCTTCAAACACAATCATTACAGCTATACTTCCAGCTATACTTAATGTTAAACATGGACATATCTTTTTTCGTTCATCACACAAGTTACTAAGACTTAGTCGGAGAGAAATCACATGCTGATAATTAGATGTCCCCCGTTGAATTTCCAGTTGTGTAAGTCGTTGTCCAATTACAAGGAATGCAAGTGAGACACAACAAGCTCTGTGGTCAGGCAAATAACTTCGGCATGACCAAGACTTGCAAGTCTCCCTGTTGGTGTGTGGGGTGTGTGTGTGTATATGTGTTGTATACGTTTTTCATGACACGGACTTTGACTACTGATTCACAATCTTCATTACGGCAGTGCAAAATCTCTAACGGTTCCACAGTGGCCTTAGCCTGTAAACTGCATAAGCTTGTAAACGCAGAAGACAATGGCCCAATGCTTTCTACCAACCAGCACAGAGAGCGACCATCGACGCATGGAAGCAGGAATTGTGGTAAACAGTTTTAAAGTTTCCTGTTTTGTAAAAACATCATTTTAGGGACGACTGTTTTCTTTTGCGATAGATCTGTTCTGATGATGGATCGGTTGACCGTCATGCAGCCTTGTTTGTAAGCCTTTTACGTATGTTTCAGATAAAAGATGACTGGTCTGGATACAGCCTTGACCTGTTCACATATCCAGAGCATTACCACGAGGACATCGAGAGCGTCTACATTCCACACGGGGTTATCATGGACAGGTAGCCTGCTCTTACACCGAAGTGAATCTGGGAATTCGTTCATTCATTAGAAAGCGATTTTAAAAAGACTGACAACAGCCTTGCCCCCAACTAAAATAGTTATCGCACTAGTTTAGTCAGTCACAAGCAAGTTCTAAACAGAAAGTAAAACGTTTTCTGAACTTTTTAATCTGTAGAATCATGTTTTTTTATAGTGACTTTATACTGTTTTTCTCCCGCTGAGTGGTCACCGAGTAATCAGACTACTTTTTCAGTCCATTTGGGAAGGAATGTCAGTGGCTAATAAACCAGGCATGGTCAATTAAGCCCATATCCACTCGCTAACGACCACTGGACAGGACTTGAAGGACTTGCTATTGAGTATAATGGCTCTCTATAGGCCAATAGGCCATAAATATACCGCACAGTTTAGCTGTATCCCCATTGTAATAGCAGAGTAATCATCTCTCTCGTCATACCCTTATATCATATCGAAATCTGCTCAGGTTTTAATTACATTAGAAGGTGTATCTGATGTTCCTTTCTGTAGTGAACTGAAGATCAGTTTCATGTGACCTAGATTAGATTCCAGTCCACATGCTGTACACACATGCATAGATAATTTCCCGGGGATGTTTATTGTCATTTCGTCCCATAGGATCGAACGCCTAGCCCGCCACATCATGGATGACATTGGGGACCATGACATTGTGGTGTTGTGTGTTCTGAAGGGAGGATACAAGTTCTGCTCAGATCTGGTGGAGTTCATCAAGGTGCTCAGCCGCAACTCCAACAAGCACCTGGAGACCAGGGTGGAGTTCATCAGGCTGAAGAGCTACCTGGTAAGTTAACAAGATTCAGTTCTTAAACTAGAAAAAAAAGATAATAGAAAATACACTCATGTACAATCATACATTGTCAAATAAATCATGTCACAACACAACGAGATTGGGTGTCACAAAACGTTCAATGCTCTTACGCAAGTAGATGACATCATCTGGTTGAGTGTTTATTACAGTGTGTGAGTCCACACTTCTCTAGAACAATGGTGGCTCAGAGAGATAAGAGACCGGCTCCCACCCGCGGAGTACCGAGATCGAATCCCTGCTGACCACTAATTCATCTTGTTTATTTTTGATCTGTTTTGGTATTCATTACAAAAGCATTGTGCTGTTATGACAATCTTTACCGACAGTCGCAAATAGTGTTTATTTCCTTCACAGAAATAATGCAGGTATTTCCATTGTCATCAACGTGAAAGTATTGATCATCATTGAGCTGGAAGCTGGGTTTGATTGAGGTGTTTAGCTTCGTGACATGTTCCCAGAGCTGTGGGACATCCTCTTATCGGCAGCAACACTGGATGGTTCTTAACGCCGATATGTGCAATGCTTTGTCCTGCGAGTGTCACTGTTGCGCAGATGATGTTGCGGAGCCGCATACAGGGGCATCTTAAGGACAGTTAGTCCTTGTTACACTGTGTTACAGCTGTTAGCAGGGCAGCGAGGTGTGATACATACTGTCGTTTACTGTTTTGTACGACCATCAAAGCAGCAACATATTTATATAAATGTACTTCAAGAGACAAGTCTACAAAACACAAATTTTTTCCTACCGAAGGTCGATTGTAGATAAGCGAGATATCAGACTGTGTTTTGTTTCTTTTGCCGTGTGAGGAAGTGCTTGACCGGAACATCTCTCTCTGCGCCTCATCGTTTAGACTGACGGTTGTTCTAATCCTTATGCAGCTTTCTGCTGCATAGCCAGTCTGTATGTCTGGGTAGTCTGTCTGCAGACGTCCACGTGAGGTTAGGGTCATCTCAAGCCCTCTGTGTCCCACAACTCTGACCACCACGGGACTCCATGCTGGTGGTGGGCCAGTCTGATTGGTTGTGTTGGGGTCACGTGACCCCAGGCTTCTTTATCTTTCTGACCGCTGTTGTCCCGGAGAGCATTCAGTCAGGGTCCTCGGTCAGAGACCTTGACCTTTGACCTTGGCAGACCCACATGCACACATTCGGTCACGTGCATCTCAATCTGTTATGTTCGCGTTTTCAGAATGACCAATCAACAGAGGACCTGCACATTATAGGAAGTCAAGATCTGTCTGTGCTTCGAGGGAAGGTAAGCGCCCAAGTCTAATCATGTCCAGCTAAAGCTTTGAAAGTCACAGACTATACAAACATGGTGAGTTATATTGATTGTGTGATGCTATTCATTACGAACGCATCATTTCTAGTCAGGGTGCAGTTATTCTTGCTGGTTACGGGTGAGTGTCCAAGTGATAGAGGCTGTTTCAAGATCTGATGTCATGGAAATCATGATCAACTGTAACAAACCAAACTTCCTCTGAGGGTTTGGGTGAGTCTTCGGTGCTGGACAGGTGGGCTTCTGTGAAGTCTTCTGTCTTATTGCTTGTAAAAAGGACTTATACATGGAGATACATTGCTCTGATTTGATGGTGGAGAAGCCTCCTGACCACCAGAGGGCTCTGTCCGTTGTCTTTGATCTCTGAACACTTAGTTCATGTTGGGAAGGAAGCTGCAGTTGAAGCTGCACTTCAGCTGACATTGGTAGTGTAGACTGGATTACTGATGACAAGTAGTTGAAAGTTGGCAAGAAGTTGAAGTCTGTTTTTCTTCATGAAAGTGAATAAGACTTCACACTGTACTTCATTTCTGAGGAGAGAGGAGAACCTGCAAGGCAGATTCACAGCCTTTTTGAGTCATTTCGAAGAGGTTGCAGGGGCATGCATTTTTTTGTCTTGATGGGTCATTTTGCACAAAGACAGTGGTCACTGTTTTATGGGTGCACGCAGCTAAACTTGTAACCTGAATTGTGGCCCCCTTCTGGATACTATGAGTCTCTACAATCTGGAGTCAATAGAGGACACTGCCAGTATTACAAGGAATCAGCTCTCTTGACAGAACTATTCTTTCAAAAAGCAAAATACTGCAGAATTTCTCTCTCTTTCTGTCTCGTTGACTCTTTCTTGTTCCTCTCTCCTGCTCTCTCACTCTTCACTTTCCTGGCAAATACAATCTATCAGTCCCAATCATTACCCAAGGTCATCGTAGAGGGCCGTTCGTTCAGGAGGGTTTATCACCACAGGGTTGTGTTGATAGTGGCAAGGGTGGTGTATTCTATCCTTATTGTAAAGCCCAGCTGTATGGTGTCGACAGACAGACAGCAGACTTATCACCAATCTCCAGCAGTGGTGCTATCCCAAAGACCTAGACTGAAAAACCATTTGGAGTGCAGCTTTCCAACTCCACAACGTCATAGCGGAAAGTTGTGGAGTGTTAGGTTGGAATTTAGTGAGTGTGCGATGTGGGGGAGGTCGGAGCACTGTGCTGAGGGACCATTCAGATGATTTGATTGGCTGGAATTCTCTGCATGTGGGCATGTTGGCACATTCCAGTCGGCTCTCCCCTCCCACCAGAAGGGAGGCCCTTCCAGGTAAGGATTCGTCAGATGTAGGACAAGGGTAGAACAATACAAAGCCTGATATGGGGGGGGGGGGGGGGGGTTAATGGATGTGGGTTAGAGGAAGAAAAGGCTAATCTTGTGTCAGCATCAGAAATGATACAGTAGTTCATTGTTTTGTAGTCCACAGATCTGTGGATTTGTAGTCCCTGCTGTGATGCCCATGTAGAGGAGGTTGTGCTTGTGACTGGCTGTGAGAGATGCAGCACAGGTATGCAGCAGAGCTGCTTAGCTGTGCCCATGGTGGCTCCTCCTCCTCAGGATTGCTCCACTGTGTTACGCAACACAGATCAGGTGGGAGCCCAGTGAGGTCCAGGACATCTGGCCGTCTGCCCGCATTCTCTTCGAGCCGCAGCCTCGAACCATAGATACTCTGAAGCGGTCCCACAAAGACACCCTTACAGCCAGTCTTAGTGTCAAGCCTGTTGTTTGAATCAGTTCACCAAAGAAAGTGTGCAACACCAAGACCCTTAGCTGCAACTTTGGACTCACTGTACACTACAGACAATCCTACATTATGAGGCTGCACAATGATGGGCTTGTGTACTGTATCTCTTAACGCTGCAGTTTGAAGCAGAAATGTCACCATGGTTACAGTCTAACTAAGTCTAAGTGTCAGTCCTAGCAAGAAATCAGCCAGGCCTTCTTCTTGTGTCGCTGAGGGTTGAACTAAAATGGTTTCTCTTTTCTTCTCCCATGTCCCTGAAGAATGTGCTGATTGTGGAGGTAAGCGTCAATATCCAGTCATGTTTGCAACAACTTGGCATCCTGTTGGATACAATGACATCGTGGAAGCGCAACATTTGATCTCGTTAAAGTTCAAACTTTGTTTCCTAAGTTTGATAGTAGATTTTCATCCACATTGTTTTTGTTTATGGACAAACTGAGAACAGAATCTCCCAATACTGACCACAGCTCTTTAGCAGTCTTTCTGTCTTGAAAACAAAAGGGAGAAGAGGAGGTATTTCCTCTGCAAGATCAAGTTTCAGATGGGAAAGTTTCCAGACTGAAGTCATCCATGTGTAAACACTATATCACATCAGAGCTGTCAGGGTTACTGTGACTCTCAGTGGAAACAGCATTGCAGATCACATCAACAGTAGAGTCGTGGCTTCATGTAACATACACTCACACACACACACACACACCTACTGCCCCCCCCTCATCCCACATACACACACACACGCCATTATGTTAGGCAACGCAACATAATATGTCAATGATAAACCAACCGACCTCTTGATATGCTTTGTAGTACTGTGGTTCTCATATCCCTGCCGCCTGATAAAACGTTAAACATCCACATGGTTCTTCTTCTCCCCTCAGGCTATAGTCGACACAGGAAAGACCATGAAGGCTCTTCTGAAACATGTGGAGACTTTTGAACCCAAGATGGTCAAGGTTACGGGGTGAGTGGCACAGGCTCTGCACGGGGGAAATGCCAAAGCTGTTACAGCCGTTTGAAAATGACGTCCCTCTTCCTGTCTGGACAGCCAGTCAGTTCTGTTCCTCAGACTGTAGAGGTCTTGTCTCCGTGCGTGCTGACTATAGACATGGTATGAGCGAGGGCTGTTGGGGAAGATGTGCTATTTTCTAGTTCTAGTGCATTTCGATTCCTTACCTAGCGATTTACTTAACCATAAAGTGATATTTCTCAAATATCTTGCATGAGCTTTATTGCTGTCAGGTCATGTTTAATGCAAATCTAATCAAATTGTCCATGATCTGTCTTGTAAAAGATGTGCCCAGTAGCTAATGTTTGTACTGTGATACTGTGTGTTCTGTTTCAGCTTGCTGGTGAAAAGGGTATCTAAAGTAGTTGGGTGCCTCCCTGACTGTACGTACCTCTATCTGACTTGTCCCCCCTCCACACCCTGTTCAGCCATGTTTGTCTCGCAGCCATAATCAATGTCTGCCACTCGTCCGACAATTGACATGTTAACCTATTTTCATTGGTCGAGTGGTCCATACAGTAATATCAGACGATGCTGATAATGCTGTAGTTGACTAGCTTGGATGTGAGGTATTCTTTTACCCTAAAACATGCGTGTGTATAGAAGACCCTATTCAACCTCTTCAAAATTTACCAGCGTTTTATAAATCCTTCAGACTATGTCTACCTCGTTGACAAATGCACATTCTGATTATTCTGTATCTTCCTCAACAGATGTGGGATTTGAGATCCCCAACCGTTTCGTCGTGGGCTACGCGTTAGACTACAACGAATATTTCCGTGACCTGAACGTAAGGCCAGAGCTCAATTTATCACCTTACCTATGCAGTGACCTTTACATGACAGTCTGGAGGAGATGAAAGAGGTTGGAGAAAGAACTCAAAGTAAACATCAGTAGATTAAAAGGACACCTCTTACCTTTGAAATGCAACTACCCCTACAGGCACTCTTGTAAGGGGAGATTGGTGTGCAGGGGCAAATCAACATCGCACACTTTAATGGACAGTGCCGTACAGCTTAAAAAGTGTAGGACCATGTAATTGTGTGTATACGTTTTGAAATACCTGTCTATTCTTCCAGACTAGCACCGTGTCTCATGCCAACACTCCTAGCATTTTAAATTGAGTTAGTGCATTCTTATGTGAAATTTACCGTTCTTATCTCTGTGTGGACCTTTCCACTAGTCGGTATCCAATTTATGAGATCCAATGTGCTCCAAACCAGATGCACGAGTGTGTATGTTTGTTTTTGTGTCATGATGTTGACTTCCATAAAACCTTTTGGGGTATGTCTGGGTTAGGATCAGCACGTTATGTGAATTGACCCCCCCCCCTTTTCCAATCTATCAGATTGTAGATTGCACATTTCAAATATAGATGACAAACATCTGTTTCAACAGTTGAAAGATATTAATGTTACGAAAGGATCCTCACTTGCATGCTGCTTTACAACACCAGAGTCCAGTCTACCTGCCAACTACGCACAGGCCAAACCAAAACACGTTTGCTGCCACATTATTCATTTCTAATGTGTAAAGATAAGGACAGAAAAAAAGATGTGGAGTTGTGAGGGCATACTGCCAGGGAGAACAGGTTCCTTTCGAGGAAACGGTGAAATACAAGGTGACTCTTGACTGGGAAACATGTGACCTAACATTCCAACATCCCCCCCTCCCTCATAGATCTGCAGTCAGGGGTGGTGTTGGTGGTGGTTGTGGGGAGGTTCCTCACCACAATATTTCAACACCACATCAGATAAGGAAGCTTGGGTGAACAAATGTACAGCCTGCAGACTAGAGGGATGAAAACATATTTCTGTGATGTTCCATAAACTAGAAGAACGGTCTCGCTTGACTCGTTGAACATCTGATTGACAAGCTCTCCTCCCCTCTCTTCCATCCCTGCTATCTGCTCCCTCCAGCACCTCTGTGTCATCAGTGAGAAGGGAAAGGCCAAGTACAAGGTCTGAGCTGTCCAGAACACCAAACTCCTCAACGCAACCGACGTGACATAACACCTGAGTCTTCCAAGTCGTACAAGTGTCCTGAGTTTTTCGTTGATTGTATGTTTATAAGTACCAATTATTATTTGATTTCTATGCGACAAATCATACCCTGTTACCTCTTTTGGTCTATTAGTTGGTTTGCTCTTTGGTTGACTTCAGTTTTTCATGCTTTTAGCTTTGTGATACTGCTGTGGCTTATTAAATACATTGTGAAATCCCTAATGTGCTTTTAAATCAAAGGGAAATGGAACATGGTTGATTCGTATTCTTTCAATCCTATGTCAACTTAACTTGAAATACTGCTGGGACCTTGATCTCCAGGGGTGTGTGTGATGAAGTACACAGGAAGGCGGGGTGTATGTATCTGAGGAGTTTGACCATAGAACAGAGTGTTCCTGCCCGGAGAGAGAGAGAGACAGAAAGGAACACCACAAAAGAGCCGTATGTTCAGCCCGAGACTCTCCTGCTACCTCCCCCTCCGTGAGCAGCTCAGGGAATGAAGCAGCACCCCACTTTTACCCCAGATTTGTTTTGCTTGGCATGGGGACTCTTGGTCATT
The DNA here is from genome assembly GCA_036571765.1 of Plecoglossus altivelis. Classification (NCBI taxonomy): domain Eukaryota; kingdom Metazoa; phylum Chordata; class Actinopteri; order Osmeriformes; family Plecoglossidae; genus Plecoglossus; species Plecoglossus altivelis. The sequence goes on along the minus strand of BROE01000024.1, from coordinate 4,405,371 downwards.
CTGCAATAGATTGTTTGTTCACCAACTCATTGTAAACAATTTCAGACCTGAAGGCTAGACTGCAAGAGCGCAAACACAAAAAGAGCCTTTTAATCTTGCGTCAGATCCCTCCCTGCAGATAGTCTTCACCCCCTCTACTTTGGGTGGCTCCGACGCAAGCAGGGTTGTGTTCCGTTCGTCTGTCGACGCCCTCGTGACCAACTCAGCGGGGGAGACGGACGAGGTGGAGAGGAGAGACCGGATTTTCAACAGCGCCCCCTGTTGTCCCGGAAACAGGAGTGGGCGCCAGCCTGGCACTGGGTTGTCATGGCTACGTCCATCTGTCACCCTGTCCTGGCTCCTTCTGTCTGCTGCCGTTCTCTTGTTGTGCCCGTTGAGGATTAGTTCATATTGTCTTTCATACTTTGCAAAAACCCCAGAGTCTGCATATGTTGTTTGGTTGTTACTGTAAGCTGTGGAAAAACAGGTTTTACAAAGACATCTTTGTATAGTCATATATAATGCTTTTATATACCCACACACGTGCACACACACACACAATCTCTCAAGGGCTGTGTTGTCTCTGGGTGACTAAACATCAATTGTGCGTGGCACCGGACTGTGCTTCTCTCCCATGCTTCACTTCTCTCAGCACGCACTTGGAGAGCGTTGCCATGCGGTTACACACACTTTCCTCTTAATTACCTAACAATCTAAACAACTTCTACACAAACGTACACTCACACACTCTTTTGTTCAGTAAGAAAGTAAGAAGTCTCTCGGGAGAGGTCTTGAGGTTGAACGTAAACAGGGTTCTGAAATAGGTTGAACTCCCTGGTGACCTGTTGTTACTAGAGCACGTCTCTGGGTCCGCACACTCCCAGACAGAGATGGGGAGACAACGTGGACGATTGTGTTTACTTTTCAAGCAGTACTTAGAAGTCTGAAGTGTTCCTCTCCTCTCTTTACCCTTCAACCTCTTCACCTCCGGGCCCGAGGTGACGCCCCATTAGCAGGTCTTGTCTGCCTGTGGTGTGACTGTTGACATAACTGAGCCTGAAAACAAAAGCCCCACCCGGGAAGCAGTATGTTGTTGTAAAAGTTCCCTGACTTAAGACAAATAGTGCTGGAAGGATACAGGAATCCAGTAGATCACAGAGGGAACGCAACGGATTTACCTGCAGTCACGACCCTCTCATCTGGTTGGGTAAACCAGCCACTGTTTAGGTTGACATCTGGCGAAGAGCCGCAGCAACGTAGACAAAATCATAACGTCGCCCTGACAACACACCATCTTTTAGGAGCGGCCTCATCTATAGGCTTGGATTGGCAGGAGGGACGAAGGAGTGAAACCGCCCCTCCCTCCCCCACACTCCCCGAGAAAGAAGGCATTCTAGAATAGCTATCCATGTGGCAGGAGCCACAATGATGCCCATTGTGCCATCAGCTGAAGCTCCCTGTCCCCCTTTTATCCTACATCAGCACTTGGGGACGCTTAACTTACCTGCAGCGCCAGGTACCTCTCCACAGCACCCTGGGAATCTGCCCGCCATTGTCCCTCACCTTGAAGCCAGATCTGGGGGAGGGCGGAAGGGACAAAAAGCCGTTCAAGGTTCTCAGGCCGTGGCTTTGTAGCGCTCCTTTAAGGGAACTGTGTCCGGGGCCAGAACAGAGGAACTGGGCTACAGGTGAACTGAGCAGAGAACAAAAGGAACAAAACGGGAATTGTGCCTTTGAATGGCCTCGCATGTATTCACTTGACATACGAAGCCGCCGCTTCAACAGTGCGTTGGGATTCGATTTCAGCTCACCAGGACAACAGATGAAAACGTGTTTACTCCCCAAAAGCATTGTGCTTTTGTTGTTACCATTGAGAGTGGGCCACCTTAACGCCACGGTTCTATCTTTTCATGCTGCCAGATCGCCATGTCAACTCTCCAAATCTCACATTCCTTCGAAAAGACCCGTCTATCATTCGAACCTCGATGACTGAGGTTATCTCTTCGTGCTTGGCGTTTTCCTGTGTTTCACAACAGACCCGAGGAGTGGACATATCTACCACCTCAATCTCCTCTCTCCGACTGACTTTTTCATGATTCCCAAAGTTAAAACAACAACCTAGTTCTTGATTTGTACCTGCCACCTCATTTCAATTGCTGCCCTGGCTTATACAAAACCATAACTCTGCAAAATCTACCAGACCCATTCAGATACAGTGAGATCCACAAATATGCAGTCTAAATGTTCTCTTTCTGTCTCTGTCTCCTGTACATCATGTTCCAGTAGATGCTACCCTGCCAGAAGGCCTGATACATTGGCTGATGTTGGGTGTCATCCAATTACACCACTCAGCCATATTAATGTTCTCTTATACAACCTTTACATTGGTTGAACATTCTGTATCTTGTTGTACAAATGTACCTCAAATACTTTCACCCATTTACAAAGTGGTATTCGATATTTAAACGTTTTAGATACAGCTAAGCCTTTCAGGTAATGAAGAGTAATCTGACTGCGATCTACCTTGGGAAGGACTCTTTCTCACACTTGGCAAAGTTTGCGTGCTGTAATGTGGATCCCCTCGTCTCCATGGCATGCTTTGCTATTCAATCTCTCAGAATCTCCACCTGGCTTAAATACACCGCCACTTCGTTTGGAACTTCACGTGATCCTCTAATCCAGCCAAACATTCGCTTCCATCCATAATCTATGTCCTCCTGACTATTGGAGTCACTCTGACTCCGCAAGACCAGGACTACAGACGCACCGTTTGAAGCGACAGTAAAATCATGAGGCGTCACCTAAAAAATACAACTGTACTGTCAAAACACACTGGTTCAATTAGAGTAGATTAAATTAAATTTGCACGACAGCGCCAAAATACGGATGTGCAAAACAAGGCAAGACATTTTATTTACGACTAAATCCCACGAAACCAAAATACCACAATTTATCAGTTGGATCCCGCAGACTGCAGTAAAACATATTTTATTGAGATGTGTTTATTTCAGTGCTTCTTGTGTGCTTTACTCACATCTCTTTCATCTAGAAGATCAGTTTATACAGATTTAACATCTGATTCCGTAGTGTAATGAGCTAACAGGAAGAGATGCAGCCAGCCTGTGTTGTTTGGAAGAAGGCCCCTCAAAACAACATTGTTTTTCTTTGTGTTAGCCAGTTTAATTTTATTGCTTGTCTGTGATCTCACTTATGGAGATGGAAAACTACTTTCTGTATGAAATATCTATCTGTCTGTCTGTCTGTCAGCAAACCTATCTTTTTTTTGACCAATAAGTTTGCCCCAAATATTACTTTGTAAAACGACATAAACCAGTTGGCATACTGGTGCAACACATAAGCATTAGGGGCTCTGTGCATTGTCAATTGATGTATTAATTAATTGATAAGAAAACGCACAAAAAACGATTTTTCGACTTTGTTCACAGAGACTACCCTAAGAAAAAGCTAAATGCTACATTGTTTGGGAGCTTTAGACAATAGATTCTCTCAATAGCTGGCGAGCCCTCACAACAAAACGGGTCAAAAGAGTCCCCTCTATTGTCCCCTCGTCTATTGTGCTGTTGGAGTGGCCAGCAAACAGGACACTGCCTGCCTTTGTGTCTGTCTAGATCAGCTGTGTTGCATTTTCCCTGCACCGTAGAGTTCCATGTGTCTGCCATGCCCTTCGTGTCACAATAAAAAAGTACAGTAAATATACAGTTAAAGACCAGACGGTCCGGTGTAAGGTCGCACAGGCATTTTATTCCAGAGGACTACATCTGAGCATTTCAAAAACGACATTAAAGTCGCCAATAGAAATAGACATGGCTGATAATGTACTTGTTACTTGTATGTGCCGTTAGTTACTGACATACAGACATATGTATTCGCATAGGTTTTGGCAGACTTTAATAGAAAAGTTAGTCCCCTAAGGATGTATGTCCTTACTACTAACCCACACATTCCGTTTATAATTTATCTTCATTCAGCAAACATTGGAGATGATTTAAAGATTTAAAGCTTAAAATAAAACTCGTCTGGCATATTTCATTTTAAACAAACATCATGTCATATTTTTGCACCAGTTTGACCATTATACCTTCATATTTGTGTAAGGACGCGTCCTGTTGGCTGGGGTTTAAAAATACGCATTTCAATGGATGAATGTGATTGGATGATCGCCCCGAGGGCCAGCAAAGGGGCGGTGTTTCAAGAGAATCGGAGATTTGTCAATCTCACAATCCAGTTTGTCGCGCCGCCAACAAGGATAGTGGGCATACGGTACAATAGTTTTTGATTGGATTCCGTCAACAAATGTGGAAGAAAGACTTCAATTTTCACGGAAATACATGAAGAGCAGCCATAATATTGATCGACATCGATTGGAAAGGATGTATAGTAATGGGCGTTTACCATGTTTCCAGTGTATTTTTCCTAACAGGTAGCTGCCAGTGTGTGGCTCTAAGAAGAGAAAAAGCCAGTTTGAGCGACGTATGTGTTTGGTCTGCGTCAGCCTGTCTTTTTGCTTTTTAACCGACTTGGCCTCTTAGAGATCTGAAATACTCTCACGATTCCAAAAGTCGTGATAAAAAACGTGGACTATGTGTTATTTTCCGGAGTTACTGAATTAATAACAGGTAGGTTTTTTGTGGCGCTCTTTGCGACAGCGTGCCATCCGTTCTTCGCAACGTTTCAGGCATAGCTACTTGCATGCAGTGTAATGAATGGGTTTAGTTACAAGTGCGTTCATGATTTCAGTTTGAAGTGACAGCCCAAATTGTAAGGGTTTGCTGTGTATGACGTTTTATTTGAGGTGACTTGTCCATTGTCCTTTTGCGTACACAACCTTTTTCAATGTTGTTTTTATGGTTTGTGGCCCATGGTCGCAGCTTGCGCTCCCGCTTGTCATTAATCCCATCCAAGCGCTCAGTCAAACGTCAGCTATTATCTTAGGCCTTTTTTTTGCACGTCCAGAATTGAGCACACGTTGGAAAAGGAAGGCCCATGTCATCTTGTTTACTTGTGTCCCAGCGTGGACAATTAAGAACAGGCTTAGAGTAGGAACTTGTCTGTTGGATTAGTTCAAAGTGACAACCCCATCCGTGCACCGTGCTGCTTTCGGGGCCACTACTTTGTACGATAACACTATACACACTATACAACTGTAATTAAGTAGGCTTACACGAATTCACCGTTCGGGATTGGGATGTGCTGTGTGTCTAAACACAAGTAGGGAGGCTGTCATAAACAGTCGCTTGTTTAGGACACGTGTGAATGACGTGCCTTACGGTGACATTCTTTTAATTGGACTGCGCGTGTTTGATTTCAGTGTTCCCGGGCCGGTGGATATGAAGGAGGAGGACAGGGTGGATTAAATAAATCCCTTCCATTTCTACCACTCATCTTGACGGAGCATCGCTTGGTTTTGTAACTCTCCTCCCCATCTCAATGTGGGCTCGGAAGGACTTTAACCACTGTGGTTTGAAATGAAATAATGGCGACACGTTCGACTGATTCACCGCAAGACAATGAAGAGGACAAAAACAAGAAGCAAAACAAAGCATCTCCGGTTTGTGAGGTAAAATTCGGGCTCTAATTCTACTCTTGACTGTTGGTTGAGCTGTTTGTGTTTTGTCTTGCTATTAGACTAGACAGGGGGGGAGGCAGTGTGTGCTGAAGCTAGCAAACCTCAGCCGCTTACTCCGACTGTACCGCTTGTGTGTGACTAACAAGAATTGGGCAATGGTGTTTCAAAAAGTGTCGTTTGAAATAATGTGTAGCCTATCAGATGTGACGCTAGTACAACTTGGCGAGAGGAATTTGCCGTGTAAGTTTGTGAAACTTCTGTGGTCACCGCAACGAACGCATCCCATCATGACAAAGTTGCCGGCTGCCTGAGGAAAACTTCTGACTCAGACTATTACAGTAAGCCGTTTGATTGCGCCTGCAATCCTCCCCAACTGCTCTCTGAGAGAAATCATGAGGTCGAAGCTGTCTGACCATGATTTATGTTCACGAAGAGATCCCTTCTGAGAGTGTGTCCTGCTCTCTTAGTGAGCTTAGAAGAGCCAGGCAGAGTAAGCATGAACACTCACAACTGACAGTGTGCCAGCTTGAGGGGTGACTGAGTTCATTTCATGCCGTTTGAGTGCAAACAAAATGAAATATGTCATTTGGCTGATCAAATCTCACTGGTCTTTTCTGTTCTGGTTGTCAGATAAATACCATGTTCTGGAACTCATGTCCGACACACACTCACGCGCACACACACTACATGAACAGGGCAGCCTCCATGGTTACATCATCATCAAAAGCTGGCTGGATGATGCATGTCATAACAGCGTAGCAGCCACTGCATGCTGTGGATTAACCCCTCCCATGATTTGGCTGTGCTGGAGTACAGTAATCCTCTTACCAAGTCAGCACCAGAAATGGATGTCATAAATCTTTTGGGAACGTGTGTGTGTGTGTGTGTGTGTGTGTGTGTGTGTGTGTGTGTGGAGAGGCATTTATATTAGATGTCAACTGTCGTTTCTGTGGTGCGATAGTGGATCACAGAGAAAACTTGACTTTGAGTGAACGCCTAGTCACATAGGCATAATGAGCCTAAGCAGCGTTGAACAGCCCAGGTCAAGGTCACAGGAAAAAGTGAGAGGTCACATTCAAACAGTCCCTCCAGTAGTGCATTCCAAACAAAGGATGATGAGCAGTGAGCATGTCTGGGAGGAATAGGGCTGCCTAGCTGGGCTCTAGTGTGATGTCTAGGATCATCCTGCCCCAGTCACAAGCCCTCTCCTGATCTGCTCCAGCAGGTGTGGGCTCCTGGGTGGATGTTTGGGGGGTAGAAGCCCTGGAGGGGTTGGATGTGTTCAGTCAGCACAATGTGTTCTCATTTGTAGTTGTGGAGGGCTGGAGCAGCCAGGGGTGTTGTGTGTTGAAGCTTGTACACAGAGCTGTGTTTGATAGCTCGTCATCACTGGCGTCGCACCTGCCATCCCTGCTGTGGGAGTACCGCAGGTGGGTGTCTGGACGGCTTGCTCTCTCTCTCTCACACACACACGCACACATTTTCACTGGCTTCCTCTTTCTCTTTCGCACACACTTCCTTTTCCTCTCTCTCTCTGTCTCTCCCTCTCTCTGAAACACTCTCTCACGCTCTCACACACCTCTCGTCCTCAAGCCCCAGTGCTGATGGAACCCTATCCTCTTGCGTGCTAAATGAGGAGGGTTAAACCAGGGAGGGCTTGGGAGAGGGTGAGGGTGTAGTTCGGGTGCGTAGGGTCCCCTCCCTGAACCCCAGCCTGCCCCATGAGCAAAGTGATGGTAGCCACGCAGGGGTAGTTAAGACACAGCTGCTCCCAGTCATTAGGAGAAAAACGCCCCTCTCTCTTTCACGCAACACACACACACACACCACCCACCCTCCCCGGAGCCAGGCCTGGTTGCCTGGCCAGCTGAGGTCTTGCTGCTCAGTGTCTCCCTGGTGTTTCCTGTGCTGTAATGACACAACATTAGTGTTGATATCATTCAGAACGTGGACTGATCTCCTGGTGTCTCAGCCTGAACCACAAGCAGTATGAAAGAAGGATGACCAGAGCTGCTGTCTGTCTGTGAAGATAGAGCTGACTAGTTCTGCTCTAGTTCAATGTCTGCTGTCATCCTGCTTCACTCACAACCCCTCTGGCAATGTGATCACTGGCTCTCTCTTTCTGTGTGTCTGTCTCTCTCCACGTATTGATCTGATTGGAGAGCAGTAGTGTGCTGAGTGCTGTTGATGTGCTCTGCCTCCCTCTCAATAAAAGCCTAACCCTGATCTCCAAACCCCTCCCCCAGCATGCTCGAAGTTCATCGCCCTGCTGCATCACCACACGCTTTCTGGGATTCTATATTTAACCCATGCAGAGACAGACAGAGAGAGGGTGAGGGGGGGTGAATTCATCCCCCACATTTCCGCTGCACTGTCTGGTGGAAGCATGAATCTAGCTGTTGTAGTGAAACAGCATGAGTGTTTTCAGCGAGGAATGCGGCACACAGAGCCAGCTCTCTTCTGCATGTGGACTGACCATGTGACCTGTGCAGACGCTGAGGAGGGAGTTCAAAGACTCGTCCTTCTGTTTCCCCTTGCTCTGGCTGTCCCCCCTCCAACACTCACCATGCACACGGCTTTCCACCGGCGAGCGCCGCTCTCAATTAAGTCACGATGACCTCACATCTGAGAGTAGTTTTCGATTTTTCTGGCCTGTTCCTCTGGGACTGGGGCGGTGTGAAGTCATGGTAAATATCCCTCCTCCTCCCTTCCATGCCACTCCCACAGACTACAGTAACAAGCATTGAGTGGAGGGGCATAGTGCGCACATTTCGGGAGACAGACGTGTAGCCTGTCCAATCAACAGTCAGGGTACCCCTTTATGATTGGTCATGAGTATTACTGTTAAGCGATGCCCTCATGCTGGAATGATTTCACATCACTTTTAAACCTTTAGATATATTGGTTGCTATCAAGATGTGAACTTAGTGTAGGCAAATATGACAAAGAATCCTTCTCAACAGCATTGCCTACTTTGCCTTTATTCAAAGGCTAAAGCAAAGGGATTTGCTTACATTTGAAAAACAAATGTATCCTGTGTGTTCTGCTCCGTGTCCAGGCCTCAGAGCCAGACTGCTGGATAGCCAGGGTGCTGGAGTACACAACAAACGAGCCCTCCAGCTCAACTCAACTAAAAGGCACACATGCGCACACATGCACACATGCACATTCCGACCCATGCAAACAAACACACACACTCTGAACAATGAGGAAGTCATGAAAGGTGTACTCTTCTGCAAACAGACGGTCAGTGGTCTGGTGCTGACCCCTGATCCTGACCCCTGGTGCTGATCCCTGGGCCTGATCCCTGGTGCTGATCCCTGGGCCTGATCCCTGGTGCTGACCCCTGGTTCAGACCTCTGGTGTTGACCCCTGGTGTTGACCCTTTCACCCCTGTGTGTACAGCACGTGCTGTGTCATTTCTCATCTGGATCAAGTCTTTAGTGAATCATCCCCTTTTTTTTCCCTCTGGAAAATACCGGAAGGAAACCCCCATGTGGTGCCTCATAGCATGCAAGGTCACCTATTCATAGCTTGTGTGTGTGTGTCTACTATCTACCACTCATGCTCCATGCTGGTGGTTCCTCCGACCTGTGACGTCCCAAGCCCAGTGCGAATTCTCTGGTGTTTGTCCAGACTCGCCAGACACTGACAGGCATGGATGGATGGATGGATGGGGGAAGGGGGAGGTATGGAAGGTTGCGTCACCCCTCCCTCCCTCCCTCCCTCCCTCCCTCCCTCCCTCCACTGGTTCAATGTGACAGCTTCTTCTGCCATTGTGTTCCTGTCCCTCGAAGGATGGAGGGGGAGGGGGGAGGGAGGGGAGGAGAGACGGCCAGACAGGCCCAGCAGCACCAGTCTAATGCTCAGTGAGGCTGAGGTGTCTATTACATGTGCTCAGGGCATAGCTCTTCTCCCATCTCTGTCTGTCTTCTTTTTTTATCTCACTCCCTCACTCTCTCACTCTCACTCTCTCTGTCTCTCTGTCCCAAGACACAGATGCTGGAATGTGCAGCTACACTTGATGAATTTCAGATATGCTAGTTTTCTAACACTGATTGGACGAGTTAGTCTTCTAGATAGTGTTGGTTTGTCCTAGTTATTCTGTTAAAGTTTCAGCAGGGCTGCTTCAGTGCGGTGGCCTAGCTTCACCTAGTTTGTGAGTAGTAGTAGTATTGGACTTTGATAACCACAAGCTCAATATGGAGATATTGACTGTGGTATTTTATCAGCAATTTCCTGCGGTTTTTTTCCTAGACTGCTAGATTTCCCTTTAAGCACTCACACACACTTCCTGTGTGCGTGTGTGTGTGCGCGCGCATGCATTCTTTTGGCAAAGCCAGTGTGGTTTTGAATGTGGTCTTGCGTAAGAGGAGTTACCTGGTCTGGTGTTGAGCCCTGGTGTTAGGGTGGCTGTTTGAGGGCTTCTTGGCAGGAAACCGCTTTATTTCCTGTCAACGTGTCATTTCCTTTCAGTGCTGGAAATGAACAAGGGCACCGTGACGAAGGAGGGTTTTCATGAATGAACTGAGTGCCAGACCAAGCCCTGATCAGGAGAACATGTGTGTCCTCTTAGTCCTGGACAATTGTTACCGTGACCAAAAACAAACAACAAATTGTATTTAAGAAATGAATTTGACCACTAGACACTTGCATGCCATGACTGTGTGTGTGAATATTCAGATATTTGTTTGATGCTATCACTGATGTTGTTTTAATGCCAGTTTGACATGGCCATTTTATTTTGAAAGGGTTGCAATCGATTCTCGTGTGTGTGTTTATGTGTTTGTTTGTTTGTGTGTGTGTGTGTGTGTGTGTGTGTGTGTGTGTGTGTGGAGGGGGGGGCAGGGGAGGAGAACACTGAGCACTACAATCCATAAATCAGAATTGATTGGATTAAATTGGCAGGCGGAGGGTGGGTGTGGCCAGGAGTCAATGCTGGATTGGCTGAGTGTGAAGGGGAGGGTGGGGCAGAGGGCGTTTCAGCAGCTATTTCTGGATGGTATTTACCCATTTCATCATTTGCTTGTTGTTTATTCCAGCTGTTTTGGGTCCGACTGTTGACAGTGGGGGAGGAGATCAGAGGCACAGATTTGACGGGGATTAATCTCCCATATCCTCTCATGTCATTGATGAGGACGGGAGTCTATATGAAAGTGACTAGACGGCCATCTTGGTTCCCCTAAACGTAGTACTCTGTTGTAGTCTTACTACTGTAGGACTCTGTAGTAGCCCTGCCACTAGTACTGGGATGGTGGGTATAGCTTGGTGGTAAAATGGTGAGCTGCAGATGTTGAAACCCTCCCCTCTACGAGGCTTTGGATAGGAGCTTCTGCTAAAGGAAAACATTAGTGTAGTGCAGTACAGTACAGGATTAGTATTACCATCCAGCACTGCTCATAGGTAGAAGCTGGGACTGCACAGTTTACTGCAGTACAGCATGAGAGGAACACACAGTTCCTACTGCACAGTTCTAGATGGGCCAACTGTCTAACTGCCCTGGTTTGTCTTCCCTCTGACCCAACAACACCAAACCCTCTGAGTTGACTCTCACAATCCTCACTATGATTTCCTGTACCATGGATTCCTAATGTACTCTGTATTTCTGTATCCCCCCCACTCTCCACACACACAAACCTACCTTTCCTAACGTCTATTTCCTCCTATTTATGAGCCTTTGACTCTCATAGTGAAACCCAAGCCTATCTGAGTGGCTGGGTGTTGAAAGGCTGCATGTTGACAGGCAGGGTGTTGTTGCTGTGTATGTGCCTGCTGTGGTAAACAGTCTGTGGCGCTGCAGCCAGGGCGCTGCAGCCAGGGCGCTGCAGCCAGGGCGCTGCAGCCCTGCTAGTGTTACAGTTGCTGTTAGCTGTCCCTACACACGTTTGGGATCACTGAGCTTTTCCCTCAGAACAGTGGCTAGCTGACTTCCTGCGGGTCTGTAATTATGGTGTCTGCTTACACACGTCCCAGACAGGCCAAGGAACAACTGTAACAGTAAGTAGGGAGAGTAGGAAGGTGTTTTAGGTGTTTTATTTACGGCTGCTCCACCCCCCTCAGGCTCTGTGTGTGGGTGATTGGATGGAGGGTTGAATTTGGGGTCTGAGGCACATTCCGAGCACAAAGCATTCAACTTAAAATGTCGCAGGAACGTCATATCTCGTAACGTCACGATATTTTACCCTGGATGAGCAACTTCAGAGTGCTCCTCTTCCTGAGGGGAGGTATGCAAGGTTGCGTCCCTCCCTCCCTCCCTCCTGCTTAGGAAGAGAAGACTTCGTGCCGAGTCATGAAATAAGTGCGAGACGTGGAGCGTCCTGCACAGCAGTTCCAGTGCCGAGTCATTCAGCAGAGGAGCTAGCGCTGGAGGCAGCCACACATCCAGGAGCTCTTCCAGGACCCCGGCTCTGCCAGCACGGCCCCCTACACCTTTTAGAATCCTCAGCAGAAGGCGCTGTGGGGGTACGTTGGCCCCCTGAAGCAGCTAAGTGTTCGCCTTCCTCCTCCATCCTTGCCGTCGTCTGTTGAAGAGACTGCGTGCGCTTGACTCTGCAGCAAGGGGGGAGAGGGAGGGGTACCGAAGAATCTGTGTCTCCCCTTCCCTGCCTTTCATCTGCCCCGTCTTCCTCCGACGCCCCGTGGAAGCGAGCAAGGAGGCGCAGAGGGAGGAGAGGAGGAGGAGAATAGGTGGAAGAAGGATCGCAGAGAGGGACACGGTTGAAGGACAGAATAGGAATGCAGAAAGGCCAAGTGAGGGGGAGAACATTCTGGAATCTGCTTCATCATCTCCCCCTTACTCTCCTGGTCCGGTCACGGTGTCGGGTTACCACGGCCATGGCTACGGCTGTTCGTCGAGCCGAAGCAGCGCATCACATCAGAGGTCGGTAACCGTGGCAACCCCGTATCCCTGCTGCCAAAGCAACCTCAGGTCTCTGCAGTTCCAGGTGCCGGGCACCAATTTCGGGGAGATTCCCTGGGTTCCGAGCATCATGCATTATTTAGTTGGTTTTTAGCGCGTGGCGGAGGGGGACCCCCCCCCACACACACACAGCTGACAGGATGCCTGCTGGGCTCCCAGACTGGTACAGAGCCTGTCCTCCCTCCACCTGCTCCTGACCGCCCCCCTTCCTCCGCCCCCCCCTCCACCGCCGTGTCAGGACACCGGCCGTCAGCTCGGCAGGGAGGCACGCAGCCGGAGGACAGCCCCCTGGAGGTGGAGGGGGGGCGCGAGGCGTTCCCGCGGACGCAGGGCAGCATGGCGCACCTCAAGGTGCTAGACTGCGTGATCAACAACAACTGGAGCCTGATCTGTGATCTGTACTGCGCCTGGAACAACCAGGTGTGTTCCCCTATAACCTCCTGTTTGTAGAGCTGCAGTTAGTCAACACCCTCAGGATAGCATGCTGCTAATGCTAACAGTATATAAGGTTTGTGGGTGGGGTCTGTGGAAACAATGCTGTGATATAAATAATGATTGAATTATTTGGTAATACTGCTTCAGCACCCCCCTGTTCCAGCCAGCAGTCCCTGCCTGTCCTCTCCTCCTCTGGGGAGAGTTCAGGGAAGCATCCCTGTCCCAGCCTGGGTATTAATAGCAGCCTTCCTTCCCTCTGTGGGCCAGTAGGTGTGAATTCCAGGCATGGTGACCCCAGCCCATCCCTGGACCAGCAGGGGGCACAACCCGGGGCGTGGCTTGTCCTGCCTCTATGGCTGGAGGGGGGGTGGGGGGAGGAAAACCGAAGCCTCCAGTACAGTACTTGGAGTGTTTTCCACCCCTCCCTTGTATGTGTTTGTGTGTGTGTGTGTGTGTATGGCTCGGGTTGCCGTGCAACACCAGCCTGCTTCTGCCATGCCCGTTCGTGCTTGTGGTCTGAGGTGACATGTATGGACGCTGTTGTCTGGACATGCCCGCCACCAATCAGCTCCCCCCCCTCATTCTCTTCCAGCCATAGACGGCCCAGCCTCCCCTTAGCCTTCTCACTGTACGTCTTTACATTGGGCTCATTGTTCACCCCCCGCCAACCCACCTTTAATTTGACAGTGGAATTCCTGATGTGAGAAATGAAAGTGTCTCGGCTAGAGAGATGGAGAGATGCTTGGCCCTGCTCCTCCCAGCGACTCATTGAATACTAGCAGCTCTGAAACTCTGCTAGACCTGTTTCTACTGTGGCCAGGCTGGAGACGTCAGAACACCCTTTTTGTGGGCTAGCAGCTACCCTGCTCAGCAGTGGAGCTCATGAAATATTCATACACAAGCACCTGGGGAGAGGGAGAGGGAGAGGGAGGGAGAGCATTGTTTTCTCCCTTCTTTCTTTCCCCTGCTCCCTTTCCCTCCATGCCCGCTCCAGGGAGTTAGCTATCTCTTCCCAGTATCTCCGTCTGTGTCTAAGTCATGTGGCTGGTCTTCCAACTGTCACTAGTAGAGAGAGAGGGTCACCTTACTGCTTAGTGGTGCTCTGAATCTTAACACGCGGTCCTCAAAGTTCTACCGCATGCCTTGGGTTTCCTAAACTGCCCTGCAAGCTCTTCCCTGTTGTCTGTGTCGCTCCTTCCTGCCTTTGTTGTTCTCTTCTTTAACACTCGCGGGGTCTAACGGGATCGTGGCTGTGTCGGAGGGCTCGTGCTGTCAGACCCCTCGGAGATGAGAGGGATTCATAATTCATAGGTCGTCAAGCCCAGCCGCAGGGGAAAGCCAATTACGCCAGGCTCCGCCCCTCATCGGGCCGGGCCCCGGGGAATCTAACTGGCCCACCTGCTCTCTGTGTCTGAAGGGTGGGTGTGGAGGATGGGACTCCTGGGTCTTTGTCTGGAGATCTCTAGGCTGCAGCTTCAGGAGAGAGGGAGAAAGGGAGGGGAGAAAGGAAGGGGAGTGAAAGACTGTTCTCCCCCTCCCTCTGTGTGGCCACTCCCTTATGCCTCCACATTACAGAGAGGAGGGCCCAGGAAGAGAAGGGGAGAGACAGAGGGTGAAAGCTGGAGTAAGAAAGTCTGGGAGGAGGTCTGACTGAAGCTGAAAGGCAGCAAATCCCATGTGCAGTAACCACATCCATATCTCTTTCACTCTTTCTCTCTCTCGCTCTCTCTCTCACTCTCGCTCTACCTCTCTCGCTCTCTCTCTCTCACTCTCGCTCTACCTCTCTCGCTCTACCTCTCATTCTCTCTCCCTCTCTTTCTCTCTGCTCCTTTGTGGAGAGGAATTCCAGACTGCTGGCCCATACAATCACCCAGATATTAGCATATGAAAGATACTAGGGGAAGTCTGTGTATGTGGGGTATTGAGGAGAGGAGCAGGGCTTCAAAACTTTCAAATCGCTCCCAAACACACTAAATTTGTGCCTCTCTCCCGTGCATGTGTGCGTGTGTGCATGTGTGCGTGCATGTGTGCATGCATGTGCGCGTGTGTTTGTCAGCAGCAGGTTAATAAATGACCAGAAGTGCACAATCCTAACAGCATCACTGTGTTTCCCTGTTAGAAGTGGAGTGAGTGTGCACTCCACTTCTGCTTTTGCACACGTTTTTTTCTGCACGTGTCAGTATAGTGTGTGTACCCAGCTGGTTAACAAAGAAATGATATTTCCCTCAGAGAAAGGTAGCTGACTGACACAGACAACACACATTGTCTTAGCAGAAGACAGCACAACCCCGCAGATCTCCCCGCCTCTTGAAACTACATCCTTCTGTCCGGTCTGACGAGACACATGGCTCTCCTGCTGGGCTCTGCATTCATAGTAGAAGTCACACCCACAAATGGGTTACAGCATATTTCTCAGCTGTGTGTGCGCAGGCGTGCATTTGTGCGCTGGAGGAATGGATGGATGTGTGGATGCATGCAGGCACACACACACTATACTGCCTGCAGCTTGTGGATATCTGGGATAAAGGGAGGGAGGATTGGCGCGGAGTGTGTGTGCGTGTGATTTGTGCTCAGTACTTGTGGAGGCGGAGCCACAGTGGAACCAGGAAGCTGTCATCTGGGAGTGCTGTGCGAGCTGGGCTCCTTGGAGTGACCTCACAGTCCCAGCGCTGGACCAAAACTCCAGTGTGTCCCGTATAACCCCCAGCCCCACGCTAGCCAGGGTGCAGCTGAGAGGAGGGAAAGGGTCTGTGTGTGTGCTGGGAGGGAGAGGGAGGGGGAGTGCAGGGGGTGAGATGTAGCAGGATGCTGCTGAGTCTGCCCACTCCCCCACCTTGAATAAGATGCAGCTTTCTTTGGTGCAATGCAGACAGGCTGGGAGGAGCTACTGGGCAGCACGTGTGTGTGCGTGTGCCAGTGAGTGTGCGTGCGTGTGTGTGTGCGTGCACGTAGGTGCCAGTGAGTGAGCGTGTGTGCGTGCGTGCGTGCGTGCGTGTGCGTGTGTGTGTGTGGTGGGGCGGGGGGGCGTGCATGGGAGCCTGCCTCGCCAGTCATTCGAGGTCTCCCCCCCCAGCTTGTGGACGAGGTGAGCATGGACGGTTGTAAACATCACTGACGTGCCAGAGAGACACAGAGAGAAGGAGAACTGGTTGCCATGGTGACAGTGGGTGTGTGAGAGCCCTGTATGGGATGTGCCTGAGCCTATCTGGTGATGTTACGTCACGGACAACAACAAGGTGAAGGCTTTGGTGGGGAGGATCGACCAATCACCGTTCTGCAGGATGTCTGTGAGAGCGCTTGTGATTGGCAGTCTTGTATGTATATACTGCAAACCTTATACCAGCGAACACTGGATCTGTAGCTGCAGCATAGCATTGTAAAGGAGATCTGTGTTGCGCTTTGTTCAGCAGCGTTTATGACCTGACGACACTGGTTTACACTTGTTTACTATTGATCTTCATCTGAAGACTGACTGAGCTGTGATTCTCCCACCTGCTGCAGGCTGCTGCAGCGCAGGACATCCCAAACATGACCTGTCAACACAGCACCAGACTAGCACATTCAGACGCTGATGACCTCTGACTGCTTGATGCTGAACCCAATCTTCAAGTCTCCTTCTCTAGATGGGAGAGACGGGGAGGAAGGGGTGGATGCAGGGTGGGGAGGGTGGAAGGAGCGGGGGAGGGACAGACAGTTATCCTTTGCTGTTTTCCTCACGTAGCCTCAAGGCAGCCCAGTAAAGGAGGTGTTAATTGTTTGTCTGTTTAGTGCCAGAGCATCCCATTGGCCAGGCTCTGATGGGGAGCAGCCCCAGACATATGGACCATAATGCTCTCTCCCCTATATGCCAGTGTGTCCTCTGCTTTGTTCATGGGGATGTCAGTCCCATTAGCATTCAGAGGGGCGCACGCACACACACCCTCGGACAGCACGACCAGCAGCACCAATCCTGCGCCTTTCTGAACTAATCAACAGGGAACGATTCCAAGCAGGACCAGTGTGAAGATGCCAGTTGGAAGGTCTGGGGTAGAGACCTTCACAGGGGCCCTGTGATGTTCAGCCCAGATGTCTGTTCTACAGCCGTTCTCTCTCTGAAGTCCATCTGCTCACTGTAGAGTGTGTGTGTGTGTGGTGCGTGTGTGTGGTGCGTGTGTGTGGTGCGTGTGTGTGGTGCGTGTGAAGTTTCTCTGTGCAGAGGGTTAATGCATGCCTGCTTACTGTGTGGCTCTCCAGATGACTGTCCACATTGGGTCCTAATGCTTCATACATTCCTTCTGCAAGCAGACTGACAGTAGTATGGTGTGTGTGTGCAGGACAGGGAGAGAGGGTTGAAGGGCAGAGGGAGAGAAGGATGAAGAGGAGAGAGGGATGAAGAGTAGAGAGGGATGAAGAGGAGAGAGGGATGAAGAGTAGAGAGGGATGAAGAGTAGAGAGGGATGAAGAGTAGAGAGGGATGAAGAGGAGAGGGATGAAAGGCAGATGGAGAGGAGAAGACTGAAGAAGACAGAGGATAGAGGGATGAAGAGGAGTGGTTTTATTTGTTCCAGCTGGGTCAGGGTGTGGTGTTGAGGCTGCTGTACTCGGCCTTGTTTCCTAACTCAGACTCTCTCACATGCACATGCGTACACACACACACATTCTCTCTGACCTGTAGACCAAATGGCTCTGTCCTGTACTGTGGGTGTGCGAGTCTGCTTCCAGGGCTGTATTTGGTGTGAGGGGTCAACCGGATCTGCCTGCCTCTCTCTCTCCCTACCTCTCTCCCCCTCAACCTCTCTTCCGCTCTTTCTCTGGGAGGACGAGGGAAGGATGAGACAGTCTAGTCAGCTATCGGATCACTGGATCACACACACGTCTCATCTTCACCTCAGAACTAGAGCATGACACACACTCCCACTGTGTGCTGTGTATCTGGGAAGGTAAAATACTGCCAGATGACTGATTGTTCTAGATCAGCTTGGCGATGACAGTGTTACTGTATGACATTATTAAATGCCTGTATTCATTAGAGCTCCGGCTGTTCAGTCCAGACATCGGGCACAGTGGTCAAGTAGTCAGTTAGCATTTCAGTCTAAGCAACATGCAACTGGGTGGAGAACCAGCACTGATCCAGGATCAGAGGTCCATGTGGCGGATCTGATGAGGTGAGGGGCTGGTAGGAGGTGGAGAGGTGGTGGATGTGATGAGGTGAGGAGCTGGTAGGAGGTGGAGAGGTGGTGGATGTGATGAGGTGAG